>JAVGWX010000006.1:74526234-74856234 GCA_036924085.1 Ariolimax columbianus
CGGCCTCAGTTTGGACAGAGCAGCCATGGTATAGACTACTCTATCCGCTGTCATAATGTAGAATGTTGTTAGTCCATCAAAATCAATACGGACCACATTGTCAACATTCACTGTTTGCACTCGTTAACAATAAGACTTTTGCTTTGGTCTATCTATCTTCAGTCCACTTATGTCGTTAGACATCGTGGGAAGGTGTGACCTCCTTTGTTTCATATTATTTTTGTGGCAGGTGAAAATCTACTGATGACTTGCCAGGTCAATCTCAGCATCTGTTAGCCCCTGGAATATACGATCGCCTAATTTTGAGATTGGTGGAGGTGGAAGTATAAATTAGAGCAAGGTATACCAGCAGCCTGTCAGGCATCATCTAAGCTAACGGCAAAACCAAGACCTGAAGTTACAGCCACACAGTTCCCTTTTTTGCGGCATATTCTCTGTGGGGCGAATATCCCTAGAATAATTTGAGTAGATTTTTAACATGCGCATCACTGCACACTGGTGTCTGATCTCACTACTCAGAGATCAGGGGAAATATTTACTGGATGATCCATGTGAAAAAACCCCGGTCTTCACCGTGATTTGAACCCGAGGCGAACACCTTACCTGGAGACCACTGGGTCTTTCCTTCCTCTCCCCCATTGTCTTGGTGATTGCATTTAATAACATGCATAGAAGGTCACAATAAGCAATGTTCTTGTCTGTTCACTCATTTTTAAATTTTGTAGCATGGGATACATTGTGGCACATATTGGACTGAAGTCTACGCCTTCTAGCCAAACGCTACCACTTTCAGCAAGTCTTTTTAATTTTGATTGACTCTTCTAAGCCTATGACTGTCAACTAAACTACCTGCAAAGCAGCAGATAATTAGAAGGCAGACTTCCTTCTCCTAAATGAATTACCACATAATTTATGAACTTTGTCTGCCCAAAGCATTCCGGTTTTATGGCACTAAAAGTCATAGCTGTCTTCGTCTTCTGTTAGTGAGAACAAATTGAGAATTCCATGAGCTGGAATTTTGCTGGGAAAGACAGTGTGCTGGCCACATGCCTTAGAAGTATTTAGTTAGAATTGAAAGCTTAACCACAATTCCACTTCTAGGTATGACAGCATTTGGGAATAATACACTGTGAAAATCACATAACATATTCATCTGTGTCAGTCATGCAAGTATGCCGTATGCGAGGAATCCAACAATATTCTGTATGCGTCCCAATCTTTTGCAGTGCGGATCTAGATCTTTGGTGGTCAGTCGATCCCGCCATCGCATAGATAGGCTGCCCCGTAGACATGTACAGTCATAGAACCACCAATAATGGTGTAATGCAAAGCATGACAATTTGGCACCAGCTCAGCTGCTGGAATGAGTGAAATTTTGAAACCATCCGCTTTAGGTGCCAGCACTCCGGATTTTGTGTCTGGGTTTACTCCCATAACCCTACCCTCTCCCAAAGTTTTCACAAGGCAGTGGAGTAGTTGCCCGCAGATACTAGCTACTCTAGACATCCGATGATACTCTCATCGACTCAAGACTAGCCAGCACTCCCTAGGACTAGTGGGTTTAAAATCAGAGTTTCTCTTTAAAATCAGATCTGCCTGCCCGGTTATACCGCCAGGTACTTGGTCGCGCCCTACAGCAGGCTCTGTAAGAAACAGGGGTCCCCTCATGAAGGTACTGCTGGGGACACAATAATGTAGGAGAGGCCATTGGCATAGAAACTCCTGAACAGTGAATCCAGCAGCAATCTCTACACCTGGAAAGCAGAGGCTATAACAGACACTTCACTTTCCTTTAACGAACGGGATGTCCAGCCCAGACCTCTCTAACCCAAACCCAACAGGGAAATCTGTGACAAGGATGATTAACAACAATGGACAGCTATTATGTAAAATTTTACTTTGCATTCAATTTTGAAACAAATTGTCACTCAATACAAATTTAATCAATACAAATTTAATCATGAAATTTTCAACATTTTATAGGAACATTGTCTGATGGGGATCAAGGGTACTGTAAAGCGTAGCACAGATGGAGACTTCATCCACGCAAATGTTGACATCGATCTCATTATAGAGGAGCAGCCAGAGTATGGCACCAAAGATAAGCCTGTAAGCTGGAATTGTTATTTTTGTATTTGAATTGGGTGATCATTGTTTGAATGTTTCTGAAAGAATGTATCTTCTTCTTCCCATGTCCGTTCCTTTCCTGACAAAGTATAAGGTTCTTGTCTGCATGCTGGGCACCCACCTCTAGTATGAAGCTTGCAGTGGGGGTTTCTGTCGCAATTTGTTTTGCATGATATAGTTGCTAGTCCCATTCACATCCCTACTTAGTCACCTTATGTTTCTGAAAGAATGTATCTTCTTCTTCCCATGTCTGTTCCTTACAAAGTATAAGGTTCATGTCTGCATGCTGGACACCCACCTCTAGTATGAGGCTTGCAGTGGGGGGTTTCTGTCGCAATTTGTTTTGCTTGATATAGTTGCTAGTCCCATTCACATCCCTACTTAGTCACCTTTTAAGATATGCAATATAGGGTTCTATTCTTTCCTCCCCAGTAATGGACCTCGGGATACACTCCTCTTCTCTATACGACTTTATTCCCATTGCTGGGGAAGTCGAGGGGTTTTTAGACTCATGGCTACAGACTGCTTCGCCACATCGTGTGCTGTTTGTTTGGGGGACAGCGTGGTTAAGTGACACAGCTCACTAGCCGAAGGTGCTGGGTTCGCTCCCCATCACAGCACAGGGCATTACCCCAGGGAAGAAAAGCCTTAGAAAATGCAGGAGGAAGCAGACCCTTACATAAAGCGCATGCTGAGGTCGTATGCACTGGGCCGACAAGTGCAAAATAAAAACATCTGTATTTACTTTACTTTATCCGACTTGTGCTGCAAGATGTGTTCTCATATGACTGCAAAGTTCAATCCTGGCACGGCAGACTGCACACATGTGTTTGCAGCCAGCAAGCTATTGGGTAGAACCAACACACCATGGTGTACGAGGGGTGTTCAAAAAATATCTGACCTTAATTTTTTCACTGGAAACAAAGGATTTATGAGTGTTGTCCTTCGGCAGGGAGGTATAGGGGGCCGTCATGCACATGCGTGAATTTCTGCCGGCAGATTGCGTCAATTGCTGGTAGTCAGCATTTCAGTGTTGAGTATAGTGAGCACCCGTCGTGATTTTATTCACCACGAAATGACGGAAAGAATTTAGCAGCAGTGTTGCATCACATTTTGCCAAAAGCTAGGCCCAAGTGGAAACCTTTCGGACAATTCAACAGACTTTTGGCGATGATGGCATGAGCATCACACAAATTAAGGTGTGGTACAACCACTTCAAACATGGCTGCATAGTGGTGGAGAACGGATCACATTCTGGTAGGCCCTTAACAAATGATAAAGTACAGACCTTGGTCTTACAGAACCGTCGTGTCACCATCCAAGAACTTGCAGATGAGGTGGGGATAAGCACTGGTTCGGTACACTCCATTTTGAGCGAGGATTTGGCTATGCTTAGAGTGTCCGCGAATTTTGTGTTGAAGCTGCTAATGATGGAGCAGAAGCAGCTTCATCTGGAAATCTCACAGGACATGCAGAACTAGTTTACCAGGTTCCATATTTGCCCGACATGGCTCCTTGTGGTACTGAAAATTACACTGAAAGGTACCCGATTTGAGTCACGAGAAGACATTATGCGGCGACCCAGCTGTACTCCTTTCCCAAACAGGCCTTCCTGAAATGCTTCCAAGAATGGCGGAACCACTGGGAGAAGTGTGTCCCAAGGAGAGTACTTTGAAGGGGATTAGAGTTTCAAACCTCCAGGTGAGTAATTGTATTTTGCTGGTCCAAAGGTCGGATACTTTTTGAACACACCTCATCAACGAACTAACACACCATGGTAGAAGAGGAGCTTTTATAAGCTCATATTTTAGGGATTTTTAAAATATAAATTTGCAGAATGGTTGCCTCATGCTCCATAATCAGATCTTTTGTTATATGCACACAATGGTAGTTGTTCAGGTTCCATCCTCATGAGATGAATCAACCATTTAATTTTCTGCCTGGTCATGTATTCTGTACAGGATATCCTTTCTGGTGTTATAATTTCTCACTCTATCCCTTGTGGTGACATTATTTGTACTTTTCACTTAATCCCACATAATGTAGTTTTTCTATTCTACGAGGCGTGTTCAAATTAAACCGGACCTAACTGCACCAAGTGAACATACGTACAATGAGCATGATGACTTATGGTGTAAACAGCACATACCCGCCGTCAAGTTTGCCAAATTTTATTATACTCTGATTCATAGTTTCCCCAGCAGACCATTGAAAATATGGCGGGTGTAATGAGGAATCCGTCCAGAGTTGATCAGCGACCGGTTATTTGGTTTCTAACACCTCAAGGATGTCGACCAGTTGACATTCATCACAGTTTAAGGTGAAAAAAGTGTGTTGAAGACAATAGTGAAGGGCTGGACAACGATGTTTAAAGAAGGATGTAAGTTAACGAAAGATCTTCCGAGACCAGGTCAGGGGCATATTGATGCAGCAATTCGGGTGGACCGCCGCCAGAGCTTATGTTCGACACACTTTTGTCACCATACATTGCCTGCATTCTGCGATGAATGTCAACTAGTTGACATCCTTCAGCTGTTAGAAACTGAATCATCGCACGCTGATCAACTCTGTGCGGATTCCATATCATACCCGCCATGCTTTCAAAGGTCTGCTAATGAAACTATGAGTCAAAGGATAATTACATTTTGCAAATTTGACAGTTAGTATGTGCTTTTTACATCAGAAGTGATGTCATCATGTGCATTCGTACTTATGTTCACTTCGTGCAGTTAGGTCCAGTTTTATTTGAACCCGCTTTGTATGTCACGGATAAGGACCATAATTGAACTGGTTACAAAAAACTGGTATGGGTAATACTGCTTATTGGTTATCATTTAGTTCATAAGCTGCTGCTGTTGTTTCGAATGCCCCCAATGAGTAGGTTTACTCTTTTGTGTGCCCTGAAAAGGATGTTAAGTGGCGGGTTGCAGTAGCTTTCCTCACATCCTAAGCGCGCTGATGAAGGTGGACCTACAAGCAGTTGCACTATGCTTGGCTTCATCTGCTTGCCACTCACTGCTATGGGCATCATGTCGATCCCTCACCCCGTTAGCTAGGCTGCCATGAAAACAGCCCGTTTCCAGGTAGGGCTAGTAGGAAGCTGAGGTGAGGGTCTTGGCCAGTATATTTTGTTTAACTCTTGACTAACATGTCTGATCAGTATGTCATGCCTGAGCAGGCATTAGTCTTCCACCCCTAACGTGTAGTTAAATCGGATTAGTTTCATTAGCAAAAGATTAAGCATTTTATTAAGCTGTTAAATAGCCTATACTGAGTTCTGTGTATTGATATTTTGCTAGCTGATTTGGGTACTGGAGATTTGTAATTTGCTGCTGGTTATGATTTTTTTTTTTTTTTTTTCAGGTAGAAATTTTTCACATTATTGAGCATTTCTGCCTCGGTCGTCGGCGCCTGCATTTGTTTGGTCGAGACAGTACTATACGCCCTGGTTGGCTGACAGTCGGGCCAGAGATGACAAGCTCCAACTTTGATGCTGAAGTTTATGCAAGTTTCTTCGAGTCAAAGCCAGAAACCTACCTCACTGGGTGCACGGAGGAGATTGAGAGACTCAGACCCAAGTCTCCGACCCCCAAGAACAAGCAGGCAACTCAACAGAGTGACCGGGGAGGAAGGGGTGGTAGGGGACGAGGTGGACCATCCGGACCCAACATGAGGGGAGGGTCCAGAGCAGGGGGCATATCTCGAGGTACACCACCTGGAAGGGGTGCTCCCAGTGGAAGATTCAGGGGTCCTGGGAGAGGTGGGGCTTTCAGGGGGATGAGAGATGACATGAGATGAGTGATGATGGTTGGTAAATTTCGTCTGGGAGAGAGATGTGATTGGTCACTTTAGTTATAACTTCTTTCTGGAAGAGGAATGAGAGATGATCCATCTGCCTCCAAGGAGAAGAATGAGAGATGGGCCATAACTTCCTCCTAGGAGAGGAATGAGAGATGTCATAACTCCCTCCTAGGACAGGAATGAGAGATGGGCCATAACTCCCTTCTTGGAGTGGAATGAGAGATGAGCCATAACTCCCTCCTAGGACAGGAATGAGAGATGGGCCATAACTCCCTTCTTGGAGTGGAATGAGAGATGAGCCATAACTCCCTCCTAGGACAGGAATGAGAGATGAGCCATAACTCTCTTCTTGGAGTGGAATGAGAGATGAGCCATAACTCCCTCCTAGGACAGGAATGAGAGATGAGCCATAACTCTCTTCTTGGAGTGGAATGAGAGATGAGTCATAACTCCCTCCTAGGAGAGGAATGAGAGATGTCATAACTCCCTCCTAGGAGAGGAATGAGAGATGAGCCATAACTCCCTTCTTGGAGTGGAAAGAGATGAGCCATAACTCCCTTCTTGGAGTAGAATGAGAGATGAGTCATAACTCCCTTCTTGGAGTGAAATGAGTGATGAGCCACAACTCTCTTCTTGGAGTGGAATGAGAGATGAGCCATAAATCTCTTCTTGGAGTGGAATGAGAGATGAGCCATAACTCCCTCCTAGGAGAGAAATGAGAGATGTCATAACTCCCTCCTAGGAGAGGAATGAGAGATGAGCCATAATGCCTTCTTGGAGTAGAATGAGAGATGAGTCATAACTCTCTCTTAGGAGAGGAATGAGAGATGTCATAACTCTCTCCTAGGACAGGAATGAGAGATGAACCATAACACCCTTCTTGGAGTAGAATGAGAGATGAGTCATAACTCTCTTCTTGGAGTGGAATGAAAGATGAGCCATAAATCTCTTCTTGGAGTGGAATGAGAGATGAGCCATAACTCCCTTCTTGGAGTGGAATGAAAGATGAGGTGAGCCACAGTGGCTGTGACTGCATGGTAGAGAGATGGCACTTTAAGGAAAATAGATGATGCAAGTTAACTTCTGTTTGAAAAGGATGTAGATTTGAGGGAAAATGAGAGATTGTTGAGTCATAATTATTGTTAACTTCCCTAATTTGAAAAAAGAAAGGTAGTAGCATGCGGTGAGGTTTGAGAGAGAGAGAAATGCAAACATAACTGTGACTTGTGTGTAATATGTTAATTAACACGGAGCTTTTCCATGATGTATATAAACCAAACTGTTCGGAATTGATTATATTCAGGGAGATGAGCGGCTATTAAGACAGCCAAATACATCAAATAGCATCGTCCTCATTAGTTACCTCTCATGACATACGTGGCAGCGTCTAGAATCCATCACTCTGACTTGCTCTTTAATTCGATTTTTAAACGAGGAAGATTTTGTGCACTCATCAATCGCACTTTCTTGTTCAGGGCTATCTTGGTCCAGTGACAATACCGCAAATAGTGCAAGATGTAGATTTGAATTTTCTCTGGATTACTCCCAGCCACATCTTCTTTGGCCAAGGGATCACTAACCCTTAATTCTTCTTCTTCTTCGTATGCTTAACTCTTAATTCAATAAATCGGGAGATCTCACGAAGTATTACAGCAGTCTCGCTCAGCTTCAACTGTATTAAACCCATACGGCAACAGATGTGAAACGACAACGCTAGGGCTCACACCTTCAACGATATGGTTATTCCAGCCATGGTATATGGTTGTGAAGGGTGGAACCTACGGAAAGCTGGTGCAGATAGACTTTGTGTTGCCCAACGAGGGAATTACATTGAAGATATCTATTTGAGACCAAATCCACAACGCAGAGATCAGATGTCGAACTTCCTTCACTGACACGAAAATACAGATGGGCTGGCAATGTGCTGAGCATGCCGGATAACAGATGGATATGTAGAGTGACGTCGTGGTGGCCCTTCAACTTTGGAAACCCTCACAGGCAACTGAGATGATTTCAGCATAAATAAGGAACACTCCGAGTGGTGTGAGATGTTGTTTTTTTTAAATTTCATGTAACAGGGCTCAGTTTTGTTCTTTTCTGTATATAAACGATATGGACATTGATATCGGATCCATTATTGCAAAATTCACTGATGGCACAAAACAGAGGTGTGGATATATTAATATATAGAGATTTATATAAAATTCAAAAATAGTCAGAGCTGGCAGATGAAGTTTAATGTACTGTACAGTTATTCACATGATGGGATAGAACAAATATTAGAAATATAGAAAGGGACCTATAATAGATCATACAGATAATGTAAGTAAGCGAGTCCAGGTAGCAGTGAAAAAAGGCAATGTTAAACAGAGCAAGGAAGTGATGTTAAAAAAAAATAAAAAAATCTACCATTTCCTATAATTACAAAGTAATCAATAAAAACATGACATATTTTAACTGTTGCTGAAATTGCTATAAAGTATAGCACAACTTAAATAAATCTTCTGCATTTGTCCCTAAAAGGACACTCTGTTGTAGTTTACTGTGAGGCTGCGATAGCTGATCCTTTCAGTCAACACACGTAGTTTCAGTTAGCTTTTTTGTACCAGGTTTGCTTACCCACTATAATCCATATCCTCTTAGTCAGACTAACAAGTGCAGTCTGTTTCTAGGGCTGCCGCTATTTAAATCAATAAAAGTCTTAATACGATAGGGAACACGGGAATTCACAAGTTCCATTTTAATCTTTAATCAGCTGGCTGCCAATCTTCTGCCTCTTTAGCTGATGCACCTTATGACATAATAAAGTAAACATTGTAAGATCCATGTGTCAAGTTAGTACGGCATTGAAACTGACAATTGTCAATTTTTTTTGGGCAGTCTAAATTATTATGACATTTGTATTTAATTGCGAAGTACTATTTGACAGGATGCGGATGGGAAATCAAATACCCCTGGTCTTTAGTAAATTAGGTATGTTCAATGCATATTTGATACTGAATTCATTTGTGGCCATTTCCTGCATGGAAAACAAATGCAGTTATCTTCTTATGTGCAGTACTACAGTTGACTTACTATGTGTGGTTCACTGCTACAGTTGACTTACTATGTGCGGTTCACTGCTACAGTCGACTTCCATGTGTGACACACTGCTACAGTTGACTTCCATGTATGACACACTGCTACAGTTGACTTCCATGTATGGAACACTGCTACAGTTGACTTACTATGTGCGGTTCACTGCTACAGTCGACTTCCATGTATGGCAGGGCACACTGCTACTGTGTAGGGAGCCAAGATGAAATTGCTGGTTGCATCTGTAAAGCACGTGTTATTTAAGATTGCCAGCTTCGTGCACAGACCTTTTCAATCTGCATATTTAGGTGCAATGGTCCTATTCTTCCCTATAGCATGCAGTTGAACACTAAATTTACATCCTATGTATTTTATTTGTTGTTATATATTACCGGGGGGGGGGGGGGGGAGAGAGATACTGGGTGATTATAATCAAAGATCAATATGTATTTGTGTGGTAAACATAGTCATCCCACACACACTTTTTTTTTGTTTACTTAGATGTTTGCCTCACTAGTTTCTACTGGCGGAGGCGCGCCGATTCCACCCCAGACCGTAGTCCATTGGGCGATATCAGGACACATAAACCAGTGCTTGGATGCATGTGTGTGTCTGTATGTACCTATGCTAGGTTTGTGCGCCATCAGAAGCTAGCCCAATCAAAGTGCGCGTATGAAAGTTGTGCAATAGTCTGACTGTTGGACAGAGTCAAATGAGTGAGGTGAGAAGGGGGAAAAGTTCACCCCCACCCCCACAACAATTTTTTTTAAAAGGAATTGCGTGACTGCTTAAAGATAACCATAAAAGTAGTTTTCAAAGCTCAAATTGCTGCTGTTTGTGTTATCAATTGAAACTGGATTCACTCCATGCCATGAATGAAAGTATATGTTTTTACATCTATCTATTAGAGGTGAAGTGTGGAAGAGTCAAACTACTAAATGAGTTATGTGAAATACTCCGTGTCACTGATTGAAAATAGTTGATTGTTTAATTTACTTATTACTCCTCTTCTACCCCGCAGTGTAGAGGTTTGTCAGAATATTCATCTACTGGTTTTAGTCTAGTGCACAGTCTCTAATAGACACTTATGTCAGCTGGAGACGAAGTATGGCTCCGGCAGATCTCCGCCTTCACTCTAGACAAGGCCTAGAGCCGTGCAACAGCAGTGGGTCACAAATGTGGCTGACCGACAATGGGCCTCAGACGCCTACGTGAACTTATTATTATTGTGTCATCTTAGTGGACTTTGGGTGGTGCTCTAGATCCTTGGCGTTTTGATTTCCATGGTAGCCAATCTTGCGTGTTCATTCTGCAGATATGCCCAAACCACCGAAGATGAGATTGCTCCACTTGAGTCTGCAAAGAATGGGTTGAGATTGTGCCGTTTTGTAGTGGCAGTTTTATATGGTACATAGGTATTATGTTGTTCATCCATCACGAGTGATGAGGAACTTGACTTTTTTCACCTAGCCAGTCCTTCCAGTCGAGTATTCTGTAAATCCGGGTTGTGGATGGGTGCGGAGATAGCTGACAAGTCTGATTTGGTATCTGCATACTTGCAGGCAGTGAAAAAATGGAAAGTTCGCTTCACGAGACAGTGATCATGATTGTCAGCAAATCAATGTATCTCATCCGCTTTATAGCTCAGCCAGGAGACCCGCAACTGACGCAGCTTTTTGACTCAGCGGACTTATGCTCTCCGCTCGCCCATGGTCACAGGGCTTGACTGTGTTAGTACTGCATAAATGAAAAGAGAATGACTTGATTTGATTTAAGTGAGGAAGGGTTGTGCAGTTCGTTGACCTCACTTTCTCGCCCGAGTCCAACTTTAACCAGTGGCAAAGACAAGTCAGGACGGCTGGATATGAACTCGGGTGCAGTGAATGACCATGGCTGCTCAAGTGCCTCACCGTATTCTGTGCGGTTCACACCACTCAGCCAATTTTCTGTTGTGGTAGCCTAATGACAAGTTTCCTGCTTAGCTGGCTGGGCTTGAGCAAGTACCAGCTACAGTTACAACCTATGCTTTACATTGTAGTGAAAATATGAAAGATTGGAAACAGCTTTACTTTAAAAAAGGCCAGTGGCTGTGGTGGCTTATGCTTCGCAGGGAGCAAAATGATGAATGTTGATGTTTTTCAATACAGTAGTTAAAATGTTATGTGCCACTTATCTAAGGGCATCTTTAGACGCAGTCTACAGAGGTTGGGTCATCATGTCCATCACTGTCAAACTCATCTTCATCCAAATACCACTTCTCCAGCTGACTAAAGCAAGCCCCGATGTTTGAATACCTCTCCGCTCTGATCTCATCATCTCGCTCACACACACCAAGGATGATCAATTTAGACAAGGACTGAACTAGCTGAAGAACTGGCTGGAATGTGTCCCGTCTGGATGAATTTAGCAATATCTTTACACATGCATGAAGCGTCTCCAAGTCATCAAGCTCACCATCCAAGATACTTCCCAGTAAATGAATGTCACCAGGTTCAAGATATGCAAGAGCTGCTGTAATCTCTGCATTACTGACCTCACCACAAGTGTTATGGAGAATGGCTATGACTTTGCTAGTATTTACCTCCAAATTCAGATCATTATCTGAATTCTTCTTGGCACATTCTGAGAAATTGTTTAAGTGATGTGTCATCGTGCCATCAGTTTCCTCATTCACAAAGAGTTGTAACAAAACCTTTAGCCCATCGGCTGATGCATAACATTCCCGTACATAACCTTTGGAGCCTTGAGAACTTAAAAAGTTCAACCTTTCTAAGAAATGATCCAACACAAACTCACTTTCATTATTTTCAAAAGGGATTTTCAGGATTGATCGCCTTTTGTGTAAAATAAATGTTATGACACTCTCTTTTTTATGCTCAAGCAGCTTAACAGTGCACATGCTCTTGATTATGTCCTTCAGAAGTTGACCTTGTGTCTTGGAATCTCCAGCATTCAATGCTTTATTCAAAAAGTTAGAGAAAGTGGATAAGAAATGCTTGGTTAGTTCCGTTTCCAAATGATCATGCAAGGAATGTAAACGTCTTCTCATAACCTGTCCTAGATCACATAATATAGTAACTGAGTTTCTCTCATATTCATCCGTGCTGCGCTGGGCTTCTTCCTGCAGTGAGCCGGGATCAATTCTCTGGAACATTTCTTGGAACAGAAACCAAGACAAGAAAGCTGTGGCTTCTGCTAATTTGATGGGGTCTGAATATTTGTTACAGTGCAAAAGAATGTCTTGAATCTTTTTTTGAGAGGCAAAGGGATAAGTTCTTAGCGTTAATGCAGGCATTTCTTTAGTGGAGTCTAAGTAAACATCGTCATTGTCAGTTATGTTCTTCTTTGTATAATGTGGGTACGACTCATCATTGTCTAACACCTGTTTCGTTTCAGACATACAATCTGAATTCTTTGTCTGTTGCAAATCTCTTTCAGCAGAGGATATTTTCTCTGCATCAATGAATGAGCAAATTAAACATACATTTGAAAGTTTATGCTCGTCATATCTTTGAAATTTGTTTAATGGGATCTCTTCATCGCCATTGGTGATATCTGAGCCTTTCCGTTTTGTTGTCATCTGGGGATGTCCACGAGGTTTAAAATTCACAGCGGTATCTAAAATAAGATGTTCGGACTGATCTGAAACTTTGGCCATTGTTGGTGTATGCAGTGATGAGTTCAAATGACCATGTACTTTCAAGACCTCATCACACGCCACCGCAAATTGTGTGTGAGCTTTGTCACAATA
Organism: Ariolimax columbianus; assembly: GCA_036924085.1. NCBI lineage: Eukaryota > Metazoa > Mollusca > Gastropoda > Stylommatophora > Arionidae > Ariolimax > Ariolimax columbianus. Next base: position 74,538,989 of record JAVGWX010000006.1, read on the forward strand.
TCTTTTCTGGGTCTTTCCAATACTGAAACAAAAATCTGAAACCTTTTCATCTATTAGGCTGCAAACATTTTGCTGCTCCAGGAAAGCAAGGACTTTAGCCACAATAGATGAGGCTTTCCTAAAACTGCAGACATCTGCAGCATTGGTCTTTTGCAGTATCAGATCCCCCCAACCTTGAATAAGCAGAGATGTTACTGTATCCACTTTCTGGTCAAGAGTAACATCATGTCCGTGCTGTGAGAAGATGTCCTGGATGTAGTCAAGCACAGCCACAGCCAGAAGAGCATTGTCTTGGTGCAGGCAGGCTTCAGCATATCTCACTAGCACATCCAGCGAGCAGACTCTGGTCAGGAGCTTAAAGGCTACAGGTTTTATATCATCCCATAGAAAAGATAGCAAAAACTTGTCAAGCCTTGTGACCACATCAGTCTGTGGAATAAGAGAATGGCACGAGTTAATTAACCCCTAAGGAAGTAGGCCATGTATATTTCTTCACACACACATATACTTTTCAAAATTAAATATTTAATTACATTAATGTAATATAAAACACAAATGAAAAATTGAACTCGAAAGCACTATGGTTTAAGATTTTTGTTAATGTAACTTTATTTTTGTTCGCGATAAATAATTTGCTTAAAAGATTATAGAGTTCCCAAAATGTGTAATGTTAATATTTTTAATTAGTGTTTGTTAACATTTTGTCCATATTATATCAAAAATGGAGCTGCCGAAGACGGATGTGTCAGACCGAAAAGTGCAAATATTGCAATCAATCTGTAAACTAGTGACACAACACATTCCGTTCTCTGGACTACATCCTGCTACTTGCAAATGCCTCTTTAGAGTTTGTTAGCGGGAGATTGAGAACAAACGCAAAAGAAGAAGATATAAAATGCTAATGTGTTTTTTTTTTAATGTCTGAGATCTCAAGTATTATTGTCTATTGTAGATAAAAAAAAGTAGGTAGAATGTTCTTTGTAGAACATTGCTTCTTAGAACCACCAACTTATTTAGCTATTATAAGTTTCTTGGTAAGTGGGCAGCACGGTAGGTTACCATTACTTTCCGTGCACGGAGGAGCGAAAAAAAACCATGTCCGTCGAACTGGACACAAGCGTGATTCGAACCGAGTGCATTGAGATTGTGAAACGTAAACTTCACCCCTAGGCCACATTATTATTATTAGACTACTATTAGACTATTAGGCCGACAACAACAAAAAAGGTGGCGTACAGAAATATCTGAGGCGCTGAATGCCACTGTGTATGTGGCACACAGTTGGGCTCGTTCTTCATAAGCTGACACTGAAAGACATAACAGGATAGTCCCAAGTTATCTGCTGGGGTCTTTCTCTCACAGAGGGAATGTTGTAAGAGGCGACTATGTGCTCTTCTGTACTCTTTTTCTTCTTGTCCTTTTTTCACTCCAGCCAGATTTGGTCTCCTTCAAGAAGTCTTCACCAAACCACTTTGCGCACTTTTGCAGTGGTGGTTTCTGTAAAAATTTGTTTTATACAGTGAGGTTGCTAGCCCCATGCGCAACTCACATTTTTGGCTTTTACAATTTTACAACAGTGAATGAAGGTGCAGAGTCCTATTTTTCCCTCCCGAGTACGAGACACTAGGATCCTCTTAAGGATGTTCTGTATTAGTAAATTACTATTGGTTTTGATATAGCTGTTATATTCTTCTCAAAAGAGATACAGTGGTCTAGAGGTTGTGAGTTTGGTTCACAATCCCAATGTACATGGTTCGAATCACATAGTGCTCAGTTTGACAGATCGAGCACATCTTTGGTTTTTTTTCATGGTATGACTATTTCTTTCAGGAGACCCAGCTGTAAATGGGTACTTGATGAAGTTAATGGAAAATGTCAGAGCTGTTACTGAAGCTACCTAGTTTGTGCTCTGTCATCAGCACTTTCAACAATAAAAGGAATTGGCTACAAAAGGAAAGGGGCACATATGGGGTGTCGCCTAAGTGCAATTAATATGGTTGTATACAGACTCTGTAGGGCCTTCTAAACGAGTATAAAGATGTTAAGTTAATGAAGTCAGTTCTACAAACTATTGTCCAGTCTTCTCAAATGTCAGTAATTACATTCACAACACATTAATTTCTGATTCAGTGCCACTCTCATCATCAGTACTGTTATTTTCATCACTGTTTGATCTATCCATTATATCATGAAAGGGGATCAAGATGCTGAGCAGCGCATGAGCTGCAGTGGTCAGCGACCCATAGCTGACTGCTAGCATCAGGGCCAGTGAACCAGAGCTGCCAAGACCCTTCTACACCTCCACGCGGTGATCCTGGATAACAGGCTGCAGCAGGGCAGACTGGCTAAGGATAAGGGATCGAAGAGGGAATGCTAACCCGGTACTTAAAAAATGCTTGTTGAAGTCGGATGTGTTGGACCGAAAGGTGCAAATATGGCAGTCAAGCTGTAAACTACGACACAACGCATTCCGTTCTCTGGACTACATTCTGCTACTTCAGCGGGAGATTGGTAGCGGGAGATTGAGAACGAACGAAGCCAAGCCATATTCTAAAAGCATTCACTGGGTGTAGCAAAAGCCATGATTTTTTTTCATACACAAATGTTTGAGCTCTTCTCACATACATGCTAGTCGCTATCATCGTTTTGAGATCTTAACTTAATGTCTTTATACTGGTTTAAAAGACTGCAGGGTCTGTATACAACCAGTTTCATTTACATTACATTGCTCTAAAAGCTACGCGCATCCAATTTATTCTTAAATGCATTAATTGTTCCTGCCTCCACTACCTCCTGTGGCAATGCATTCCAAGTATTCACCACTCTATAACTTTGAGAAAAAAAATATTTTTTATAAAAATTATCTTAGTTAGATAGACCTGTTCTTCAACAAGAGGTGGTTAGCTTTATGCAGGTTACAACTCCAGGTACAATTGTTTCTATCATGGGCACAGGTTGTCCAGTAAGATTGTTTGTTGATTAATGCCTTTGATGAGTATGTTTACTCTTTTGTGCACCCTGATAAAGAAGTTAACCCTTTTATAGCTTGTAAAAACCAAAATTGGCCCCTGAAAACCTAAAAATTACCAGCCACCATGACCAAAACCAACCCCTGAAACATGTGTTTGTGTTTCGTGATTTAGTTTGTTGAATGCGCAATTAATGTTTAACTGCAATTATATTTCCAGTAGGTTTACATTTAGCGTGTCTTATGAACTTTGAAAGGCTATACATTTTTCTCGATAAAAGTTGGGATTCAAGACCCGAGAAATGATTTACCATTTCTTCAGTCAAATGATCTTGCACCTGAATTACTTGTGGATATTCAGTGCACGCCTGATTCAGACTTTGACTAGAACACATAATATCTTCTTCTTCTTCTGCGTACACAGTCAGACAGTAACCATTATTTTTTCGAAAAAAGCGGCGGTCATCCTGAGACTCTCGCCACTACCATAGAGCTTGTCTTGCAGTTCCACTGGCAATGGCCACATCTGCTCTCTCTGATCCCCGTATGTCGGGCAGTTCTGCAGCAGATGTTCAGTGGTCATTTTACCAGTACCGCACGGGCATTCGTCGGTACACCCTATCTTCAATTTGTTGAATAGGTGGTACCTCAGTCTATTGTGGCCAGTGCGAAGTCTGAAGACAACGACCTGCTCTCTTCGGTTCAACTGGTAATAGGCATCGTTTTTGGTGTAACCAGTATGTTCGGTTTCCCATTTGGTAATGTACCTGGCTTTGATAAGCCGTTTTGACTCTTCGTACGTCATACTGGTATCTGTTTGTGGTAGCCTTGCACCTTCTTTTGCCAGTCTGTCTGCCTCCTCGTTGCCTTGGATGTTGCAGTGTGACGGAACCCACTGTACCACTACCCTTTTTGGTGCGGACAGCTGGCACAGTTTGCAGAGTGCTGCTCTTAAGTCATTAAGCTCAGTGTTTTTCTGGCTTTTTAGCGCTGTGACTACGGCGAGAGCATCTGTCAGCAAGACTATGTGGCTCTCATTTTCACTGTGTGTTGCCATTTCTTCCACTGCCGCCCTCAGTGCCTCTGCCTCCGCTCTGAAATTGCTTGGAACACATAATATGAAAGGTGAAAGGTAAGTATAAAGGAACTGATGGATATATTGACAAAATACATGATGTGGTCGGCACAAACAAAAATATTCTCTCAAATTCCATTAGCGCACTAATGTCATTTAACACTTCATACTAATATGACACTTAATATGTAATACTTCATGTCGCAGATAGTTTAATTAATTATGTGTCTTACAATGTTTAGATCATAATTTTAGCTAAATTTGTACAAAATTTATTAATTTTATTTTTAATAAATCGTTAACACAAAGAATTCCCACATTTTGGCCTGAATGGAAAGAAATCAGCCAAATTAGTCCAATTGAAAATCATTGAGTGGTGGGTTGCAGTAGCTTCCCTCACATCACGAGGTTGCTGATGACGATGAACGTAAACTGGGATCATCCGAGTTGCTGTGCTATGACTGGCTTCATCTGTGCGATGCTCACTACTGCAGGGATCACATCAGTCCACATCTCATCAGTCAAACTGCCTTTTTCGATGGAACGCTACACAGAAGAGAGATGTGGTCTTTTTAAGTATATTGTCCCCGACCCTGGTGCAACGTCCTGGCCAGTATGTTGTGCCAGATCGGATCAGCGTCTAAGTTGGTTAATAAACTGTTCGAACCGGGGTTACGGATGTTGTGTCTCTCTAGCAAATCTTACCATTGGCTGGGGTGGGGGGTCTGGGACGTCTCTTCTTGCCACGTGGGTACCATAGAGTAATTGCAGTACTCCATCTCTTGTCTTTCCTTTTAATTATATGTCCAGCCGAGCTGTGTTTCAAATTGTTTACGTGTTGCAGGAAATCTTTTAAGTGCGACAATTCTTCGTTGTCGCTATCGTTGTCTGAGTGTTAGGCCCATGAGGCATCACTCGAGTGATGCATGGTACCTATCGCTAGTTTAAATTTTAATCCGTTTTAAGGGCTAGAACACTTCCAGAAAAACACAACCATCTAGGCATATTTAACACTAATCATGCGCAAATGTAATTTTTTTTAAACCTGGCAAATAAGAACAAGATTGTCTGCACACACAGCCTCAGTAAAATTATTTACACACACAGCCTCAATATTATTATCTACACACACAGCCTCAGTAAGATTATCTACACACACAGCATTAGTTAGATTATCTACACACACAGTCTCAGTAAGATTATCTACACACACAACCTCAGCAAGATAATCTACACACACAGCCTCAGTATGATTATCTACACACACAGCCTCAGCAAGATTATCTACACACACAGCCTCAGCAAGATTATCTACACACACAGCCTCAGTAAGATTATCTACACACACAGCCTCAGTAAGATTATCTACACACACAGCCTCAGTATGATTATCTACACACACAGCCTCAGCAAGATTATCTACACACACAGCCTCAGTAAGATTATCTACACACCCAGCCTCATTAATATTATCTACACACACAGCCTCAGTAAGATTATCTACACATACAGCCTCAGTAAGATTATCTACACACACAGCCTCAACCAGAATGTCTACACACACAGCCTCAGCCTCAGTAAGAATGTCTACACATACAGCCTCAGTAAGATTATCTACACACACACACACACACAGCCTCAGCAAGATTATCTACACACACAGCCTTAGTAAGATTATCTACACACACAGCCTCAGTATGATTATCTACACACACAGCCTCAGGAAGATTATCTACACACACGGTCTCAGTATGATTTTCTACACATACAGCCTCTGCAAGATTATTTACATACACAGCCTCAGTATAATCATCTACACACACAGCCTCAGCAAGATTATCTACACACACAGCCTCAGTAAGATTATCTACACACACACACACACAGCCTCAGTAAGATTATCTACACACACAGCCTCAGTAAGATTATCTACACACACAGCCTCAGTATGATTATCTACACACACAGCCTCAGCAAGATTATCTACACACACAGCATCAGTAAGATTATCTACACACACAGCCTCAGTAAGATTATCTACACACACAGCTTCAGCAAGATTATCTACACACACAACCTCAGTAAGAATGTCTACACACACAGCCTCAGCAAGAATGTCTATACACAGTCTCAGTAAGATTATCTACGCACACAGCCTCAGTAAGAATGTCTACACACACAGCCTCAGTAACAATGTCTACACACACAGCCTCAGCAAGATTATCTACACACACATACATAGCCTCAGTAAGATTATCTACACACACACACACACACAGCCTCAGTAAGATTATCTACACACAGACACAGCCTCAGTAAGATTATCTACACACACACAGCCTCAGTAAGAATGTCTACACACAGTCTCAATAAGAATGTCTACACACACAGCCTCAGTAAGATTATCTACACACACATAGCCTCAGTAAGAATGTCTACACACACATAGCCTCAGTAAGACTGTCTACACACACAGCATCTAATTACTGATACATACTTGTGTAGCATTCATTAAGGCAAGTAGAGCATCTAGTTGACCTCTCACTGATGCCTCCAATAACAACTCCAGAACTCTCATTGCTACGCTTTCTGTTTTATTGTCCACACACTGCCACAAGGATGACAGGCAAGCAGTCATGTCCGCTGAGGCTTCTGGTGATGAATTATCTTCATGAACTGATGAATGAAGAACAGTAAATGACATGTTACTGTCCCTAACAAATTTTTGTAAATTTTATACAAGTGCAAGAGGCTGAGAGTTTGGTCTACTAACCAAATATACCAGGTTCAAATCAGGCAGCGCATGAGCTGCAGTGGTCAGCGACCCATAGCTGACTGCTAGCGTCAGGGCCAGTGAACCAGAGTTGCCAAGACCATTCTACACCTCCACGCCGTGATCCTGGATAACAGGCTGCAGCCGGGTAGACTGCTAAGGAAAAGGAATCTAAGAGGGAATTCTAAAACGGTACTCAAAAAATGCTTGCTGAAGTCGGATGTGTTCGACTGAAAGGTGCAAATATAGCAGTCAAGCTGTAAACTACGACACAACGCATTCCGTTCTCTGGACTACATTCTGCTACTTAAGCCCTTTCAGGGTTTGGTAGCGGGAGACGGAGAATGAACGGGTTGTAGTAGCTTTCCTTACATCCCGAGCATGCTGATGAAGGTTGACTGGGGCCCTCCAGGCAGTTGTGCTATGCTTGGCTTCATCTGCGTGGCGACCACTACTACAGGGATCACATTGATCCACATCTTGTTATCCAGGCTGCCTTGAAAACAGCCTGTTTCCAGGGATCGCTACATGGATGAGACATTGTGCTCTTGGTCAGTGTATTGTGCCTGACTCTGACGCGGCGTCCTGGCCAGTATGTTGTGCCTGACTGGACTAGCGTCTCAGTTCCCCATAAAAAATGGTAAAAAGATGATGGAATAACTTGCACTATTCAACACTCACCAATAAAAAATAAGTTTCCTACAGCTGATACAGCTACCTCTCGAACATTTGGGTCCCGGTCAAACATCTTAAACTGGAGGACATGTAGAACATCGTGGAGGATCTGAGTGTTGTACGCACAGCTGGTTTCCTCTGCCATGGCTATGAGCGTGCTGTTCTTGCATTGTTCAGCACTTCTGAGGTGTTTCAATACAGCCAGGTAGCAGTCTATGACTGATGATATTTGCTGTAATGAAAAACAAGATGTCCTGAATTGTGATACATTTAGAAGATGATCATTTCGTCTCATTTGTCCACTTGACATTGGACGTTATGGGATATTGCATCTGTTGACATTTGTCCTTAGACATTGTCAGAAGTTGCATCTTTTCACATATGTCCTTAGACATTGTCAGAAATTGCATCTTTTCACATATGTCCTTAGACATTGTCAGAAGTTTCATCTGTTCACATATGTCCTTAGACATTGTCAGAAGTTTCATCTGTCCCCTTATGTCGTTACATATCAATAATAAGTTGTATCCTTCCTTCCATGTCGTTAGACATTGTTGGCATTTGCAATATTCTTTCATGTGCCATCTGTGTGTCCGTTGTTATTTTAAATCTGAAATGGGATCAAGATGCTGAGCAGCGCATGAGCTGCAGTGGTCAGCGACCCATAGCTGACTGCTAGCGTCAGGGCCAGCAAACTAGAGCTGCCAAGACCCTTCTACACCTCCAAGTGGTGATCCTGGATAACAGGCTGCAGTGGGCAGACTGGCCAAGGAGAAGGGATCGAAGAGGGAATGCTAACCCGGTACTCAAAAAATGCTTGCTGAAGTCGGATGTGTTGGACCGAAAGGTGCAAATATCGCAGTCAAGCTGTAAACTACGACACAATGCATTCCGTTTTCTGGACTACATTCTGCTACTTAAGCCCTTTCAGGGTTTGGTAGCTGGAGATTGAGAACGAACGAAGCCAAATCTGAAACGTTTTTGTAATATCATCAATCCATGTTTTTCTTAGTCCTCCTCTTGCTTTGATTCCCTACTGTCTGGTGTTATAGGCTCATGCGGCCTGTTTGATTTGGAAACATTCTTGTCACATGTTCAAACCATTGAATTCTCTGTCTGTCTGCATGCACCAAGCATTGTATTGTCCACACTTCCTGTCGGGAGCTCAGGAGCTAATGCAGTGATTTAAAGAAACATACAGACTGCATTAGGGTAAAAATACCTACGGAAGAGAGTGTCCATAATGTTGTACATGTAGAAGTAACTCAAACCCCAATTCACCTTAAAATGGGCAAGTCTAGTGTATGGTTTCTGAAGCTACAGACAGCAATGATCATCCCCCAGTAACAATCTCGACCAACTGGCCAAACTACCTTTAGTAGTCCCACAGTAGACACTGTTGTCAGGGATGAAGTGTTAGGGGCTTCATTGAACTAGGCCACATGTTTAATGAGATGGAGTGGTAATATCCTTTCCTCACTGCCTTTCCTTCCCTAACAGCAAGCCAGTTATCCATTAACAGTTGGGTTGACTGGAGCATGTCAATAACAGAGATCGAACCTGATACCTGAAGCAAGCACACAACCACACTGACATTCCCCAGGAGGAAAAAAAACAATGCATTTATTACTATTGCTGAGGTCCACCAGATAGATTTAAGGTGGCTAAGGAATAAAGGCTGCTCATCCGTGCAGTTACATCTTGGGTTAGCATTTTTACCTCCGATAGAAAAAAAAACCTATGCCGTAATCTTCTTCAGCTTTCATCCTGAAAAGGACGTTGTGTCTGAGTTTGCAGTGAGGTTGTGATGTCTGTATCTTTCAGCCAAACATCTGATTTCAGTTGGATTTTTTTATTGCTGGGTTTGTCTTCTTACTGCAATCTCTATCCCTTGGCCAGACTACACTAGTAATTAGTGCAGCTTGTTTTTAGTGCAGCCATGTGGAGGCAGAATAGGAGGATCTATGGTTTGCTGACACTGATGCAAGCAGCCAGCTATAAGTTGTTGGTTGCCATCAGCTTATTCCCCACTGCATCTTGGCCTCATTCCATAATGAGATTTTGAACGCATGTTCCAGTGGTGAGAAGGCCGACATCCATACCTCTTTGCCACTGGTCCCACAACAGGATACCAGTTTATAATACGGTGCTTTTGCTGATTAACTGTCTGCAAGTCTTGTAGTATTACTTTCTGTCTAGCAGCACTACTGATGTCTCAGTAAGTCTATACACAAGCCACGCAACACCATTTTCTTAATCAGTCAATCCACAATAATATCTCATCTGGTATAATGACTTACGCAGCTGGACATTGTAAATAGATGTAATCTGACACCACTGGACATTATAAATATGTATAATCTTACGCCTCTGGACATTGTAAATAGGTGCAATCTTACGCCGCCGCTGGACATTGTAAATATGATGTGTAATCTTACGCTGCTGGACTACGTTGTTGGACATTATAATAGGTGTAATCTTACGCCGCTGGACATTGTAATAGGTGTAATCTTACGCCGCTGGACATTGTAATAGGTGTAATCTTACACTGCTGGACATTGTAAATTGGTGCAATCTTACGCCGCTGGATATTGTAAATAGGTGTAATCTTACGCTGTTGGGCAATGTAAATAGGTGCAATCTTCTTTCATGCTTCATCTTTGTGGTGATTGTTATGCTGAATCCATTCCTCTGTGTTCTTTTGCACAAAATGTGTCCTTCGACATCCTCTTGCTCTGAAGCCATGCTTTCTGTTTTTATAGGCTTGTGCTGGGTAGATTTGGAGTAATTCTTGTTATAAGTTCATACCATTTCATTCTCGGTCTGTCATTATATGCCAGACATTTCAATATTCTAAATTCCCGTTAGATTTCTTTGATTCAAATTCTGTTTCTTCTAGAGACCCTGAATGCGTTTTACAATCATCTCATTTCACAAATTGCAATTTTTCGTCTGTGTGCCTTGATAAGTTGGTATAAATATATTGCTCATAATTGTTCACTCCATTGGAATGTTTAAATGTTTTAGTAATGGTCTATCAACAAAGATTTCTTTCAAATAATTAAAACTAACAAGAGGGCATAGCTGCAAATTAGCTACGGAAAGGTCCAGATTAGATATTAGAAAATTTTTCTTTAGTTAGAGAGTGACGAATGCTTGGAATGCATTGCCACAGGAAGTAGCGGAGGCAGAGACAGTTAATGTATTGAAGAATAGATTAAACACACATAGCTTTTAGAGCAAGGATTAAACTAGCAATACAGCGCTTTCCGTTCTCCGGACTACATCCTGCTACTTGCAAAGCCTTATTCAGGGCTTGGTAGCGGGAGATTGAAAACAAACGCAGAAGAAGAGGAAGAAGACCAAGGAAATGTAATTGAAACTGGTTGTATACAAACTCTGTAGAGTCTTCTAAACCAGTAAAAAGACGTTAAGTTAGTAAAGTAACACACACAGCATTAAATGACTTTAAATCAACATACAGCACATGAAATACTTGGATGGTCCAAACAGGCCTTTGTGTAAGTCTGTACGTTCTCCACAAGACTATAGGTCCGTATGCTGTCTACGGGACATTTTCCATCAGTGGCTTGATCTGTTATGATGTTACAGAAAAAAGCTTTTAAAGCAAGGTAAATATTTATATTCTGTTCTGGGGGATACAAACTGCCGAAGAGCAGAAATACTTATGGAGGAGAGCACCTTCACTGTTATACTTCAAACAGTAACTCAAAAAGTAACTCAAACAGCAACTCAAACAGTAACTCAAACAGTAACTCAAACAGCGCCTGGTGTGGGGTGCAACCGAGTACCCGGCACTATAACTGGAAGGGTAGATTGGGTTCATTAACCTTGGTTGGCAGCCAATCTAAGAGAAGGTAAACTGACTCTAAGCCCGGGTAGACAAAGCTCGTTAGCCTGCTCAGACAGTTCACCTAGAAGAGGTGGAACTCTGATTTTAAACCCACAAGTGCCAGGGACTGCTGGCTACTCCTGGGACGATGAGAATATAATCGGATGTCTCGAGTAGCTAGCATCCTCGTGCAACGATTCCACTGCCTTGTGGAAACCTCGGGAGAGGTCAATTAATTAGAGGCAGGGTCAATTAATACATTCAAGAATTGATTGTATGTAAATAGTTTTTAGATCAAGGAAATGTAAAAGAAACTGGTTGAATAAATAGTTGTATACAGACTCTGCAGAGTCTTCTAAACCAGTATAAAGATGTTAAGTTAACAGATGTCACTTACTAAATGCCAGGTTGATCTTCGACAACTGGAGGACAAGGAACCTTAGAATTGTGTCACTTCTTATGCTGCTTCCAATCAATATGGGCAAGCCTACTTCAGTAGGTGAGTCAATTCTTCTGAGCTCCAAGTAGTCAATGAAAGTGTCATAACATGACTTGATAATCTGAACAAACACATAAGATAAATCTTAATAAATTGTTTTGGCTTGGCTTGGTTCATTCTCAATCTCCCACTACCAAATACTAAAAGGACTCAAGTAGCAGAATGTAGTCCAGAGAACGGAATGCGTTGTGTTGTAGTTGACTGCGATATTTGCACCTTTCGGTCCAACACATCCGACTTCAGCAAGCATTTTTTGAGTTCCGGGTTAGCATTTCCTCTTCGATCCCTTCTCCTTACCCAGTCTGCCCTGCTGCAGCCTGTTATCCAGCATCACTGCATGGAGGTGTAGAAGGGTCTTGGCAGCTTTGGTTCGCTGGCCCTGACGCTAGCAGTCAGCTATGAGTCGCTGACCACTGCAGCTCATGCAATGCTCAGCATCTTGATCCCCTAAATTGTTTTGATAATCTAAACACACGCACAAGATAGAATCTTCATAAATTGTTTTAATAATCTAATCAAACACACAAGAAAATTAAAATTAAAAATAGGTATGGTCAAATACTGCATCGACACAGAAACATAAACGAAACCTACGTTATGACCAGTAGGCCTTCACCAGGTACAACGAATAACAACAATACTGAACTAGCAAATCAAAGAAGTGAAGAATACATAAATGGGGGATGTCAACATAAATTGTTTTCATAGTCTAAACAAGCACACAAAATAAAATCTTCATAAATTGTTTTGCTAATTTGAACAAATATGGGATCAAGATGCTGAGCAGCGCATGAGCTGCAGTGGTCAGCAACCCATAGCTGACTGCTAGCGTCAGGGCCAGCGAACCATAGCTGCCAAGACCCTTCTACACCTCCACGCGGTGATCCTGGATAACAGGCTGCAGCAGAGCAGACTGGCGAAGGAGAAGGGATCGAAGAGGGAATGCTAACCCGGTACTCAAAAAATGCTTGCTGAAGTCGGATGTATTGGACTAAAAGGTGCAAATATCGCAGCCAAGCTGTAAACTACGACACAACGCATTCCGTTCTCTGGACTACATTCTACTACTTAAGCCCTTTCAGGGTTTGGTAGCTGGAGATTGAGAACGAACGAAGAAGAACAAATATGCACTATAAAACACCCTACATTGTCTTGATAGCATTTTTTTTATTTTAAACCAAATCATCTCTTGCTAATAAAGGCAGACACACAATTACTGATCCCTCTAAGCTGTGCACTAGTGCATCCATACACAAGAAATTTCTTTGCAACGTACAAATTATGTGCAGTGTAAAAATGCTCAGGTAAATTAATTCTTCTATATTTTGAACTAATAGTATAGAATTTGTATATTAGAAGTATTATATAAATAATAGAGAAAGAAGTGAGAACAGAAGAAACTTATGGTGTGATATACCAGTTATAACTATTACTAAGATATTCTATCATTTTACAGGATTAAAAAGACAAATAAGCAACAATATATTCATTCCATTCATACTAACACTATTATCATATCAGTTTTAGACATGGACTCTGACCAAGGCACAAGAATGATGAAACACAGCATGTGAAATGAGATGCTTGCTAGATATGGTTATGGCCACTAGAAGAAATAGACTGAGATATAATGTAATCCGACAGGAAGTCAAAACAACACCAGGCATGCCACATATTGACAGACTTAGTTGACAAGAATGCCTACAGACTTATAGTATGCATGAGCCTATAACACCAGACAAATTGCTTCTGAGCTATAGGAAGACCAAGAAAAAGATGAACTAGACATCAGCATCCTGAAATATACATTTTCTTATCTTGTGCCATCATTGTAAAAGACCTACTAGTGCAGCTGAGGTAGACCTGGGTGAGAAAGACATGTATTGTGAACCCAGACCAAAACTGGCAGGAGAACTGGTTAAAGATCGAGCCTTACTGAGCAGTTGTGTTGAGAGTGACGTTCTGTCATGAATATGCTTCATGATGATGGACAAAACACAAACATATTTCTTAAATCCGCCTGAAAGATAAAAACTGGTTAAATACAAGGCACAGACAAATTCTACAAATCCTACAGAAAGATTAAAACTGGTTAAATACAAGGCACAGATACAATTTATCAAGAGGACATCAGCTCTTTCATTGTCACAAGCCCAAGTATGATCTGGCTGGACAGTAAATCACAACCAACCTCATTATAGGTGCCCTTGCTGGACAGTAAATCACAACAAACCTCACTATAGGTGTCCTAAGAAGAGGACATCAGTTCTTCCAATGTCACAAACCAAAGTATGACCTGGCTGGACAGTGAATAACACAAACCTCACTATAGGTGCCCTTGCTGGACAGTGAATAACACAAACCTCACTATTGGTGCCCTTGCTGGACAGTAAATCACAACAAACCTCACTATAGGTGCCCTTGCTGGACAGTAAATCACAACAAACCTCACTATAGGTGCCCTTGCTGGACAGTAAATCACAACAAACCTCACTATAGGTGCCCTTGCTGGACAGTAAATCACAACAAACCTCACTATAGGTGCCCTTGCTGGACAGTAAATCACAACAAACCTCACTATAGGTGCCCTTGCTGGACAGTAAATCACAACAAACCTCACTATAGGTGCCCTTGCTGGACAGTAAATCACACAAACCTCACTATAGGTGCCCTTGCTGGACAGTGAATAACACAAACCTCACTATAGGTGCCCTTGCTGGACAGTGAATAACACAAACCTCACTATAGGTGCCCTTGCTGGACAGTAAATCACAACAAACCTCACTATAGGTGCCCTTGCTGGACAGTAAATCACAACAAACCTCACTATAGGTGCCCTTGCTGGACAGTAAATAACACAAACCTCACTATAGGTGCCCTTGCTGGACAGTAAATCACAACAAACCTCACTATAGGTGCCCTTGCTGGACAGTAAATAACACAAAGCTCACTATAGGTGCCCTTGCTGGACAGTGAATAACACAAAGCTCACTATAGGTGCCCTTGCTGGACAGTGAATAACACAAACCTCACTATAGGTGCCCTTGCTGGACAGTAAATCACAACAAACCTCACTATAGGTGCCCTTGCTGGACAGTAAATCACAACAAACCTCACTATAGGTGCCCTTGCTGGACAGTAAATCACAACAAACCTCACTATAGGTGCCCTTGCTGGACAGTAAATTACAACAAACCTCACTATAGGTGCCCTTGCTGGACAGTAAATCACAACAAACCTCACTATAGGTGCCCTTGCTGGACAGTAAATCACAACAAACCTCACTATAGGTGCCCTTGCTGGACAGTAAATCACAACAAACCTCACTATAGGTGCCCTTGCTGGATAGTAAATCCCAACAAACCTCACTATAGGTGCCCTTGCTGGACAGTAAATCACAACAAACCTCACTATAGGTGCCCTTGCTGGACAGTAAATCACAACAAACCTCACTAAAGGTGCCCTTGCTGGACAGTAAATCACAACAAACCTCACTATAGGTGCCCTTGCTGGACAGTAAATCACAACAAACCTCACTATAGGTGCCCTTGCTGGACAGTAAATCCCAACAAACCTCACTATAGGTGCCCTTGCTGGATAGTAAATCCCAACAAACCTCACTATAGGTGCCCTTGCTGGATAGTAAATCCCAACAAACCTCACTATAGGTGCCCTTGCTGGACAGTAAATCACAACAAACCTCACTATAGGTGCCCTTGCTGGACAGTAAATCACAACAAACCTCACTAAAGGTGCCCTTGCTGGACAGTAAATCACAACAAACCTCACTATAGGTGCCCTTGCTGGACAGTAAATCACAACAAACCTCACTATAGGTGCCCTTGCTGGACAGTAAATCCCAACAAACCTCACTATAGGTGCCCTTGCTGGATAGTAAATCCCAACAAACCTCACTATAGGTGCCCTTGCTGGATAGTAAATCCCAACAAACCTCACTATAGGTGCCCTTGCTGGACAGTAAATCCCAACAAACCTCACTATAGGTGCCCTTGCTGGACAGTAAATCCCAACAAACCTCACTATAGGTGCCCTTGCTGGATAGTAAATCCCAACAAACCTCACTATAGGTGCCCTTGCTGGATAGTAAATCCCAACAAACCTCACTATAGGTGCCCTTGCTGGACAGTAAATCCCAACAAACCTCACTATAGGTGCCCTTGCTGGACAGTAAATCCCAACAAACCTCACTATAGGTGCCCTTGCTGGACAGTAAATCCAAACAAACCTCACTAAAGGTGCCCTAAGAAGAGGACATCAGTTCTTCCATTGTCACAAATCCAACTATGACCAGAGCAGTAAATCACGCAAACCCCACTATGGGTGCCGCGAGGGGAGGACATTGTCATTAACCCCAACAAGATCAGGTCTATAAATCCACACAAACTCCTGAAGATTTTCTATCATTTCATTATACATACCTGAGTTTCAGCTAATCTGGAAAGGTTTTCCACAGCCACTTTCAGCAAACCAGACGGATTATACTTCTGTGCTGTCTTCAAGAAAGACTTCACAACATCCACAGCAACTGGACAAGTACTGAGAGATGAATGCGGAGTCACATCAAACAATATGAAGAGTGGAAGGATGGAGAGCTCAACCAGCAGACTTTGATCCTCCATTTCAGTGTTCAGCCTGAACAAATATTAATGATTATTGATGATATAACATGGATAAATATTCATAATTTGTGATTACACAACACTTGAGTTTTCAGCTTGAACAAACATTCATAATTTGTGAATACATAACTCATGAGTTTTCATCCTAGATAACTATTCATGATTTGTCTTGATGTTGCACTTCAGTTTTCAACCTGAACAAATATTCATGATTTGCGTTGAGATATACATATTGAAATATATTTTTCTTGCATTTTTACTAATCCTGGGACCACTGGGAGGAATAATGGAATAACAGTCACTAGACTAGGTTTTTATTTCACCTTCAACAGAATATGCCTACACCTTAGCTACGTTCTTGTTCTTCTGCTTTCATTCTGAAAAGGATGTGACTTTGTGTCACAGTTTACAGCGATGCTGCAATATTTGCGCCTTTAGGTATGATGCATCCAATTTCAGATGGCTTTAATTCCGTACCGGGTTTGCCTTCCCACTGTGATCCCTATTCCTTGACCAGACTACATTAGTGTAGCCTGTTTCCAGGGCCGCCAAGTGGAAGCGGAATAGGGTATTGGTCAGCTATGGTTCGCTGATCCTGATGCAAGTAGCCAGCTATGAATCTTTCATAAAAACAGCTTTACTAAATGAGCAATAGGCTCATTTATAATAATTAATTCTTCCTCTTTGCGCGCCACAAGTTAGATTACTTTGCATCGTTTCACTCGTCTTCACAACCAGTGCAACCAATATTAACAGTTGTACGTCATGTTTGTCTTCCTTAATTGCATCCTTAGGTCCGCCATTTTATCTATCCTTGCTAAGATGTTGTATGCCTCTGTTCTTGTGGAAGCCACTCATAGTCAGTTAATTCAACTCTTGACACTTCTTTGCTGGTGTGTTAGAGTGTCTCTTCTTACATTCTGAGCTACACTTAAGAAGGTTGATCTGGGTACTCCTGGCTCTAGTGAAATGGAGCGCTCATCAGAAAGCTCACCATTAAGAGTATTTTATGCATTTGGCTTGGCTTGGCTTCATTCATTCTCAATCTCCCACTACCAAACACTGAAAGGGCTTAAGTAGCAGAATGTAGTCCAGAGAACGGAATGCATTGTGTCGTAGTTTACAGCTTGACTGCGATATTTGCAGCTTTCGGTCCAACGCATCCGACTTCAGCAAGCATTTTTTTTAGTACCGGGTTAGCATTCCCTCTTCGATCCCTTCTCCTTAGCCAGTCTGCCCTGCTGCAGCCTGTTATCCAGGATCACCACGTGGAGGTGTAGAAGGGTTTTGGCAGCTATGGTTCGCTGGCCCTGACACTAGCAGTCGGCTATGGGTCGCTGACCACTCAGGTCATGTGCTGCTCATTATCTTGATCCCTTTTATGCGTTTGTAAATCAGACTCTGGGTATTCACTGTACCACTTGTCTCTGAGACTATTTCTATCATTGTTTTCACTTCTTTAAACGTTTCACTTCCCTGTCCCACTCATACACCGCCTGCTAGATGGCCGCTGTGCCTGAAAGAATAGTGCAGGAGTGTGCAAACCATAAACATAGTGCAGGAGTGTGCAAACCATAAATATAGTGCAGGAGTGTGCAAACCATAAATAGAAACCATCAACATACACATCCTTGGTAATTTGCTCACAGACATTGACAGGACATGCTTGGTAGATAGCCTATATACCCCAAGGTGGTAAGAGCAAAGAAGCTGTAGCTGTCCCTTCTATAGCAAGGAATGAGAGCCAGGCACGAATACTGCCCCAACAAATGAGGTCTCAGATATCCAGTCATCTACAAGCTGAAGTAACTGTTTCAATCTCCATTCTCAAACTTATTCTTCTTCGTCGTTCATTCTCAGATAATCATATCTAACTCCATCATAAACCTGTCAGTCCTTCTCAGGTCTGTTTCATCACCATACAGTTTATCTTGCAATTGGGTCGGGGAGGGCCATGTAGTCATTCTGCTCCTCTCATGGAGTTGGCAGACCTGTAGAACATGTTCTACTATTTGTTTGTTCTCCCCACATGGGCACATGTCTGTGTGTCCAATTTTTAATTCGTTGAACAGATGATTACAATAGACTGAGGTATCACCTATTCAATAAATTGAAGATAGGTGGCACTGACGAATGCCCGTGTGGTACCGGGAAAATGACCGCTGAACATTTGCTGCAAAACTGCCCGTCATACGAGGATCAGAGATAGCACATGTGGCCATCACCAGTGGCAACACTAGACAAGCTCTATGGCAGTGTCGACAGCCTCAGGATGACCGCTGCTTTTTTCGAAAAAATACAGGTTGACGTTTGACAGCGTACGAAGAAAAAGAAGAACAGATGATTTTTTAGTGCAGTGACCCGTTCGCAGTCTGAATATTGTTACTGGATGGCACTCCATCTTTCGTCTTGTCTTCTGGCTATATGACCTTACCAGCGGTGTTTTGAATGGTTGACGTGCTGTAGGACATCCTTGACATGTGACATTCTCCAGATGCAGCTATTTTTAGTGTCTCAGCCCTCGAGACGTTTGATTTTCAAACTGAAGGCTGTTGTCCCATATAGTACATTACATAACCTAAACACCCTCCATACATCGGCAGATACAGATTATGGGATACATTCCAAGACTCAACTGAGAACTGTTCACTTACTGAGTTAGTATTAGTCCTGCCATAAAGACAGCATCAGAACTGATGGAACAGTTTCTTATCTCAGCGACATGAACCAGTAGCCTGATCAGTTTCTTGACCTTCAAGTGTTGTGAGTCACTGCTGTTAAAGACAACAAATTAATTAATCAACATCATCTTCTTCTTCTTCTGCGTTCGTTCTTAATCTCCCACTACCAAACCCTAAAAGGCCTTAAGTAGCAGAATGAAGTCCAGAGAACGGAATGCGTTGTGTCGTAGTTTACAGCTTGACTGCGATATTTTCACCTTTCGGTCCAACACATCTAACTTCAGCTAGCATTTTTTTAGTTCCGGGTTAGCATTCCCTCTTCGATTCCTTCTCCGTAGCCGGTCTGCCCTGCTGCAGCCTGTTATCCAGGATCACCGCGTGGAGGTGTAGAAGGGCCTTGGCAGCTCTGGGTCGCTGACCACCGCAGTTCATGCGCTGCTCAGCGTCTTGATCCCCAACATCATCTGACAACACCATCTTAAAATCTCTCATATATTATTTCACATACCCCTCAATCATTCGGAGTCTGAGTAGCAGAGTATTAGAGAGCTCACTTCGCATAGAATAGGTACCAGGTATGAATGATCCCAATTATTGACACTCTCCAGTTAATCTAGCTGTAAATGAGTGCCTGGCTAACTGTTAGGGATGGAAATACATCAAGGAAGATAACTGTGGTCACTTCACCCTTTTAATAACTGAAACCTAGTACAATGCATAGCAAAGTGGCATGGCTCACAACCCAACCGTGCATAGGTTCAGATTCAGGAAAGTAGTACACCAATGGGAATTAAACTCATCTAAAAATTGTGTGTTGATTTCAGATGCACTGAGCCATAAAGTGCAAAACACAGTACAATGCACTCCATCTTAGAAAACAAGTCGAACAGGAAACAATTTTAACTTTACAATAAAATCTCATGTTTCTTTCATAACATAATTTTTTGTTTCTTTTTTGGTGTTCGTCCTGAAAAGGAAGTTGTTACATAGTGTACCAGTTTACAGCAAGCCTGCGATATCTGCACCTTTCAGCATGCACCTCCGAATTCAGTTGGCTTTTTTTAGATATCAGGTTTTCCTTCTCACTGAATCCCTATTCTCTTAGCTAGACTACACTAGTAAAACCTGTTTCCAGTGCCGCTGCTTGAAGACGGAATCGAGTCTTGGTCAGCTGTGGTTCACTGACACTGATGAAGCAGCGAGCTATGAGTCACTAGCTGCTTTAAGATTCATGATCTTCAGTCTTTAATTATTTGTCCATCTTTCTTTCATACATTTTTAGATTTCAAAAACAGTTATCAAGACGTTCATTCATGTCTCAGTCTCTGTAGAACATGTCCGTGGCGCCCTCTGAGTTTTCTCCAGCTCTGTCTCTTGTATTTTGACACTGTATGCTATGACTCTAAAAGTCGATCCGCAAGTTACAGTCCCTACCACAGACCGTACAACAATGCTGACTTGACGAGGTGTTCCTCGATCTCTTCAGTCTTTCTCTTTTCTCTGCAGCCAGAAGGCCTCTACGAGCGTCAGCAGCCACTATCAAGACACGAACACAAATATAACCACACATGTATCATACCTGTAAGTCACAAGTCTGACCAACATTGCAGTGGTCGGTCTAAAGAGGTCATTTCTGTCCACATCATTATCAGAAGCTATGACCTGTAGCAGTACAACAAGTTGATCAAACATGTCAGTCTCTGTATTGCTTCTACACCATTCGTTACAAGCAACAGCACATTCACTTAGGAGTCTGCAGTAATTAACAGCTGCTTTCCTGTGGAAGCTGAAGAACCCTTCATGCGGAGCACAGATCTCTACCTTGTTAGACGTACAGCGGACTGTTTCCGTAGACTTTATGAAAGCAGCATTAAATTGACTGATGAGCTGGCAGATTGTTGATCGTAACCTAGATTTTATTTCACACAATGTCTCATCGTCCGCATCTTTTGGGTGACTGTTGTGAGTCAACTTTATTAGCTCAAGAAAATAGTCCCCGGCCGATTGTCTGGTGTAGTTATATGGACTTGCTAGACAATGCACCAGAGCTTGAGAAACATCAACTGTAGAATGAAATAATGACAAGTAAAGATATGCACAGAAATAAGCCAGGAAAATATGGACAAATTACTGGAAAATAACAAGGAAAACATTGTAGGAAAATCAAGACTGACAGATATTTCTGTTTGTTTGAAGCTACTCATGCGGAGTTAATGCTTGATGTTTTTTTGGTAGAAGGTTACAGTGGCTCTTCTTACATCCTGAGTCATACTTAGAAGAGGGGACGGTGTGGCCTAGTGGTTAAGTGACACGGCTCACAACCAGAAGGTGCTGGGTTCGATCCCCATCACAGCACCGGCCGTTACCCCAGGGAGGCAAACCCTTAGAAAATGCAGGACAAAGCAGACCCTTACATAAAATGCATACTGAAGTCGGATGCACTGGGCTGATAGGCACAAAATAAAAACTGCAGTGCAATGCACACCACCTTGGGGATTAGAGAAATAAGGTGAACGCCAAAAAAAAAAATACTTCAGAAGGTAGACCAGGGTTCTCCTTGCTGAAGTTATTTGCAGGATTCCTCAATAATTTTATCACTTTGGATATTACAGTGTCAATCCCCAGCCCAGTAGCCAGACTTACTACGAGTGGTCCGCCGGGGTCTTTGTGTATGACAAGGACAAGAATAGCACCAGTGCCCTACAGAGAGCTTGTTGTAAGAAACGACTAACTGTGTGGCTTGGCATAACACCAGCAATGGTCAGGTGGTTTGTTTAGAGCATTGTAGATGGCGGCAAACAGGCATCTGTTAACCACCCTCATGGCACTTGTCCCAACTTAGCAAAGTAATATTTCATTGCAGATGTAAACAACCAAAATGGCCGTTATAGTTAGTTTGAAAGTGATTTTGAAACAATGTGTTTTCTTTTTCGGGACGACTTGCGGATTATTCCATTATTGCGGGTGATTAAGATAAGTTGATGCGACACATTCTTTGGAGCTAGATCTGTTTAATTTGTTTATTTAGCAGTATTAAATACATTTGTAAGGGAAACTAGCAGATTTAATGATCTTGTAAGAAACACTATCGGTCTTCTGTGACAATTTTCACATTCCGACGGTCCCGATTCCCCGCAAAAATGGGAAAATTGAAATTTTGAGGTCTTTTTAATTTTCAGATTCATCTTCCTGTATCTCATAAACTAACACACACATATCAAAAACAATAACACCAACAAGTTCTTTATTCATTTATGTCTCTACACACAAACAAATCATATTTATACAACAACAAACAAACAAAATACCGATTTTCAAAGTGAACAACCTAGAAAAACGTGACGTGCTGAAAAATAATTCAGCTACTGTGGGCACTTTCGCACTTTTATTGTTCAGTGTGCTAAAGGATAAATTACTCAGAATTTTACTTTTGCAACATATTCTTAACATCGTTATATTGGTTTAGAAGACTGCAGAGTCTGTATACAACCAGTTTCATTTACATTTCCATGCTCTAAAAACTATGCGAAACCAATCTATTCTTGAATGCATTAATTGTTCCTGCCTCTACTACTTCCTGTGGCAATGCATTCCAAGCATTCATCACTCTCTGACTAAAGAAATATTTCCTAATATCTACTCTGGACCTTTCTTTAGTTAATTTGTAGCTGTTCCTTCTTGTTCTTTGAAATTATTTTTTTTATTAATCGCCTTATTTTTCTATTTTCTGAGGCGGTGTGCGTTGAAATGTGTTGTTTTTTTTTTTGCTGACTTCAGCATGCATTTCATGTAAGGGTCTGTCTGCTCTTCCTCCTGCATTTTCTAAGGGTTTGCTTCTCTGGGGTAATGGCCGGTGCTGTGATTGTGGAGCAAACCCAGCAGCTTTGGATTGTTAGCCGTGTCACTTTATTACTAGCCCCCGCTATCCCATCTGGGAAATTATAATAAGGTCTTCAACTTGTATCATCTAGTAGTATAATCGACACCAGACTAAGCATTTGTGCTTAGAAACAGTTCCTTGACATACATATTTGTTCATATGACATTTGACCCAGATCTTTTCAACATGGCCAATAAACAATTCAGTTATTGTAGTAGTGATCTTATTTTGTTTTGTTTATATGTGTTATACATGATATTGGTTATTTATGTTTACAGGTATGATTGGAGCGTGTAGCCTAGTCGACAGTGAGCTGGCTTATTAGACTGGGATTAAAGCGTGCCAAGGTTCGAGATCACAGGTGAACAGAAAAGAATCTGTGACGTGGTTCATACCTTGGTCAACCTCTCCTCCAGTCGACAAAGCTGTAAATTGGTACCTGACGTATGAGTTGGGGAAGGTAAAAACAACAAGGAAGGGAACTGGCCACCCCACCTCACATAGGTTGCGTTTTAGTACATGAAGAGTTATCTTCATCCTCAACAGCATTGTTGTCATTGGACTGGCCTTTACCTTTTACAGGTATGGGGCTAATCTGAGGTTTTTTTCAACAGGCGGTTTGATTTCATTTATGTTTTTGGATTGTCAATTAAGAAAAACATCAGGTGTTTTTTGCTTAAACCAGCTTTCATAAGAAAAATATGATGTTTTCCTTATGGTCTTCAAGTTTATAAAAGAGAAAGAAAGATAGTAATAATGATATATAATAATGTGTATGTAGGGGTTCCCTGAAAAGAAGGAAACTCGATTGGTACAGTCACATATCGAGATCAAATTGTTTTGCAAATACAATCCTCCACGGAAAGGTGCAAGGCAGACAACGAAGACGCCGTCCCAAAAAGAGATGGAAGGACAACATAAAAGAATGGACCAATCTCCGACCAGAAGAGTCACTGGCAGCGACCGCTGATAGAGAAGGGTGACGTGGTATTGTGAGGATGTCTTCATGTGTGTCCCAACAACCTCACCGGTTACGGGATGACCTGACCTTAGGGGTTCCCTGAGACATAAACATAATTTCAAATAGGGTAAAATGGTTGAGAAACAGTGCTCTAGATATATGAGCTTGCAAGCTCCAGTAAGAAATTCAATTTAAAAAAACAACAAGATCGTTGAGGTGTGAATTGAGATATCAATTGACACAATAAAATGAGGGAACTCGTTAGAGAATTGAAACAAAATTATAATGAAGTTGTCTTGAAGAGGCCAATGTCTATAGGAAAGACACCTCAGATACAAAAAAGGAAATCTTTCATAAACTGCCCATCCAAAGACTTGGTCATGTAATGCAGAGTTGAGGCTGACACCTTGACCTTTAACAGACTGTGTACTTTGTGCTGGTGATGGCCCTGTAGATCAAACTCGATGACTACATGTTTGCACGAGGACAAGTTTGATAATTCAAGTGCCACTCCACAGTAAAACATGATACAGTTTGCATAACCCTATTCTTTACTTCTCCTTTATACCTTCCATCTTTTATTGGTGGACATTACATGGTATTTAAATGTGCCATTTGTTTTAATATATTTCGTTCTACCTCAGGAATGGGTCATCAGATAATGGCTGCTGTAAACACTGTACATCTTTGATAAAAGGGCAGCAAAGATGACGCCTAACAGGCCCTGGATCTAACTTCTCTCATGTTTTAGTCAATTATATGGATGCCACCAGGCCATGGATTTGACTTAAATTCACACTAGTCGATGACTTACTTTTGTGAAAGGAAATTACACATGGACCAATAATGGACTAACACATTGCCTGGGAAAGATTGGGCCCAGCTCGGTTAGCAGCATGCCCAAGACACATCACACCCACACACACTGAGGGATGCATTGAATCCTCATGATCCCCATCCCAAGGAAGCAGAGCACTCGGCTCCCCTCAAGGAGTCCACAGGGACTTTGGTCAACCCACTTACCATGAAACCACAAGGTGCCAGGGTTTGATCCCCGTATATTGGAAGTTTAATGAGAATTGCAACTTGGAGTGTCATTTTTTGCTGCAGCACGTGTCCATGGTAGTGGTCAATCGACGCAACGAGCTACTGATGACTAAGTGAATATTATTATTATATATCAGAGGGAACATGTATTTCTGTGACTGTTCTCAGATACAATTATTTTAACCTGTCTTGTGTGTAAAACATTCTCGTAGTTTTCCTTGTTCCTCACATTACAAAGCATTACAATAGTACAGACTTCGCATTTGAGATGAAGATTTATATTTTGTATCTCCTTCAATATCCATAAATTTTCTTATGCAATAAAAGCCCCTTTTGCCTTTTGTATTCTTAATTTGATATCTCTATAAGAAAAAGGATCAAGCTTTTTTCAATGGGTTTCAGCAACAAATAGAGGGATTAAAATGGTACGATAAAGTCACTAATATGGAACTGTGTGAAAGAATTCAACAGATGTCAGTGGGACTTCATGTAATGATAAGGAACTGGTGTTGGACAGGACACACACTACGGGTAACAGCTGACAGCATTACAAGACAGTCTCTGTTCTGAAATCCCACAAGGCAAAAGAAGTAGAGACACAACAGCACAAACATGGCCAGAATTGAAAAGAATGGCACAATTTAGGAAGACTTGGTATGTATTTGTTGAAGACCTATGCTCCCCAGGAAGCTGAAAAGATGTTAATGATGATGATGTAAATACTGTACTTACACTGAACACCATCAAGCAAATACAGCACAGATCTCTGGTGCACCCACTTCTTGTAAATCTGAAATGTCACATCCACTCTATGCCCTTTGGTCACCATCCAGTACCGTAAAGGGCTCCTTATGATGTCAAATGCAGGGGACTCAAGGAAGCTATGATCATCACAAGTAGAGAGCACTTCAGCTGCCATAAGTGAAGCATCATTCATAACAAAATCTGGGTACTGAATCAGGCTGTTATCCTCCAAAAAACCATTCAGGAAGGAAATGAAGTCTACTGCTTTCACAATATCCATGTTGTGTGCTGTGAATATTCATGTGTTTCCACATTACGTATTATATTACATAATGCTATTATTTTCACAAATTATATGTTGTGTGATATAAACATTTATTTATTGCAGTGGTGGTGGGGGCGCGCGCTTTACTGCAAAGAACGGCCGATCGCTGGAGCACAGCGACAGCAATATGGTACCCTAGAGATAAGAAATGACCATGGGGACGACCACCAACACGACCTTGGTCCAACACCCTTGCATTCCACAACAATATTCACAATGCCACAGATGGGTGACTCATTATCCACTAGTCCCCCGTAGTCCAAGACAGAGACCGTTGGAAGAGAAGTTGGAACCCGCAACGGTGTAACCGCCGCTGAAGAGCAGGTCCAGTAGTAATCCAGTCTATTGACATTGAGAATTATTCTAATTAATGCTATTACTTTCACAATGTTGTGTGACATCAACAAATTAGTATTTTAACATTAATATTTACCAAATATTTCCCATTCCATCATGACAGGTTGCTAATATCCTCTGGGGTTGTATAAAACATAGGTTGGGAACATGTGTTCCAAAATTAAATTCTGTTCCTGATGGTAAATACAGTACTAAACATGATAAGCGAAATGTAAATTTCTGAACTTAGCAGCATTCTCCATGCCGAATAAAATAAGGCTGTTTAACTTGAATGTAAAGTCAGTCCTTCGTTGGGTCGCGAGAACGATGAACGGAAATGACGTAGGTTCGAGCCTCGCATGTTTCAAGTGACCCATGGTCTCAAAGGAGGTGGGACCAAAGTGCCTGCATCCTGAATTACCTCCAGTCATCTTGACTTGTGTCTTGCCACTGACCCATCGAGGCCAGAGAGAGTGAGGTTGATGACCAGCGCAGTTTCTTCCTCACTATAATCCAAATACAGCGCAAGTTACATCAAGACAAAACTGCCTGATGGTGTCACCATCATCGCTTGTGATGGGCAATTAACTAGCTAAAGTTGGTCCCGCTATATGGCTCTGAGACGTGTGACTAAGCCTATCACACCCAGCCTGCAGACCTTTGTTAACAAGTGTTTTCACTGCACACTTCATATTGGATGGCCAGAGGTGATGACCAACACAGATCTGTGGGAAAGAACACAGCAACAACCAATACAGCAGGAAATTGTGGAGATAAAGTGGGGATGAATAGGACACTCTCAGAAAGAAGGCAAACAGTATAAACAGACATGCACATTGGACCCCGACCAAAAAAATGGAAAAGAGTATTGACGTCTTTGAAATGTGAGTATTTAGAAGACTTTGATAAGTTTCTTGGAAAGATAGGAAAACAAATAGTGAGATTCTGGAACAACTAAAGTAAAGTGAAAAGATACTTCTGAGGGAAATAAAAAGCAGACAAATAGAATATTTTGACATGACAGTTATATTGGAAGGATGAGTTGAGCGCAAGAGAG
The DNA here is from genome assembly GCA_036924085.1 of Ariolimax columbianus. Classification (NCBI taxonomy): domain Eukaryota; kingdom Metazoa; phylum Mollusca; class Gastropoda; order Stylommatophora; family Arionidae; genus Ariolimax; species Ariolimax columbianus. Next base: position 74,566,503 of record JAVGWX010000006.1, read on the forward strand.
CCAGAGGACGACAGGTACAAATGGACAGACAACATCAAGATGTGGTAGGGATACAGTTTGACTGAGTTCACCAACCTGGCATGGGACAGAAACAGCTGGATATTCATTACCATCCACCTCTGGTGTGGAGACAACACTTGATGATGATGTTGACTGGATTGGAACCCAGAGAGAAAGAGATGAGTAGGAAGACCAAAAACACCTGGTGGCGAACGATCGAGGAGGAAGTTATTTCAATCGGGGTCTTGTGAACGAAATTCGTGAAGACAGCACAAAATAGGAACAGATGGAGAGCATCTGTTAGTCCAATGTTCCAAGAAGAACCAGATTGATAAATCATATGATGATGGTGTTTCTTCATCTTCACTTCTTAATTTCTCTATCGTATATGGAATTTCTGAACAGAAGAGAGCAGGTGGTAGTCTTCAGACTCTGCACAGGCCACAACAGACTGAGGTACCATCTATTCAATAAACTGACGATAGGTGATACTGACAAATGCACTTTTGGTACTGGGAAAATGACCCCTAAATAACATCTGTTGCAAAATTGTCTGACATATGGGGACCAGAGAAAGCATATGTGACCATCGCCAGTGCCAACACTAGAAAAGTGTCTACAGCCTCAGGATGTCCACTGCTTTCTTTGAACAAGTCTTTTTCAAGTAGACATCTGACAGTGTACGAAGAAGAAGATACATGGAGTAGTGTTTTCAAAGCTTTCTTAAAACCAGATGGCTACTGCACAATACAGGTTTTTCCACTTAAAATAAATGACAGTGTTCAATGCCATGTGTTGGAGAGCCATCCATCCTATATGGGTTATGCTACACTGTTAGTAACCTCTACACCTCACGGTAGAAAAGGAGCGACTAAGTAAGTAAGTACACTGTTAGTCACCTCTCAGTATGGCAGTGGTCCTAATTCTTGTCTTTGTCACATGCAGAGCCCTTCTAGTAACAACTCAGGTGAATATTTAAATCAATAAATTAAAAACATGAAAAACAGCACCTACCAATATCTTTACAAAAAACTTCCATCAGCTTCTCTAAGGCCCAACTATTACCAGAGGGTGCCTCTTTGAACAACAGCAAAATCTGCTTGAATAAGACTGGTAACTGTTGCTTATACTCTTCCATGTCATTGCTCTCATCCATGATGATACCTGTGAACAAATACAACCATAAATGTTAATAAGAAACTGAAGTAATCATTATATCACAAACCTGCTAATTATGGGTAACAGCTGACAGCATTACAAGACAGTCTCTGTTCTGGAATCTGATATATAATAATAATGCCCATTCTTCCTCTTCTTCTTCGTTCGTTCTCAATCTCCCACTACCAAACTCTGAAAGGGCTGAAGTAGCAGAATGTAGTCCAGAGAACGGAATGCATTGTGTTGTAGTTTACAGCTTGGCTGCGATATTTGCACCTTTCGGTCCAACACATCCGACTTCAGCAAGCATTTTTTTAGTACCGGGTTAGCATTCCCTCTTCGATCCCTTCTCCTTAGCCAGTCTGCCCTGCTGCAGCCTGTTATCCAGGATCACCGCGTGGAGGTGTAGAAGGGTCTTGGCAACTATGGTTCACTGGCCCTGATGCTAGCAGTCAGCTATGGGTCGCTGACTACTGCAGCTCATGCGCTGCTCAGCATCTTGATCCCTAATGCCCATTCAATAAATCGGGAGATAGCGCAGAGAATACAGTCATCCACATGGTATATCCAATATAGAAAATAATTACAGAATATATAAGAACAATATTAGAATGATAGAAAAGGAAAGGGATCTAGGGGTTATAATAGATTCACAGGTAAAGTGAGTGAGCAAGTCCAGGTTGCAGAGAAAAAGATAAATGCAATGTTAGGTATGATCACAAGAAATATTAAACATTGTAGCAGGGAATTGATTGTCAAACTGTATAAAGTATTAGTTAGACCTAGATTGGAGTACTATGTACAGGTGTTGAGTCCTTATCGTACAGGCATATAAACATGCTGGAAAGGATACAAAGAAGGGTGACAATACTGATAGTGGAATTCCAGAAATACAGAAGAAAGACAGAAAAACCGACCTACGGTGTCTAGAAAAGAGAAGAATCCGAGATGACTTAATACAGGTTTATAAGATGATCAGAGGAACAGATAAATTAGACTTTAACATGTTTTTTTCAAAATACAACCACCTACAAGAACAAGAGGGCATAGCTACAAATTAAGTAAAGAAAAGTCCAGATTAGATATTAGGAAATATACTTTTAATCAGAGAGTGGTGAATGCTTGGAATGAATAGCCACAGGAAGTAGTGGAAGCAGGGATAGTTAATGAATTTAAGAATAGATTGGATGCTCATAGCAAGAAAATGCAAATGAAACTGGTTGTATACAGACTCTGCATCGTCTTCTAAATCAGTATAAAGACATTAAGTTAAGTTAATAACAGCGGGCTGGCTCAGTTTCAACTGTATTAAATCCATAATGCAACAGATGTGAAAGAACAGCACTATAGCTCACACCATCAACAGATGTGAAACAACAGCACTAGAGCTCACACCATCAACAGATATGAAACAACAGCACTAGAGCTCACACCATCAACAGATGTGAAACAACAGCACTAGAGCTCACACCATCAACAGATATGAAACAACAGCACTAGAGCTCACACCATCAACAGATGTGAAACAACAGCACTAGAGCTCACACCATCAACAGTGTGGTTACTCCAACCATATTATATGACTGCAAGGTGTGGAACCTACGCAAAGCTGATGCAGATAGACTCAGCGTTGCTCTATGAGTGATGGAGCGAGACCAAATTTGCAATGTAGAGAGCCCTCACTGGCACCATAGATGTCGCACTGTTATGAAAATAGATGACCTTGTGGGCAACCGAGGTTGATGTGGAGAGATGGCATGAAGGAGGCCCTGGGTCCAAAATGGTACACCAAGACAAAAGAGCAAAATGAGTTTACTCAACATTTGCCATTTGGCTACCTGGTATCAGACATGCATGCTGATTGAACCACGAATGAGAGATTTAATTTACCCATCTGACGTGTATAATATAAATTTGATAAGTATTAAGTAGTGCCTAAACTCAACTAAACTGCCCTAAACTTAAAGTAATTTCTTAATTTGAATTACCAATAGTCTTATTCTTAATAAATGAAGCGTTAAAATCAACAACTTTAGACAATTATTGCTAGGCATCATCCAACAATCTATACTAGAACATCAAACAAATCTTCATCATGAAAATACTAAATAGTCCATTCAAATTTGTAAATTGTAGATTTTCTTTTAAAAGTTATATATGGATACACAATAATGAAGATCCCAAATATTAGTAGTAGTAGTAGCCCCTTTTCAGTCATGTCTGACTATAGGTTCATGCAATCTTAGAGTAGCAACTCTTTACTGAGTTTTTGGTTTTCCTTTTTCTTTCGATGTTGTCTCTTCACTTCCCTGTGTTGCATGAGCTTATTTTTGCCCAGCCTGAGGTGGCTCTTAAGGTTGCATCTACATTTGGATCAGTTTGCAGCTATGTCTTCTCAAGATGTCAGATCCATATCCTTCATGTACCTCTTACAGGCATCTTTGAACCACAGTTGTGGTTGGCCAGCTGTTCTTTTACCACACGCCAGCTGCCCCATAGGGAATATCTTTGGGAATGCGACCGTACTGACGACACAGACATTGTAGAACCTGGCCTTGGTTGTTGCTGTAAGTTTGGGGTTTTCCCAGACACGTGTTTTGAGACGAGAAAATATGGTAGCAGCTCTGCCAATGTGATTGTCTATTTCGTGGTCTAGGAAGAGCTTATCAATGATGATAAGTTATCATTGATGAGGGACACCGGGTAAATGAACTGTAAACTAGTCCACAGGTGCCAGTTCGTAGTTATCGATGACGATAGTGATGGTTCGGGTGGTATCTCAAGTATCTGCATCTTGTCCAAGCACATTTGTTTTATTCAAGTTATTGTGAGGCAGAAATATTTGCAGGCATGGGAGAAGCGATCTATCACAATCTCTAGAGTCTTGGAGTTCATGCTGACTTTTGCAGCGCCATCAGCAAATAACATTTAATAACAAGTCCCTGACAGTGACAGTAACTTCCCTGAACTTGGTTTTAGCTTTGACTTTGAATCTAGAAAGATTAAACAGACGGCCATCTGATCTAGTGTGAAGGCAAATCCCTTCTGTTGCATTACGGTCATTACCAAATGCGTGCTTTAGTAGTGGCGCAATGAAGATTACGAAGTCGGCGAAGTTACACTATCAGTAACACTAGTATTAATTAAATTAGTAACACTAACAATAACACTAACACACTCACAGTCACAGTAACACACACACGACACACTCACACAGTAACAGACTGTCGACTGTTGGGCCAGGAAGAAGCCTTGTTTAACACCACATTGAATGCTGAATTTCTGTTATTCTAATGTATTACCGTCGAATTGGATTGTTCCTTTCATATTCTCATGAAATGGCACTCAAAATCTACACAAAAATGAAGATTCCGAATAATAAAATAAATTATAGACCAAAACACTCACAGTCGGTCGTTCACCGCATCATTACAAGGTGCCAATGTACATTGTAAGATTCAGCAGTAGAATATACTGCCTTCACCGTTCTAACTTCCTCACCAAACCGAAAAAAATGGAAAAGAGATGAAAAGCAGTAACTTTAATTTTATTTGACAAATTTTGTTCGAATTAGTTAAATTTATAATACATATTGTTTAGAAATAGGAGCACAAGATGTGATGTCAATTTAGATTGTTATCCTAATGTTATTATTATGTGGGTTCTAACTAGTATACAGACTCTGATGAATCTTCTAAACCAGTATAAAAATGTTAAGTTAAGTTAAACACGATCTACCTTTAGTAAATCCATGCTGGCTATTTTTTAAATAAATTAAACTTGTCCAAGTGCAGTACTATGTTGTCCTTAATAGTGGAACCTTAAATTTTGCAGAGTATGCTATGCTTGCCAAACTCACTCATCAATAATCGCTGGATCTGATTTTTTTGCCTTTTTTGAACATGGGGATCACACCTGTATCTTTCCAATCCCTTCGAACAATCCGTTTCTCATGAGTATTAGAATAAAATATTGCAAATGGTTTTGCTAACTGGTCTCAAAGTTCAAACAGTAATTTTGGATGAATACCGTCATGACCTAGACATTTATCCACCTTCAACCCATCCAATTTTTGTAAAACCATTTCCTCGGTAATGCAGAATGATAGTAATCCTTCTGTAAATATGTCCTGTTTAAAAATATTTTATGGCTGTGGGATCCTGGAGCAGTCTTCTTTTGTATAGACTGTGCCAAAGTACTAATTGAGTTGATTAACAGCATTCCTGTTCTCACTTATTAATTTTCCTGTACTATCTTTAAGTGGGTCAACTGTGTATTTCGTTCTCTGTTTATGTTGAACATAAGAAAAAAAGCTCTTGCTATTAGTCTTGATCTTTTTAGCAAGTTTTTTTTAAAGTCAATTTTTGCTTCTTTATTAACTTTATAAGATTTTGTTTGTATGTCCAAATATTTTATATATGTTTCATTCAATTTTCCAGCCTCTAGATATTTTTTCAAAGCTTTATTCTTAGTTTTTCTACAACTAACCACGGATCAAGTTATCCATTTTTTTTGCTTTGGGTTCAACCTCCTACATGGAACAAATTCCTCTTTCAGGTGCTCCAGAATAGATTTCTTCATCTTCTTCTTCTTCTTCGTTCGTTCTCAATCTCCCACTACCAAACACTGAAAGGGCTTAAGTAGCAGAATGTAGTCCAGAGAACGGAATGCGTTGTGTCATAGTTTACAGCTTCGCTGCGATATTTGCACCTTTCGGTCCAACACATCCGACTTCAGCAAGCATTTTTTGAGTACCGGGTTACCATTCCCTCTTCGATCCATTCTCCTTAGCTAGTCTGCCCTGATGCAGCCTGTTATCCAGGATCACCGTGTGGAGGTGTAGAAGGGTCTTGGCAACTATGGTTCGCTGGCCCTGACGCTAGCAGTCTGCTATGGGTTGCTGACAACTGCAGCTCTTGCCCTGCTCAGCATCTTGATCCCAGAATAGATTTCAACTTGGCCTATTCCTTTTTAACATTTCCGCCAGTGAAAATATCTGTCCAGATTGCATGGCTCGCTGATTATATCATCTTCTGTACATCTATTCTAGAGTAGTCGTATGTAAGCGGGACCTAAAACAGAGTGCGACTATTCTTTCTATCAGGGCATCTGTTATCTAGTTCTCCAGCCTTAATGTGATTCCACGTTCTTTCATTGAGCACATCAAGAGCCCATCATCATCTCCATTCCTCTTTCTGTGTAAATATGAAGCAAATATATTACTGTTTTAAGTCATAGGCTGTAAGGTTAAAAATGTTATGAAAGTTGAGAGAGGAATGAAATTTAGCATGATGAAATGAAAGAGATTTTTTGTTGTTGATTTTTTTAATTTTATGTGTTTGCCTCACTAGTTTCTACTGGCGGAGGCACGCCTATTCCATCCCAGACCATAGTCAAATGGGCGGTATTAAGACGCATAAATCAGTGCTTAGATGTATGTGTGCGTCTGTATGTACCTATGCTAGGTTTGTGCGCTCTCAGAAGCCAGCCCTTCCAAAGTGCAATGGAAGGGTCTCACCCTGAGAGCGTATGTGAAAGTTGTGCAAGAGTGTGATTGTAGGACAGAGTCAAATGAAACAGAGTGAGGTAAGAAGAAAGAGGAATGAGAGTCCAAGAGAACAAAATATATTTGAGGCTATTAAGCTTTTATACTTCTTCCTTGGTAATTATTTTTTTTTTAATAGAGGATAAAAAAAAAGAAAGCACATTTGATTGGAAAATCTGCTACAATACAAATAAGTAAGGAGAAAGAATTCATATTGAAACATAATTTTATATTGCAATGCTGATCAGATCATCAGAAGTCATAACTATTAAAAAAAAGCTTCTTAGTTTAGAGTAGCAAAAGCTTAGTATTTACTTTTAAAAAGTAGCTTTTCTTGCCTTTTCTGTGAACAATTTTGAATCAGTCCACTTTCTCTAAATAATAGTACAAAGTTGATGATGCTTTTTAAAAGATTATACCATTTCACAGATCCAATTTTGATTGAATATTCTAAGACAGTGCCAGCTCATGTCGCAAACAGGTGCCTTTCTAGTTTTCACCATGCTTGGTAACATTCTTTGTGACTAAATACTCGTTTCAAGTCTCAGAATCATGTAGGAAAGTTTCCACTACAAGACCTACACTCCACGTGGAGCTGAAATTATTAGATTTTTTCATTTCTTGAAAATCTTTATTGCAGGTATCTTTTGGAAATGTATCAAGCATAAGGATGTGATCATTCGAAATATACTTTTATATTCGCCTTTGAGATGGAAACTCATTTCCAATGCATCCAGTTTCAAGGTACTCCTCTCTGTTTACAAAAATCACTTCCACATGTATCTGTATGTTTCTTGCTGGTTTTTTTCATTTTCTGCATCTGTTTCATCATCAAAATCATATGCGTTATTACCTAAACTAGCTGCTCCTTGTTTGGGGATGAGGCGAGTTCATTCATAATTTTTTTTAAGCGTTACTTCTTCCAAATTGAAAGTGTGTTTCCTTTTCACCTCATTCTTTCTTGTATTTTCTTTTCTAGGCTCCTGATTTGTAACAATACATTTTGGAGACATGATTTATGATTTTTTTAAACTGTTGGCAAAAAAGTTCTGCTGTTCTACATCTATGGCTTTCATCCTCTGTTTGTGAGCTGGTGTTGCTTTTGTTAAATATATATGTGGGTCGTTTCATTCTCATCGGTCACCCAGTTTTCTTTCCACCCTGAATACTTTGTTCAGTAAATCAATTCACTTGTCATATTGTTCTTTGTAATGCTTTGTGACTGAACCCGTCCATTTCTTGCCCAAGTGTACTCAGATAAAATAAAATTAAAAATAGCTGACCGTTAATCTGTTCACTCCGTTTCCAGTGGGCCCTACTAAGTAAAAAGTTAACCTGGATGACCAAGCACTGCTCTGTTCCCTGAACAAAAGCATTCATGTGACTGCTAATTTATTCATCCAGGGTCTAAACTAGTTCTCACGTACTTACTAGGTTAAATAAAATTTCCGCATGGGAAAAGTCGTCATACAAGAACAAAGAAGCATTTGAACGTCTTGATCTTGATGACCCGTTCCTCAGCGTAGCTGTGGGTCCCAACTTCGTCTCCAAGGGACCCTGTCTTAACTTAACGTCTTTATACTGGTTTAGAAGACCCTGCAGAGTCTGTAAATAACCAGTTACATTTACATCACCTTGCTCTAAAAGCTATGCGCATCCAGTTTATTCTTAAATGCATTAACTGTCCCTGCCTCCACTACCTCCACTGGCAATGCATTCCAAGCATTCACCACTCTCTGACTAAAAAAATATTTCCTAATATCTAATCTGGACCCCTCTTTAGTCAGCTTGTAGCTATGCCCTCTTGTTATTGTGGGTGGCTGTATTTTAAAAAACTTGTTATAGTCTAATTTATCCATTCCTCTGATCATCTTATAAACCTGTATTAAGTCACCACGAATTCTTCTCTCTTCTAGACACTGTAGGCCAGTTTTTCTGAGTCTTTCCTCATATCTGTAATTCTGGAATGCCACTATCATCTTTGTCGCTCTTTTTTGTATTCTTTCCAGCATGTTTATATCTCCTCTATGATAAGGACTCCACACCTGTACACAGTACTCCAATCTAGGTCTAACTAAAGCTTTATACAGTTTGACGATCACTTCCTTGCTCCCATGTTTAATATTTCTTTTTATCATACCTAACATTGCATTTGCCTTTTTCACTGCTACCTTAACTTGCTCACTCACCTTTCCTGTATGATCTATTATAACCCCTAGGTCCCTTTCCTTATCTATCTTTCTAATATTGTTCTCTCCCATTCTGTAATTGTGTTCCATATTGGATCTACCCATGTGGATGACTGTACATTTATCTACATTAAACTCCATTTGCCAGATTACAGACCATTCTCGAATTTTATCTAAATCCGACCTCAATATATCCACTTCCACGTTAGATGAGACACTACTGCATAGTTTTGTGTCATCAGCAAATTTTGTAATCATGGATCCGATATCAATGTCCAAATTATTTATATATATATCAAGAACAAAATTGGTCCCAAACCTGAGCCCTGTGGCACACCACTCTTGGGCCATGTGAGTCCAGTGCGTGGTAAGTACTCCTCTAGAGGCATCTCAGATGTTGTAGTGCACAGCAAGAGAGTTTGACCAACACAATGGAGGTCATCCCCGTGGTCTCTTCTCACCTCGAGGTACCAGACTGCTGTTCCTGTGCTCCATAGTTTCGTCAAAACACTTGACCCGCCCATCTATGTTTTGCCTTGTCTGCATGGATTACCGCATCATTCACCAGGGACAATCGGCTTATGTCATTCTTCTTCCTCTACTTTCTTTCTCAATCTCCCGCTACCAGGGGACGGTGTGGCCTGGTGGTTAAGTGACACGGCTCACAACCAGAAGGTGCTGGGTTCGATCCCCATCACAGCACCGGCCGTTACCCCGTAGAAGCAAACCCTTAGAAAATGCAGGAGGAAGCAGACCCTTACATAAAATGCATGCTGAAGTCGGATGCACTGGGCAGACAGGCGCAAAATAAAAACCACAGTGCAACACACACCGTCTTTGGGATTAGAGAAATAAGGCGAACGCAAAAAAACAAAACAAAAATCTCCCGCTACCATGCCCTGAACAGGGCTTTGCAAGTAGCAGGATGTAGTCTGAAGAACGGAATGCGTCGTGTCGCTAGTTTACAGCCTGACTGCGGTATTTGCACCTTTTGGTCTGACATATGCATCTTCTGCAGAGCTTATGTCAGAATTGTGGAGACCTTGCGTATGTTGTTTCTAGAGAGTGATTCCTACCAAGTGTCTCTTGACGAAGGCCTGGGTCACTCTCAATTTGTTCTCCAGTGATTTTGTTAGTGTCCATGTCTCAGCACAGTAGCACATCGCAGGGAGCACAGTGAAATTGAAGAGAGAGGCTTGTAGGTTTTGGTCTTGGCAACCATCCAGGATCGCGTTAATAGGCGAGATGGCTGCCCAAACCACGCGGGCAGAATTTTTGTCAGTTCAAGTTACAGGTTATTCGTCATATTGAAAAGGCGCAAAGATGATGATGATATAATCCCTTTAGCTGTGAGCTGGTAGCTCTTGGCAGCCTAATGCATCCCGGACAAAAGCACTTCTCCTTGTTCTTCTCAATTGATGTAGTGATGTGTATAGTGTGTTGTGTAAGTTGGGGTGTGGTAGTAGCAGCAAGTCCCGCAGATCGGCCTGCCCTGGGCACAACGTCAGGAGGTGCCCGACTGGAGAATCTGCAGTTCGGTTCACGTAGTGGGTCTTATCTATTCAGATGTTTGTTGAGAGGGACATGGCCTGTTCTCAGCTTGAAGATGAAACTCTAGTTCTTTTCATTTCAGTTTCTTGGCTGGGTCCTGGGTATCTGGTTTGGCTTGGTGTTTGAAATATACTCTGCCTGTCTGGGATGTAGCCCACTGATCTAGTCACTCCTATCTTTAATTATTTTTCAGAATTTGCTTGCAGGTTTGTAGTGTGATGCTAGGTAGTGGCTGTGGTAACGTTGCCTCGCTTCTGGCCAGCTCATTAGCCATCTCATTCCCTGAGACTCCAACATGGCCAGGTATCCACTGGAGCACTACTTCCGCTCCATAAGAGGTGGTCAATTGGTCAATTAATTTGTAGATGTTATTAACACCTGGAGACATTCTGTTTTTCAAGGCTTGGAGCACAGACTTTGAGTCTGAGAAAACAACGATCTTCTCAGGCTGTATAGTGCCACTTTTAAAATCTGAGATTATTCGGCACAAAGCTTTTTCTATTGCTATTATTTCTGCTTCGTAATTGAAACAAGTCTCTCCACAAGGGCCATAGATGTAGGGTATAGTAATTTTTAATTACAGCACCATAACCAGTGTTGGTGGTAGCCCCGGTGGCAGATCCATCTGTGTATACTTGGATATTTTGTGGATATTAGTCTATAGTTTCCAAAGCGATAGTTTTCAGTAAAGATAGTAGAGTGTTTTTGTCGACAGAGAGGTCGGAGAGTACAGTTCTTACTGTAGGGGTAATCGCTTGCCAGCAAGGTGGTTCATCATTGATGACCGCCATGAGTCTTCTACCCTCTGGCAGGTAATGTTTATCGATATTGTCTTGCACCTTTTTCAGGAAAGATGTCTTTTTAATTCTATGCTTTTGGTGCCAATGTTCTACCATTTTCCTATTCTTCTCCGTAGTGTCCAAACAGCTTGTAAGTTACTGGAAAAGAGTAATTGGACGAGAATTTCCTAGGTTTGAGCAGTAGTAGTAGTGGTGGTTGTTGTTGTTGAATGCTCACAAAGAGTAGGATTACTCTTTTGTGCGCCCTGAAAAGGACTTTAAGTAGCGGGTTGTCGTAGCTTTTCTCACATCCCGAGTGTGCTAATCTTGGAGAACCTGGGGTACTGTTGCTTCTTTTTCTTCAGTGTTCATCATGAAAAGGGCGTTGTGTCTTAGTTTACGAGGATGAGATATCTGCGCCTGTTGGTCCAACACATCAGATTTCAGCTCACGTTTTTGGGTAACAGGTATTCCTTCCAACTGCAATCCCTATTCCCTTGGTCATAGTACTTGTGCAGCTTGTTCCAAGGGGTGCTGCTTGGATGTGAAATATGATCTTAAATTAACTTAACTTAACTTTACATAACATCTTTATACTGGTTTCGAAGACTCTGCAGAGTATGTATACAACCAATCTATTTTACTTTACTTGATCTAAAAACTGCACATCTAATCTATTCTTGAATGCATTAATTGACACTGCCTCTACTATTTCCTGTGGCAATAAATTCCAGGTATTCACCCCTCTCTGACTAAAAAAATATTTCCTAGTATCTAACCTGGACTTTTAAATAATTAATTTGTAGCTGTGCCCTCGTATTCTTGTAGTCGGCTGTATTTTGAAAAGCTTGTTATAGTCTAATTTATCCTTTACTTTAATTATCTTATGAACCTGTATTAAATCACTTCTTGGTCAACTATGAGCCACTGGCTGCTGTCAGCTCATTCACTGTGTTGCAACGTCAGCCTTGTTGTTGCTTGTGGGTGATGCATCCTCATACTGTCAGGGCAACAAACAGTGTGGATGGTTGGAAGACATTCAAAATAAAGAAATCCAGCAGGACTTGTGTTGCACAATGGATACTCTCATTTTGAAGATGTGGTGCAACAGTGAAAGAAGAAGTGAAAGCACAGGCTTGCAGGAACAAGAGACAGTTCATCAACTATCTGCCCATGACCGCTGAAGATGATGCGGAAAGGAGAAACAACAGTTGCATGTACCAGATTGCAAGACAACCGTGTAATAAATCGCCTGCGGCAAACATCCCCATTAAATACAAACAGGGTAACCTCATTGCTTCAGAAGCTGAACAGATGAGAAGTTAGACAGCGGGCTTTGCAGAGGTGCTAAATTGACCACAACCAACAGTAACACCTAACCTCAATGATGCTACAAATATGCCTCTATGGCCATACAATGCGATGATTTTACTCGTGCAGAGATTGATCAAGCCATCAAGAACTTGAAGAACCACAAAGCAACTGGCGGCATATGAACGACTGCGGGAGGAGCAAGCTGGTTTTCCACCTGAGCGATCCTACATCGACCAGATCTTCATCCTCGAGTAATTCTAGAAAAGTCCGTAGAGATACAATCACCACGACAGTCAACTTTATCGGTTTTCAGAAAGCATTTCATTGTCTACATCGACCATCACTTTAGAATATTCTCATCACCCATGGCTTACCAACCAAGTTTGTAAGGGTCATAAAAGCATTATACACTAATTCACAGTGTTGTGTGTGGTCCACTGTCAAGAAAACTGAATGGTTTACGATTGAAAAATGTGTGAAGCAGGGTTAGGTTATATCCCCTCTGCTATTCGGAGTAGCGATAGACTGGGTTATGCAAACTTCCAAGCAAACCAGTCAGTTAGGCAGTAAGTGAACAGATGATAAACCCCTGGATTTCACAGATGACCTGGCACCCATGAATTCTAATATAGAATAAGCGAAGGAATAACTCTGCAAAATAGCCAAACAGATAGGGCTTAAGATAAATTCCTCCAAATGTAAAAGCATGAATATGACACTCACAGGAAGCGATGTCCAGCTCAATAGAAGGGAAGAATGACATCCTTATTATTGTAAATAGTATCACTGACATACTTTTATTGTGAGGGGAAGAATCGCAGCCGTATTATTGTAAATAGTATCACTGACATACTTTTATTGTGAGGGGAAGAATCGCAGCCGTACTATTGTAAATAGTATCATTGACATACTTTTATTGTGAAGGAAAGAATGGCAGCCTTATTATTGTAAATAGTATCACTGACATACTTTTATTGTGAGGGGAAGAATCGCAGCCGTATTATTGTAAATAGTATCACTGACATACTTTTATTGTGAAGGAAAGAATGGCAGCCTTATTATTGTAAATAGTATCACTGACATACTTTTATTGTGAGGGGAAGAATCGCAGCCGTATTATTGTAAATAGTATCATTGACATACTTTTATTGTGAAGGAAAGAATGGCAGCCTTATTATTGTAAATGGTGTCAGTGACAAGACTTTTATTGTACAGTAATTTTCCGTTGCTTTCTGTACATGCTTCATTATATATGTAAAACTAAATCCTCAGAACGTTATTGTTTAAGGATGTTATAGGTCCGGCCCTCTGGTGTTACCCTTTACGATAATCTGGCCCCTGGCCAACCTTAGCTTGGCCACCACTGGTTTATACAATACGTACTTTCTTATAATGACAAAACATTTGTAAGAATGAAAAAAGGCATTTAAAGTTGGTATTTGAGATCATTTTATTTCAGTACAGTTTCAGAATACAACTTTCATAATATAACAATACAGTAAACCATACAAAGAAATATGCAACATAATAAACTCGTAAAGGATTATACATTTAAGTTACCTTCTACGTCTCGTGTGATCATTGCTCATTTGGACTGGAACTCTGGATTCTTCAATAAATTCTGCTGTCTTTTCTCCTTAAGGGGAGTTGATGTGGGCCATATGCTTATCCACAGATCTGTGTGCTGGGGGCAGTCCTGGAGTACATGCTGTCTCATTTGCCAGGCCTCAGTAACATAGCTGGTGGTTCATAATTTGAATTTGGTGTACAGGTGGTGTCTCATTCTGTTGTGGCCAGGTCGGAGATGCGGTATGATAACTTTTCTGAACAGTTGGTAGTATACATCATCTGCTTGGCATTTAGAGTGTTCTTTCCGCCACTTTACATTGTATTGCTCATTTTTATGGCTTTTGCTTCTTCACAGTTGACCAGGTATTCTTCTTATATCAGTTTCGCTCCCTCTTTGGCTAGACTGTCGGCCTCCTCGTTTCCTTTGATGTCACATTGTGATGGTATCGATTGCATCACTGCTTTCTGGAACCAGTTAGACATTTTCACCAAGCTGTCCTCAATTGTTTAGTTCAGTGTTCTTGTGTGATTTTAGTGTCGCCATGGCTGACTGTGCATCAGTTAGCATCACCATTTTTCCATGCATATGGTTTTTGTAACGTAGGGCCATTTCTGCTGTGTTCTCAATAGCTTAAATTTCAGCTCAAAAGTTGCTTGAGAACTAGTCTGCGGCTAAAGACTTTGTTACTTTTTTCCTATTTATTAGTGTAATTTAAGTTATCTGATGTCATTGAAATAAATAACATAAGAGGGATATACAAAAAGGTGAATGAATGAATTAAATTGTCTATGTTTTAAATTTATTTATTGGATAACTGAGCAATTACATGGTGATAATTTGTCCTCGTCATTACTAGTATCTCAGTCTCTGTAGATCATGCGCATGACGCCCTGTGAGTTTTGTCCACTTCTATCTCCTGTATTTCGGCACTGTCTGCTATGACTGTAAAGTAATTTATAAGCTGATATAAGACACAAATTGCTACCATTCATCCTGTTTTTCTGTCACCATCTCCATGCATATTCCTAATTGTACATATCTCTCATTTGTCAGTGATATTTTACTCTTCTATCTTACTCTGTCCCTGCTAGTTCCAATCCAGTTCCAGCATTTTTACATCCAATATTGGTTTTCTTAATATTCCAAGAAGCAATTCTTTGCTTAGAACAAATTTTACAAAGATTTCATTTATTTAGCATCAAAAAGCTTTTGCAGAAATTAAATACATAGTTATTAAATGTACCGGTACCAGACATACTTGATATTTTGCTTGATACTTTACGTAAATATAAAAACAAGATCATATATTTTATTAAATGCTTCAATAATCTTACATATAGGTACTAAATTGTGTCCCTTTACTCAGTTCTCTCAAATGTTACAAAATTAAAACAGAAATAGTTAACTTTACCCGACATATGTGGTCTATGTTAAGATGTGAAAGCATGCAAACTGTTAACATTCTTTTCATACATCCGTGAACAGTTAAATTGTCACAAATTGATATTCAATTTTTTAAAATTTCAAGCACATAAGTAAGCCAAATTGATTACATTTTCAATAATTTCAAAATGGCTAATTTTTGCTTGTGCACAGACTTTTATTTGTTACCATGCAAACCTATGTATCAATACGCACAAACACTTTGGGTCGGGAAAATATTTTGATGGCCTCTTCAATTTCAGTGAGCTGTTTTTCCAGGGACTGTCTCTGCTGCTTGACTCTGACAGTATCAGCACCAATTGGCAGACGTTGAATCTGGCCAATCACATCATTCTGTTCTGAAATTCGAAGGATGAACTTATTTAGTGCAGAATGAGTAACTTGTTACTTTGCTTCAAGAGACGAGAGAGATAACTTTGTATTTTATCAGAACTATAAGCATTCATCTGAATTAGATCTTAATCTTAATCGACCCATTCCCTAATAAGGTGGTTGGCCTTCTGCGGTTCACAACTCTGTTTCCGCTCATTGCAGTCGCGGGCACGAGTTGACCAGTAGAATAGCAGTTTATTTTATATTAGGTCGCGAATGTTGTTCCTGTCTATCGAGTCTTGCCCTCTGGTGGGTAGTCGATGGCAGAGTCTATTCTTTTCCTGAGGATACCACAGAGCAGTTCTGGAACTCCAGTGCTTGTCTTTCCTTCTTGCGACATAGCCAGTCCATGAGTGTTTTGAATGGTTTATATGCTTCTGAATGTCTTTGACTTGTGACATTCTTCGGATGTCACTTTTGTGAAGGCCCTCTGTCGTTGTTGTCTGATTGTCAGTCTTACAAGATGGTGTTCAAGTGAGGCGTGTGTTGTCCATAATTGGTTCTCTAGTGCTTTTGTTAGTGGGCATGTTTTGCTCCCATAACACAGTGCCAGCAAGGCAGTTGAGTCGAATTAGTCTTCACGCAGTTTGGTGTTTTATGTGTCATCTGTCACTATCTTGATGTAGTTGAAGGTGGCGCATTGCAATCTCTGACTTCATGTTGTTCTCCATATTGAGGAGACCTCCGAGGTAGACATAATTGACAATGTTTTCAAGGGGTTGAGCTCTGCAAAATGATTACACATGATTTTTGTTTTGTCTAGGTTTATCGTGGGCACTGCATTTCTCCCCTCTAGATCCAGTACTGCCAGCATCTTTGTTGCTTCAGAAAGTGTCTCCACGATAAGCACAATATCGTCAGCAAATAGGAGGTGGTCGTCACCATCCGTCTATTGCTCTATGCCAGTTTATTTCCAGTCGCAGCGTCTAATCACCTACTCGAGGCAGGCGGAGAAAAGGTTGGTTTCTCATCCAACCTTTTCTCTGTCTGAATTAGATGCTAATATTTAAAACAAGCACAATTTAAACTGACAGTAAAACTGCAAAAGCAGAAGCAGTCTTCTTCTTCTTCTGCGTTCATTATCAATCTCCTGCTATCTAGCCCTGAATAGGGCTTTGCAAGTGGCAGGATGTAGTCTGGAGAACGGATTTGCATTGTGTCGCTAGTTTACAGTTTGACTGCGATATTTGCACCTTTCGGTCCGACACATCCGTCTTCGGCAGAAAGCAGAGCAGTAATAACATTGATAAAATAACATGACAATTTTTGTTAGACACGTGAATAAATATTACGCATTGATTTATCCTATTCATATATTCATGCAATTTTATTGTATTCACCAATTATATAACGAGGAGTGGTTGACTGAGCGGTTTGGATCTTCTGACCATGAATACTTTCGCTCAAAACCTCAGGAATAAATGGATTTGTTTCTATCACATTCAAAACAAAAACCTAATATGTACAGTGTTTGATAGATGCAGGAAAAAGCAGTTTTTATTTCTCAGCCTTATATAATCATCCTGGTGAATGTTATCAATGGGAATCAACTATAAAATATTTCTACTAATATACGTTTTATTATAAATATTCCATATGAGAGATAATTAAGTTCTGTGTCTTTCAACTTTTTAATAGTTTCAATTAGCTTAGTTGTAATTAATTTTGTTAAAACAACTTTTTAACAAGTGAAGTTGCTGTTTTGGTCTTGGTCGTGAATTAAAATCTAGTAAATGAGGACGAATAGTAAAAGGTTCATCTGAAAAGTAATAAAACAGATAGTCACTCTTTTTGTATTTAGGAAGCACCATAAGTAAAACAGAAATAACATAGGAAAATGTTATGCTAGAAGTGCTAAGGCAAGACATCTTCTTTTATATTTCACTTAAACCAACCTAGAAAAACTGTCTTTAGGAAACCAAATGTTGGAGAATAAAGAACAAGTTACTTATCTCGGAAGTGTCGTATCACTCCAAGAAGGGACAGAAGAAGACATCAAATCCTGCTTAAACAAGGCTATGACTGCCTTCGTCTTGGTGAAACCAATTTAGAAATCCAGTATGTATTGTATGAAAACTAAATTTATGCTACATAACAGTAGCGTCTTACTGGTACTTCTATATGGTTTGGAATACTGGAGGATGACAAAGAAGGATACCCAAAGATTAAAAACATTTCATCATACATGCCTTCGCAGAATTATCGGAATGTTTTGGTTAGACAAAATATCAAATGACAAACTCCTACAGGACACCAACTAAGAAGATATGGATAGCGTTATAAGAAAGAGTAAATGGAGATGACTGGGACATGTCATGAGTCTGACATGCCCACAAAAACAGCACAGAGGTGGACACTGGAGGGTAAAAGAAAGAAAAGTAGACCAAGAACAATTTGGAGACGCACAATGGAGAATGAGCTGTGCTGTGCATCTCTGAAATGGGACACTGTGCGAAAGGTTGTCCAAGACAGAAAAGCATGGAAAATCCTTGCAAAAGCCTCATGTGCCACAGGGCATAAAGAGAATTAGAAAAAGTTGTTCTACATCAGGGGGAGCAGATAACGAAGTGGCTATGATATCAGTCTCGTAATTAAGAGGGCATGGCATCAAAACCTAGATTTTTTTTTCCGTACCAGAAGCAATATAACAACCTAGGCTGCACATTGAGTGGTGATGATAACTGTGGTAAGCTGTCTTTATTGCTCAGCCCAGCAATGCAATGGGAATAAATGCTGTAATAAACATTAGTAAAGATACTGCCAATGAGGATTAAGTGCTAGATGTGTAATTACACTAAATGTCAGCTTTTGCAAGGTTGGATAACCAATATCCCTTCTTGCCTTCTCGAACTATAAGTGAGGTAATGACTTTGGTTTGAACCAAGCGGTCTGGGTGCTGTAAGACTAATGCTCAGCAAAACAAGTTTGTCCTGAAAAAAACGCTGTGATGTAGTTTACAGTGAGGCTACGTTATCTGCGGCTTTCTGCCGGTCACATCCAATTTCAACATGGCATTTGTGGATGCCAGGTTTGCCTTCCCTCTATGATAAATATTCTCTTAGCCAGACTATGCTAGTGTAGTCTGTTTCCAGGATTATATTAGCATAGGTGGAATAGGTTCTTCATCAGCTGTGGTTCGCTGACCCAGATGCAAGCAGCCAGCTATGAGTCGCTGGCTGTTGTCAGCTCATTCCATGTTGCAACTTATTATAAAGTAGATCTGAAGCCTGTTAGCCGCCATCTATGCTGCTCTTAACAAACCACCTAACCATGACCGGTGTTATGCCATGTCACACAGTTAATCAACTATTATGATGCTGAGCAGTGCATGAGCTGCAGCAGTCAGCGACTCATAGCTGACTGCTAGCGTCAGGGCCAGCGAACCAAAGCTGCCAAGACCCTTCTACACCTCCACGTGGTGATCCTGGATAACAGGCTGCAGCAGGGTAGGCTGGCTAAGGAGAAGGGATCGAAGAGGGAATGCTAGCCTGGTACTCAACAAATGCTTGCTGAAGTCGGATGTGTTGGACCGAAAGGTGCAAATATCGCAGTCAAGCTGTAAACTACGACACAACGCATTCCGTTCTCTGGACTACATTCTGCTACTTAAACCCTTTCAGTGTTTGGTTGTGGGAGATTGAGAACGAACGAAGCCAAGCCAAGGCAATCGACTATTATGACTCGAACTCTCTGTTCAGCACAGAAAAATATAAAATCATCATCCTGCGCTATGCTGACTGATACACATGATCATGAATCTCCACAACATACCATTACGAGCTAATCAACCAAAATTTGACAGCTCCCTGTGGAGCATATGCCCTAAACAAATCCATGCCAAGTCTTCCTGCCCTGAACCATCCATTCCAGCTCTGTCTGCATCTTTCCTGTTGCCTTTATGTTTGTCGCATGTTCTCTTTTCCATGAGTGTTAGGTATGTCTCTGCTTCTCTTTCCTAGGGATTCCATAGAAGAGCCTGTCCTGTAATGCTATCAGCTGTTTCCCTGCAATGTGTGTCTTATCCAATGTCAGTGCCTTCTCACTATGCCAAGTGCTACCGACAATATCTGTCTGGTAGTTTCTTACAGTTCCAGGTTAAGGACTTTATCATACCATTTTGATCTCATTTATCGGCACAGACACCCCATGATGAAAGTTTTAGTCTTTATCATTGCAGTCTTCATTATACCCCACGTTACAGAGCCATACAATAGGATGAACTTTATACATTGGAGTAAATCATGACAATTTATTATTGTGCAACATGAAGTTAAACCATTCAATGGAGCCAAAATTGCTGCAGAAAATGAGTTAACAGCAGCCAGTGACTCACAGCCAGCTGTTGCATCAGGGTCAGGGACCTATAACTGACCAAAACCCTATTGTATCTCCAATGGTGACCCTGGAAACACACTGCAACCATTCAGTCTTGCTACAAGATTAGTAATTGAAGAGGGAAGGCAAACCAGGCCCCAGAAATGCCATGATGAAATTGGATGTGCCGGGTCAAACGGCACAGATATCAGTCTAATTGTAAACTACGACACACAGATCCTTTTTAGGACAAACGCTAAAAGGAGAAGACAAAAAACAATTCAACATTTTCTCTTGTTGACCTCCACCGTCTCCATTTCCAGAAATTCTGCCCATTGTTACAATGTGCTCCAACTTTCTTCTACTTGTAACATGTCTAAAAGAGATGTTTGCTTCATTGATCCTTGTAGCCAGTTGTCTCTGTACATTGGTCTCTCCTTGTACATCCTCATTAGTTCTCTTTGCTGTCCAAGGAATTCTTCATATTTGTCTGTAAAACCCCATCTCTTTGGCTGCAGTGATCTTGTTTGTTTGCTGTTTGTCCATGATTGACTTCCATACGACAGGTCTGATTCTGTGTAACATGCAAGAACTCACACTTCCATTAAAATCAGTTTCTAGCACAGAATGCCATTTTTTTCCTAGACAGCTGTTTTTGCTTGTTGTTGTTGTTGTTTAATGCCCACAATGAGTAGGTTTACTCTTTTGTGCGCCCTGAAAAGGACGTTAAGTGGCGGGTTGTAGTAGCTTTCTTCACATCCCGAGCAAACTGGTGAAGCTGAACTACGGTTCTCCAGGAGGTTGTGCTATGCTTGGCTTCATCTGTGTGGCACTCACTACTACAGCGATCACATCAATCCACATCTCGTCAGCCAGCCTGCCTTGAACAGCCTGTTTCCAGGGAACGCTACATGGAAGAGAGATTGTGGTCTTGGTCAGTATATTGACTCTGATGCGACGTCCTGGTCAGTATGTTGTGCCTGACCCTGACGCGACGTCCTGGTCAGTATGTTGTGTCTGACCCTGATGCGACGTTCTGGTCAGTATGTTGTGCCTGACTCGACTAGCGTCTCAGTTGCCCCTCTTTTTGCTTCTTCTTTTCACTCTAGTCGAAGCATACAACCACAACTACAGTTAGCCTATATTAGGAAGCATATGCCAATAGCCCTTGATGTGCTCATGAGGTGGTGGTTTCTACAACAATTAGTTTTACATGAGTCTCATTAGTTTACTCTTATTTGTTGCCTTTTACAACATGCAAGGAGGTGCAGTCAGTAATCCTATTCTTTCCTCCCCAGTAATGGGTCCTAGAGTCCACTTGGGGAATGACATATATTTTAAACTCCATAAATTGGACAGTCTCATACCCTAGCAGGGTAAAGCTAGTTCTTAGTCGATCTGTACTTCTACAGGGAAGGATACCCCTGTGCAGGTCCCAGCTCTGGTATGAGTTGGATGTAGCTGGGAGGAGGTTTTCCTGCTTCAGCAGCTTATTATTCCGCTACATTAGAGCAAGTGCTGCAGAGGGTGGTTAACCGATGTGCGAGTCCATCTTAATAGACTCTAACACTAAAGCGAAGTAGACCCGCAGCCTGTTAGGTACCATATATGTTGCTCTAAACAAACCCCTTAACCATGGTCGGTGTTATGCCATGTCACACAGTTAGTCGCCTCTTATGACACGCCCTCTATGATTCTTGTCCTTGTCATACACAAAGACCCAAGCAGACCACTCAAGTCAGTGTTATTTAAATGTGAAAAAAAAATCAACAACAGTCATTTGAAAGCCTACTTTTCTGAAGCAGATCTAGGGTTTCCTTTCTCTCACTGTCAGGGAGCTGCCGATGGCCGGAAGGCATTGCTGGATCAGGCGTGTTTGCTATTCGGTCCTGCTCATCTTTCTGCCACTGTTTTTTGCGCTTGTTTAAACTGGAAAAGATCATATTTTACCTTCAACAATACAAAAGATATGTGTTGATCTGGTCATTAGGTCTTACAGTGATCAATGTAAATGAAGGAAAGCTGGCGGCTGCTTGCATTTGGGTCAGTGAACCATAGTTGACCAAGATCATGGTATAATGTCTTCAAGTGGTGGCAATAGAAACGGCTGCACTCATGCAGTCTGGCTAAGAGAATAAGAGGGAAAATACATCTGATCCAAAAAATGCTGCGTTGAAACTTGATATGACAGGCCAGAAGGCGCAGGTATCGCAGCTTCTCTGTAAACTATGACACAATATCCTATTCAGAGTGAACATCAGAATGAAAGAGAAAATAAAGGCACCTCAATAAATTTGTCTTTAGTACATATATTAGCTTTCTGCGACATGTGCCTCCTTATCGTGGAGAAAAAAAATATAGGACTACTGCACCCTACTAGAGTAAAAGTAAAGGTAGTCACAAGGGCAAAGGTAGTCCCAATGGTTAAAGTAAAGGTAGTCCCAATGGTAAAGGTGGTCCAAATAGTAAATGTAAAGGTAGTCCCAATAGTAAAAGTAGTCCCTATGGTAAAAGTAATGGTGGTCCCAATGGTAAAGGTAGTCCCAATGATAAAAGTAAAGGTAGTCCCATTGGTAAAAGAAAAAGTAGCCCCATTGGTAAAAGGAAAAGTAGTCCCAATGGTAAAAGTAAAGGTAGTCCCATAGCAGACACTGCTGTTGGGAATGGAATGTTACAGACTTTATTGTACAAGACCACAGCTTCCTCACTGCCTCTCCTTT
This sequence comes from Ariolimax columbianus, assembly GCA_036924085.1. NCBI lineage: Eukaryota > Metazoa > Mollusca > Gastropoda > Stylommatophora > Arionidae > Ariolimax > Ariolimax columbianus. The sequence continues at coordinate 74,589,458 of JAVGWX010000006.1, forward strand.
CCTTAACAGTAGACTCATTTACAGCAGGGTTGACTGGAGCACAGAGGCAACAGGAGCTCAACCTCATACCGTGCTGACAAAAATGAATGCTCTATCACTACACTAATTAAATGCTATTATGCATATCATAAAAGTTGACTAATGATTGTGTTGTACATAGCGCTGGCCTCAGCATGTTCACCTGATTCTGATTACTCTTGCTCCTTTGGCTAGCAAACAAAAAAAAACAATTAATACTTCAAGTCCTTATACTAATTACATTTGAATGTCAAATGCAGATTATTATAAGGGAAAAAAATGCCTTAGTCATGCTGGGTTTCATAACAATGAAAGAGCTGACATCTTGGCTTCAAAACTTAACTTAACTTAACGTCTTTATACTGGTTTAGAAGACTCTGCAGAGTCTGTATACAACCAGTTCCATTTACACCTTCCTCTAAAAGCTGTACGCATCCAATCTGTTCTTAAATGCATTGACCGTCCCAGCCTCCACCACCTCACTTGGCAATGCATTCCAAGCATTCACTACTCTCTGGCTAAAGAAATACTTCCTAATATCTAATCTGGACCTCTCCTTAGTCAACTTGTAGCTGTGCCCTCTTGTCCTTGTTGATGGTTGTACTTTAAAAAACTTGTTATAGTCCACTTTATCCATTCCTCTGATCATCTTATACACCTGTATTAAGTCACCACGAATTCTTCTCGCTTCTAGTTGTCTCGCCGCAGCGACTCAATTTCAACCAGTGTTCGTAAAGCGATCTCAGTCCCGCCAGGCGGAGCGATAGCGCAGGCTTGCGGAAAACGCTCGCCTGCCTTTCCCCGTAGTGCGAATTGGGTGCGGTTTGTGGTAGTGGCTCCTCCACCGAGGTGCGCTAGTCTGGTCCGTATCAGGAAACGTGGTCCGTCCGTGGTGATTTATCTAAGGCTTATAGCAGAGCTCGACAGTACGTCTCGCTGGTGGTCCGACTCTCGCAAAGAGCTTGTGACCGGCAAATGGAAAGCAGGAATCGTTGCCTCGAGGCCCTGCGTTCTCCCTACGGAGAAGGGCAGGCCAAATTGTGTCTCTAGTCCCAGTGAAATTCGTCGCCGAGGTCGTTGGGATCCGTTCTGCACAGAGCGCTGCCATCCCTCCTCGAGCGAGCCCGGTCGGTCGGTCGTCTGGTGCGTGTGGGAGGCCCCTGTCAGGCGGTCCTAGGTCGACGGAGTGAGGGACGGGTGGAACAACCCTCCGTCCGTCCCGTCAGTCGGTCCCTGCGGCCGTCCCAGTGAGGCTTTTTACACACCCTTCCTCCGCCGACCGGTGTGTGGCTGTACGTACGTCTCCGACAGATATCTGGTTGATCCTGCCAGTAGTCATATGCTTGTCTCAAAGATTAAGCCATGCATGTCTAAGTTCACACTGTCTCACGGTGAAACCGCGAATGGCTCATTAAATCAGTCGAGGTTCCTTAGATGACATGATCCTACTTGGATAACTGTGGCAATTCTAGAGCTAATACATGCTTACCAAGCTCCGACCCTCGCGGAAAGAGCGCTTTTATTAGTTCAAAACCAATCGTCGTTTCCCCTCGCGGGGTTGCGGCGTCCCCACTGGTGACTCTGGATAACTTTGTGCTGATCGCATGGCCTCATGTGCCGGCGACGCATCTTTCAAATGTCTGCCCTATCAAATGTCGATGGTACGTGACATGCCTACCATGTTTGTAACGGGTAACGGGGAATCAGGGTTCGATTCCGGAGAGGGAGCATGAGAAACGGCTACCACATCCAAGGAAGGCAGCAGGCGCGCAACTTACCCACTCCCGGCACGGGGAGGTAGTGACGAAAAATAACAATACGGGACTCTTTCGAGGCCCCGTAATTGGAATGAGTACACTTTAAACCCTTTAACGAGGATCTATTGGAGGGCAAGTCTGGTGCCAGCAGCCGCGGTAATTCCAGCTCCAATAGCGTATATTAAAGTTGTTGCAGTTAAAAAGCTCGTAGTTGGATCTCAGGCGCAGGCGGGCGGTCCGGCTCGCGCCGGTTCACTGCCCGTTGTCTCCTGCCCTACCGTCTGCCGGCTCTCTCCCACGGGTGCTCTTCGCTGAGCGTCCTGGGTGGCCGGCGCGTTTACTTTGAAAAAATTAGAGTGTTCAAAGCAGGCCTCGGCTGCCTGAATAATGGTGCGTGGAATAATGGAATAGGACCTCGGTTCTATTTTGTTGGTTTTCGGAACTGGAGGTAATGATTAACAGGGACAAACGGGGGCATTCGTATTGCGGCGTTAGAGGTGAAATTCTTGGATCGCCGCAAGACGAGCTACTGCGAAAGCATTTGTCAAGAATGTTTTCATTAATCAAAAACGAAAGTCAGAGGCGCGAAGACGATCAGATACCGTCGTAGTTCTGACCATAAACGATGCCGACTAGCGATCCGACTAGCTTAATTTGACTCAACACGGGAAAACTCACCCGGTCCGGACACTGTAACGATTGACAGATTGATAGCTCTTTCTTGATTCGGTGGGTGGTGGTGCATGGCCGTTCTTAGTTGGTGGAGCGATTTGTCTGGTTAATTCCGATAACGAACGAGACTCTAGCCTATTAAATAGTTCGCCGGTCCCTCGATGCGCCGGCGCAACTTCTTAGAGGGACGAGTGGCGTTTAGCCACACGAGATTGAGCAATAACAGGTCTGTGATGCCCTTAGATGTCCGGGGCCGCACGCGCGCTACACTGAAGGAATCAGCGTGGATGCCTCCCTGGCCCGAAAGGGTTGGGAAACCCGTTGAATCTCCTTCGTGCTAGGGATTGGGGCTTGTAATTCTTCCCCATGAACGAGGAATTCCCAGTAAGCGCGAGTCATAAGCTCGCGTTGATTACGTCCCTGCCCTTTGTACACACCGCCCGTCGCTACTATCGATTGAGCGGTTCAGTGAGGGCCTCGGATTGGTCTCGGTTTGGTGCGCAAGTGCCGGCACCGTTGGCCGAGAAGAAGCTCGAACTCGATCGCTTGGAGAAAGTAAAAGTCGTAACAAGGTTTCCGTAGGTGAACCTGCGGAAGGATCATTATCGGTCTCTCTTTTTTTTCGCCTAGCCTTTTTCCCAACTCTGCAAGGAGGACGGATTTAGACGGGGAGGATAAAAAAAAAGCTGATTGATTATTGTACGCAAACGAGAAGCCTATGTCGAGCTCGGGACAGCGCATGAAGCGTCGCCCCTGCCCGATTGTCCGCTACGCATGTTTTGGGGTACCTAAACACCACACAAGTCCTCGATACGACCCACGGTGACGGTTTGAGCTACGCATAGCTCGCCGGGTCGTCCAGGTTGAAAGCGCGACGAGGGCGACTGCTGCTGCTGCCGCCTCCCATCACCTGGTGGGAGGGGGCAAAGCAGGCGTTGTGCGTCGCCGCCCCGGTGGTTTTCGCAAACTTCGCCGTGCCGAAGGGAGAAGGTGATGTACCTGCGGGTACCTGAGCGTCCAGTCATGTGAATGACTGAATGACTGAATGACTGGGCGCGGTAGCTCCCGGCTTGCTCGGGCCGCGAGGCTTAAAGAGGTCCGACTCTGACCAAATAGTGAACGGGTGCTGGAAATAGATCATCTGAAGACAGGTCAGTTTTACCCTACAAATGACAGGGCGTTGCTACGGAAAACCAGCTCAAATCGAGAGGAGCCGCAGACACTTTGGTCCACGTACCAGGCTGATAAGCCAAGGGCGCGAGGCTACCATGTGGGGGATTACGGCCGAACCCTTGTAAGCCGCAATCCCGCCCAAAATCTCAGCACCACTGCAATGGGAGGCTCCTACATGCTCGGGACCTGGGGCTTGCGCCCCAGCCCTATCAGGTAGAGTCACAGTAAGAGGTCCTTGCCGCCCGCCAATCAAAGCGGGCGGACAACTGCTTGATACTCACCCTATACGGCGATGGGGTGCGAAAAACACCAACCAAAGACTTAGAACCTGGTCGGGGTGTCGAAAACAGTAGAGCAGCCACCTCACTGTGAACTGTCAAGACTCAACCACTGACCATGAGAGTTGTTCGCACACCAGGCGATCAACATCTCTGTGACATTACCAGGCTTGTCCTCTGGCTGAATGCACTCCGGCTACGATATCTACCTCTGTACGTTATCAGCCATATAACTATCATGCTGGACGCAGAAGAGATGCAGACCAGCGGACATTGCACACCTGCCCCACTGTGTCAACACCCCAGGTGGCGGGGAATGCTAGGCGTACCATCCCTGCATAGAAGCCAAGAAAATAAAGGGAAAAAGAGATACCCCACTCACATGCAAATGCTACGTTTCTGGCAGGACGTGACGATCCTGGGATACAGACACACTGGACTGCCTCTCTTCCGGGTAAACCAGTCCATCTCATATATCATCACATATCATCATTGCACCCTATAGACACGAGTAGTGAAGACTCGATAGTCTGGTAAGACAACTTCCATAAGAGAGAAAACTCTGATCGTAAACAACTGCTGCCTTGCAGATAGGCTGGGGACAGCCAAAGGCTAAGGAGGGCATCCCTACAGAAACGCCTGTTGAAATCGGATGCACGGGGCCGCAAGCCTAACAAAACAGTGCAACGTAAATCACAGTATGATGGCAGTACAACCTATTAGAAAAACGTATGGCGCTCATCCTGAGGAGACCCGCCAGGCAGCGATAGCGCCGGGCCTCACGCCTCGAAGGGGCCCACCCTTGACTACTGGTGGTCACCCACCCATGTGTCGTGGAGTCAAGGCACATGGCTATGGGGCAACGTCTATTGGCCAAAACCTCAAGACCCTCAAAATACTACAGTGGAATGCGGAGGGAGTCATTAACAAAAAACTTTCCCTAACACACCACCTGCATGAAGGTAAGATTGACGTGGCATGTATCCAGGAAACGCACCTCAACAATAACCATAAATTCTCAATCAGAGGATACCAAACCTTCCGTCTAGATAGAGAAGGCCACAAAGGAGGGGTCCTGATACTGACCAGAAACAGCATACCGAGTAGCGCGGTACCTGTCAATCACACCGGACAAGCAGAAATTGTAGGAGTTGACATAATGGCTCAAGAGACGAAGCTCCGCATTTTCAATCTGTACGGACCACCAAACAGAGACCTATCGCTCTCGAGTATGGAGGTCAGAGACTCCAACTGCATAGTAGTTGGAGATTTCAACAGCCACTCGGAGAGATGGGGATACTCTGACACAGACAGCAGAGGTGACGAAGTGGAAGATTGGGAGATAGATGCAAATCTCTCCCTAATCAATAGGCCGGAGGATAGCCCTAGCTTCTATTCAAGAACATGGCATACCACCTCGACTCCAGATTTGGCCTTCTCCACACAGGACATACACTATAAAATAGACCGCCAGGTGCTAAACCAACTGGCAGGTAGCGACCACAGGCCGATCAGGCTAACCATTGACATGGAAGTAGGCCCACAGGAAACAAAACCGCTCCCACGTTGGAATTACAAACGAGCCGACTGGGACAGATTTGCAATCCTGACAGATGGGCTGTGTGAAACCATCAACACACGAAACACCAAAATGAAGCCCATGGTGGAGAGCCTAAGCAAGGCAATAATGCAAGCCGCCACTGAAACCATCCCAAGAGGAGCTAGGAAAAACTATAAGCCCTACTGGAATGATGAGTTACAGAAAGTGGAAGATGCAGTAACAAATGCTAGGAACATGGCAGAACGAGAAAAATCCATGGAGGCAAACATCGCCCTCAAAGCCGCCGCGGCGAAGTACAAACACACTCTCAAGCAAACAGCAAGAGAAAGTTGGAAAAATAAAACGGAAAGTCTGAACCTGGACAAAGAAGGGAACAAGCTATGGAAGCTAGTCAGAGCCATGAATGACGAAACCCCGTCAAATAAACAAATTACTATCAAGCAGGGCGAGAACTTGATCACAGGTAAGAAAGCCGCAAACGCCTTTGTCGATCACTATGCCAGAGCAAACCACATCGAGGTCCCTGCAGATAAGCATACAGACATTAGCGAAGAGCTAAAGGGACACGAAAACATAAATACGGCTCCTGAAGAGCACATGATGGCCAAACTAACAATGCGCGAAATGGAAGAGGCTATGAGAACACTAAAGAAAAGGAAATCTCCCGGAAAAGACGGGATAACAAACGAAATGCTGATGGGGCTGGGCCAAACAGCGAAGAAGAAACTACTATCAATCCTGAACCAAAGCTGGAAAAGGGGTATTGTACCCCAGGCATGGAAAGATGCAATACTGGTACCAGTACCAAAAACAGGGAAGGACAAAACAGATCCAAATGGATACAGGCCCATTAGCCTACTGAGCTGTGTCGGCAAGCTGATGGAACGGATGATAAACACCAGACTGATGTGGCATCTGGAAGAAAAACGAATACTAATTCCACAGCAAGCCGGCTTTAGACAGCACAGATCCACTGAGGACCAGGTCATCCTCATAGCCCAGGAGATAGAAGATGCCTACCAGGCACAGAAACACACAGTAGCTGTTTGGGTGGATCTGGAAAAGGCATTTGACAAAGTCTGGAAGGATGGACTTAGAGTCAAGCTAAGAAGAAGTGATGTCTGTGGGAAGATGTACAAGTGGATCAACCACTACCTCAAACAAAGAACGGCCAGAGTCCAAGTACAAGGGCAGATGAGCAAAAAGGTGACACTCGAGCAGGGAGTACCCCAAGGGGGAGTATTGTCACCCACACTCTTCCTGGTATATATAAACGATATTACAGAGAATATACCAAGAAGAGTCCATAGCTCAATGTTTGCAGACGATCTGGCTATGTGGACCTCTGAAAAGAATCTCACCATAGCAAGAAATCGGATGCAGACGGCCCTAACATCGCTGGAAGAGTGGGCGAACTCATGGCTGGTCAAAATAAACGAGGAGAAAACCACGTGCACAATATTCTCGCTCTCATTAAAACCCCAAAGTACCAAATTAAGTCTGAATGGCAAAATCCTGCAGCCAAACGACAACCCAACCTATCTGGGAGTCACATTTGATCGGCGCATGACATGGAAAAGTCAGATTGAGAGAAACCGAATGAAAGCCAGAGAAAGAATGGCGATCATGAGGAAACTTGCTGGCACAAGCTGGGGAGCAGACGAAGGCATACTAAAGAAACTGTACACTGGAAGAGTGAGACCAGTTCTCGAGTATGGCATTGCGGCATGGACAACCGCAGCGAAGGCGAACTTCGATAAAGTTAACAAACTTCAAAACCAAGCCATGAGAATTATAACAGGTGGCATGAAGTCAACGCCAATTGTAGAACTTGAAAAGATTACAAAATTGCAATCCATGACCTATAGAAGAGACTGCAGAGCCCAGCTGCAGTCAGAGAAACTCAGAAGACTGACGGACCATCCAATGTACCAGAGACTAAACAATTTGGGAAATGGGAAACTAAAGCGGAGAAACTTTGCAGAAATAGCCAAAGCAAAGATGCACGAAGATCCCATAAACGCACTAACAACACCAAAACCCATCACTACTGTACGAAAACCTACTTGGAGGCAGGATATATTTCCAGAGGTGGTAGAAAATATACCAGGTATTGCAAACAAAAACTGCCAGACTGAAAAAGAAAGGAGAGACACTACCCTAAGCTTCATAACGAAAAGCTACCCAAGCATGGACTGGACCCATGCATACACCGACGGTTCTGTAACAAACACTACACAGAACGGAGGGGCAGGAGCATTCCCGAACCTACCAAATGGCAGAAAAATAACACTGTCATTCGCTACTGGTAAGTACACAAGCAATTTCAGAGCAGAGGCAGAGGCACTGAGGGCGGCAGTGGAAGAAATGGTAACACACAGTGAAAATGAGAGCCATATAGTCCTGCTGACAGATGCTCTCGAAGTAGTCACAGCGCTAAAAAGCCAGAAAAACACTGAGCTTAATGACTTAAGAGCAGCACTCTGCAAACTGTGCCAGCAGTCCGCACCAAAAAGGGTAGTGGTACAGTGGGTTCCGTCACACTGCAACATCCAAGGCAACGAGGAGGCAGACAGACTGGCAAAAGAAGGTGCAAGGCTACCACAAACAGATACCAGTATGACGTACGAAGAGTCAAAACGGCTTATCAAAGCCAGATACATGACCAAATGGGAAACCGAACATACTGGTTACACCAAAAACGATGCCTATTACCAGTTGAACCGAAGAGAGCAGGTCGTTGTCTTCAGACTTCGCACTGGCCACAACAGACTGAGGTACCACCTATTCAACAAATTGAAGATAGGGTGTACCGACGAATGCCCGTGCGGTACTGGTAAAATGACCACTGAACATCTGCTGCAGAACTGCCCGACATACGAGGATCAGAGAGAGCAGATGTGGCCATTGCCAGTGGAACTGCAAGACAAGCTCTATGGTAGTGGCGAGAGTCTCAGGATGACCGCCGCTTTTTTCGAGAAAATAATGGTTACTGTCTGACTGTGTACGCAGAAGAAGAAGAAGAAGAATGTCAAATGCAGATTATTATAAAGGAAAAAAATGCCTTAGTCTTGCTGGGTTTCATAACAATGAAAGAGCTGACATCTTGGCTTCAAAACTGAACTTAACTTAACGTCTTTATACTGGTTTAGAAGACTCTGCAGAGTCTGTATACAACCAGTTCTAATTACATCATCTTGCTCTAGAAGCTGTACGCATCCAATCTATTCTTAAATGCATTAACCGTCCCAGCCTCCACCACCTCACTTGTCAATGCATTCCAAGCATTCACAACTCTCTGGCTAAAAAAATACTTCCTAATATCTAATCTGGACCTCTCCTTAGTAAACCTGAAGCTGTACCCTCTTGTTCTTGTTGGTGATTGTATTTTTAAAAAAACTTGTTATAGTCTAATTTAATCCATTCCTCTGATCATCTTATACACATGTATTAAGTCACCATGAATTCTTCTCTCTTCTAGACACTGTAGGCCAGTTCTTTTTAATCTTTCCTCATAACTGTAATTCTGGAATCCCACTATCAGCTTTGTCGCTCTTTTTTGAATTCTCTCCAGCATGTCTATATCCCCTCTCTGATAAGGACTCCACACCTGTATATATTACTCCAATCTAGGTCTAACTAATGTTTTATACAGTTTGACTATCACCTCCTTGCTCCTATGTTTAATATTTCTTTTTATCATCCCTAACATTATATTTGCCTTTTTTACTGCTACCTGAACTTGCTCCCTCACCTTACATGTATGATCTATTATAACCACTAAGTCCCTTTCTTTATCTATCTCTCTAATATTGTCCTCTCCCATTCTGTAATTATGTTCCATATTGGATCTACCCATGTGCATGACTGTACATTTATCTACATTAACTCCATTTGCCAGATTACAGACCATTCTCGAATTTTATCTAAATCCGACCTCAACATATCCATTTCAGCTTTAGATGAGACACTACTGCACAGTTTTGTGTCATCAGCAAATTTTGCAATAATGGATCCCATTTTAATGTCCAAATCATTTATATATATCAAGAATAAAATTTGACCCAAAACCGAGCCCTGTGGCACTTCACTTTTCACTTCACACCACCCAGAGTACTCCTTATTTATACCCACCCTCTGCCTTCTTCCCGTTAACCAATTTTCAATCCATTTGACAACTTCCCCACCTATTCCATGTGATTTTAACTTTCGAAATAATCTTTGATGAGGTACTCTATCAAAGGCCTTTGCAAAATCCAGATAAATAACGTCCACTGGCTCCCCTTTATCTAACATTTTGGTAACCTCCTCCATGAATTCTAATAGATTTGTTAAGCATGATCTCCCTCTGGTAAACACATGCTGACTATTTCTAATTAGATTAAATTTATCTAAATGCATTACAATGTTTTCTTTGATTATTGACTCTAACAATTTATAAACTATGCTCGTTAAGCGCACAGGTCTATAGTTTTCTGGATCTGCTTTTTTGCCCTTTTTGAATAACGGGATTACTCCCGTATCTTTCCAATCCCGTGGAACAATCCCTTGTGCAAGTGATTGAGAACATAATATAGCCAATGGTTTTACTAATTGGTCTCTAATTTCAAACAGCAATTTTAGATGAATACCATCTTGACCTGGACATTTATCCACTTTCAACCCCTCCAATTTTTTAAAAACCATTTCCTCTGTAATACAGATTGATCCTAATCCTGCTGTATCCATGTCTCTTTGAAAAATATCTACAGGCTCTGGGATCTTGGAGCAGTCCTCTTTTGTGTACACTGTGCCAAAGTAGTGATTGAGTAGATTTGCTGCCTCCCTATTTTCACTTATTTTTTTTCCTGTGCTGTCTATGAGAGGGCCTACTTTGTCCTTTGATCTTTGTTAATTCTAACATAAGAGAAGAAGCTTTTACTATCAGTCTTAATCCTCTGAGCAAGTTTCTTTTCGAAGTCTATTTTTGCTGTTTTATTTGCTTTCTGAGATATGTTCTGCTTGTCCAAATATTTTAAATATGTTTCTTTTGATTTACCTGCCTCTATATATTTTTTCCATGCTTTATTTTTAGCTCTTCTACATTTAACTACAATTTTAGTGATCCACTTTTTACGCTTGGGGTTTACTTCCCTATATGGAACACATTCCTCTTTTAGCGTTTCGAGAACTGCTTTAAAACTCACCCACTCCTGTTCAACATCTGTTCCTCTGACAATATCTTCCCAGATTATGTGGTTCGCTGCCTCTTTCATCCTCTTAACATCTGTCTTAGAGTAGTCATATGTTCGCGTGTTTATGTTCACTTCTTTCCCTGCAATAAGATCCTATCACTTGAGCCAAACAGTTCCCCTACGGTAACGTTTTCAATCATATTTTCCTCTGTAGTAAAAACTAGGTCGAGTATGTTTTTGCCTCTGGTGGCTGCTACTACATGTTGAATTAAAAAATTTTCAGTTATGCACTTAACAAAAGGTTTTGACTCTACAAGTGCTTCTGCCATATCCCATTTTATTTATGGAAATTTGAAATCCCCCATTAATAATAAATTCCTATCACTTGCCTTTACTATGCTACTAATCAGCTCCTCATCTTCCTCCTTTTGACTTGATGGACATCTATAGCATACTCCAATCACTGTTTTTTCACTCCCACTTTCTATTTCACCCCATACACTTTCATTTTTGTTACCACATGATAAATCCTCTCTGCTAGTTATATTAACAGAATTTATACAGTATAATAAAACACCACCCCCCTTAGCCTTGTCTCCAACTACCCTATCCTTCCTTAACATTGTATATCCCTCTATTTCAAATTCACCATCTGCAATGTCCTCATATGCCCATGATTCTGTTAACCCTATTATATCTGGTTTTTCTTCCTTTACATACAGTTTCAATTCTTCTCTTTTATTTACAATGCTTCTCACATTTGCATTAAAACATTTTAGTTTGCAATTTTGTTGTTTTTCCACTTTTTGTTTTTGCTGCATCATTTTAATGTTTGGTTTTCCACTACTTAATTCCCACTTCTCTGACCTAAACTCTCCCCTTTGACTACATCCTCTATAGCACCCTATTTTAGGCCTATCTTTAGTCTCATACTTTGTGCGCAACTGTGTTGCCTGGACGGAGGGTGTGTTGACCAAGGTCCATGTGGGATCCAGAGAGGGAACTCTATACTCCACTGCCTCGCGAGGAGGGAGAGTTTGACGAGTACTCCTTATCGTATGTGTCGGTGTGATATTTGTGGCTGTCTTTGTAGTGCCGAGTACCGTGTGGATTTTTCTAAATTTTCTTATTCCTCCTCTTTTTCCCCTTTTGTTTTTTGGCTTCCTTGTCCTTCTATTTTGTGCGGACGAGTTGTTTTTTTGGAGGATGTTGTGTTCCCGCAGATGTTTGAGTATTTTGTTTGTGCAGAAAACACCCATAATGGGGAAAGAGATTTGGGTAAGGGGGATGTACGTCAATCAATCAATGACTGACAGTTAGATGATGTTAAGAGATGACTTCATGCCTTCATTTGTTCTCAATCTCCCACTACCAAACCCTGAAAGGGCTTAAGTAGCAGAATGTAGTCCAGAGAACGGAATGTGTTGTGTTATAGTTTACATAGAGTAGGAAGGTAAATTCAGTGAATAATAGAAACCATTAGTACTCATGGTCTTCACCATTTGCTGAAAGAGATGGAACATATATGGATCTGCCTGAAGTGCAGTAATGTCATTTCTGCAAATTATAGCATACAGCTCTGATCTATGGCTGAACTATCATGCATCATTTCTTCTTCGCTCATTCGCTTGAAAATATAGTCTGTATCTGCAATGTTGTCTCTTGTATAAACTTCGCTGTCTTTTGTAGTTCACATACAGGTTCATAAAGTTTCTCTTCCAGTGTTGTTTCTATGGGCCAGTGAGATTTTCTCTGAATATGGCTTGGCTTGGCTTCGTTTGTTCTCAATCTCCCATGCCCAAACCCTGAAAGGGCTTAAGTAGCAGAATGTAGTCCAGAGAACGGAATGCGTTGTCGTAGTTTACAGCTTGACTGCGATATTTGCACCTTTCGGTCCAACACATCTGACATCAGCAAGCATTTTTGGAGTACCGGGTTAGCATTCCCTCTTCGATTCCTTCTCCTTAGCCAGTCTGCCCTGTTGCAGCCTGTTATCCAGGATCACTGCGTGGAGGTGTAGAAGGGTCTTGGCAGCTCTGGTTTGCTGGCCCTGACGCTAGTAGTCAGCTATGGGTCGCTGACCACTGCAGCTCATGCACTGCTCAGCATCTTGATCCCCTCTGCATATTATATTCAGGGCAGTTCTGTAGTATGTGCTGTGCAGTCTGGGTTGCCTGTCCGCACGTACACGTGGCTGAGTTGTAAATCTTCAATTTTGTGTACATGTGGCTGCAAAGCCGGTTGTGTCCTGTTCTAAGACGCAATACAACAGTTTGTTCTTGTCTGTTCATCTTATGGTAATCGTCTTGTATTACTTTTGGTGGCTTTCTGATTGATTTGATCATCCTTATCTTCTGTTGGTATGTAACTGGCACATTCATGCATCATTACAAGGCTCAGACATTTTTTTTAACACACAAACAAATTTCTCTCAACCTAAACTCAGTCACTTACTAGTTAGGAACTTCTCCATTCTGATGATGGCTCAACAACTCTTCTTGCCGCTTCTTGTAATTATCAACAGCGGTGGCTGATGGTGGCCGTTGCAGCGTGATCCTCTTAGCATTAACGCCATTCACTTTGATGAAGTCAAAGTCATGACGAATCAGCTTGACCTAAGATAAAAAAGTATACGCAGCAAATGGTGAGTTTGTACAGACAAGCATAATGTAAACATGTCCACAAAATGACTGCTGATCAACAGCATATTCATGTCAATGCTCTGTTACCGGTGCCAAATGTGGACTTTAACAAAATCTAGAGAGAAAGATCACATGTGAGATGAGACGCTTCTGAAAAACAATCAACATAACTAGAAAAGACAGAATGCAGAACAAAGTTCATAGACAAAGATAAACATTTTCCTGGATAAATGAGAAAATTTGCAATTCAGTTAAAGTTGAATATTTAATTTATCTTCAAACGATAACAGTGCTAAAAAAGTAGAATTTTAGTTGCCACCTGCAGGATGTATGAAAAAGAAAACAATTCCAAAGCTGAAAAAAAACCATATATTAAACATCAAAATATTTTAGCGAATATTAACAGAGAATTCATAATACAGTGAGATGTCATTGTGATCTCCGTCATTGTGGAGAAAAAGAAAAATATGAGCTTTATTGTTGTGTAACCATAGAGTCATATTTTTGCATTACACTCACTGGTTTGAGTTTATTCAAAACAGATCAGTAAATAGCACCATCTGCATCGATCAACATTTACATTGTATTTATCTACTTCATTCCCCATAAAATCAAACATGCCGAATAAATACATTTCTCTCTCTCGTTTAGATTAGTTAGTTATTTGGCGATATAACTGGGCGGGCAGATTGGGCATGTTAGCCTTGGTTGGCAGCCAATCTAAGAGAAGGTAAACTCTGACTCTAAACCCGGGTAGACGAAGCTCGTTAGCCTGTTCAGGCAGTTCACCTAGGAGATGAGGAACTCTGATTTTAAACCCACAAGTTCCAGAGAGTGCTGACTAGTCTTGGGACGATGAGAGTATCATCGGATGTCTTGATGAGCTAGCATCTGCAGGCAACGACTCCACTGCCTTGTGGAAACCTCGGGAGAGGGTAGGGCTACGGGAGTAAACCGAGACAGAAAATCTGGAGTGGTAGCACCTAAGGCGAATGGTTTTAAAATTGTAAACTCTTTTTGGCAGCTTCTACAGCTGAGCTGGTGCCAAATTGTCATGCTTTGTACTCCTTTGGATTACACCAGCGAGACCGAGATGGGGGATCCTGCAGTTTGGGCAGCCCAGGGTCTCCATATTCAGTGCCCAGGTTTGCGTCCTGAGAGGCTACTCACAGAGTACCACGAGCATGGTCTGCGAAGACTGAGACGCCTATGAAGTTATTTTCATCTTCTTTGTTCTCTGTTACTGATGAAGGTCTTTTGGTCAAAATGCAAGTGTTTGTATCTGTGCGGGGATTCCGTGGCAAAGTGGTTAAGCTGTTGGCCTCGTGATCAGGTGGTGTGGCTTCGACTCCGGACTCCGTCGTCTTTTTCACGGGTGCTTCATGCGGAGTCCCCTGCATCTCGTAGTCGCCTTGTCCTTGACTTACCACTGGGGTCGGGCGGCTCGAGACGAGAGAGTGATGATAAAAAGTAGTGCAGTTAATCCTTACTAAAAATAGCGCTAGCTAAATTAATTATGCCATCATCGTCTACGATGGACGACAGCCTTTGCCTTTTGTATCTGTGCCCAGTAAAACTAAATGAGAAATTGAATTACAGGCATTAAGTAGTTATGTTATCTGGTTGTATTCAAAAATAAAACACCTTTAAATGAAAGAAGTTTACACTACAGTTATTTTGATACCATAACATATTGCTCAAATAATTCAGATGCATGTTCTAATAATTCAGAGACAAACATCTATCCATGATTTTCTCTCCCTGGCTCTGTTTCTATTTTTATCTCTTCAATTTTTCATGATCTGTTCATCACGAACTATTTTTAACTTAAGATGACTAAGACTCTGCTCACATCGCCTGCCAATGAAGCAGGAGGGACTGTTGTTTTATTGGTGATATCAGGGGAACATGGCCGAGACAGCAGCTTTACTGGCGGTCCGGCACGAGAATGAGCTCTCAAGAAACTTGCTGAGCTTGGTCTTGGCGTTTGGGGATTCTATAAAAAATAAAAGCAACGATGTGATTAATTATGTGCAAAGAATACATTTCTTGTATTTAAAGGTGCATTTAATAAACACGATGGTGAATCCAAGATGTGTAGAATAACGTGATATACAAGAATAAATGCTTCAGCTTCAACCAGACCTGTCAATAGCTATTCACCTTCTAAATAAGGGTACCTAATAAAGACATTCTCAGCGTGAATTCCAGAACTAATTATTTGAGAGGAAAGAATAGGGCCACATCATAATAGGTAGGATATCAGTTTCATAATGTAAAACAAGAAGTTACAGAATCCACCACCACAGGAGGACATACATGCTTTGGTGCAGGCTTCCTGCAAGAAATCCAACATCTACAAAAGTGGCCATATGCAAAAGTAAAGAGCTGGTACAGATTTAGTTTATAAATATTTAGTTTATATTTGGTTTATAAATAACATAAAAAGAGCAGTAAGCAGACATCTAGAAGAAGCTCACTGAAAAACATTGCTCATTCGGATGTTTCAAGGGGATTTCTAAAAGTTAGCATATATACATCATCATACATACATGCATACATACCTATATATATATGTTCGATGGAATGAATGAAATAAATGGGGGAGAAAAAGTAGGCATATATGCTTGATATGGAATGGATGAAAGGAAGAAGGGGGTGGGGGTGGGGTGGTGGTGGTGCTGAGGGAAAGAATGTTTCTGGTACAGGTAGGGGTTAGGAGCTGACCACTCTGGCGTTCCGATTTGGGTGGGGACAGACAGAGGCCATCAGGTCTTGCTGCAAAATTTTAGAGTGACAGGAATTCGGAGTGTCCCTTCCAATAACAACTAATTGGAGGTAGATCCAAACTAGGGTGATGGCTGAGTCAGACAACCCACAGAAGAGCATTGGACAGTCATGAAGCTGCTTGAGACTATATAATACTAGGCAAAGTTTAACTCAAGCAGACTGGCCATGGAGAGAGAAGGACTGAGAGTATAGCTAGGAGACTGGCTGGAAAGGAATGAGAGTTTAGCACACCGACTTAATAGAAGAGCGGTTGATAGGCTACTACTAGGCTGTTTACGAGTGTGTGAGATGGAATGAGTATACACCTTTGAGTCTTGGCCAGTCGCTCTATAAGGTGTGTGTTGGACACCCAAAGACTAGAAGAAATCTGAATGTGTGTGTGTGGTGTGTACAGAACACAGAGGGAATGATGTATGTTCGGGAGTATGTGTATACACAGATCGACTGAGTGTGTGACCACATGTAAGTATACGTTGAACAGATTGAATGTATAATGTAAAGATCACCTGCCTGAAAGAATGCGAATACAGATGTATAGATCACCTGCTTGAAGGGATCTGAGTGTGGGTGAATGCACAGAACGACAGAGTATATAGTACGATCTTGAAAGCGAGATGTTAGAGTGTGCAGATCAGGGGAGGGGAGCGTAGCGGCTGGAACTGGGTTGAATGAGAATGGAAGAGTTAACAAAAGCGAATGCTTAAAACTTCCACGGAAGTTAATATTTATATTAATATATATATAATATATGATTATTTAGTTAAGATGTATTTCGCTCACCTTAATAATAGTGTGTATGTTCATTTATAATAATATCATTTTTGCTGTTCTGTTTGCAAAAATGTTGACTTTGTCTAAATTAATGTAATAAATCTGTCACCTGCCATTACTGTGTTATTGGCTGTGTTATGTTTCGTGTCGTGGTGTGAATGTATGTCGTGACATTCTAGATAGCTAACTACTCCGCGAATCCTGGACTAGGCCACACAGTCAAGAATTCACTGAAATGAATAATGTCATCGAAAGAAGTGATGCGAGGGCCACAGAGAACAGTGATGGAGAAAACGGCTATGTCAATCTGTCTTGTAAGCAGAGTTGAATGGCTCGAAATAGAAATGACTGGTAAGCAACAATTTTCATATATGTGTTCCACTGGAACTCTAAATCAGCTTGCGTGTATGTGTTCTTACATGCATCCACTGATTCATAAGAGGAAATGTATTTTTGTTTGTTTACACTTAGCCTTTTATGGAACAAAGACTTTAAATCATGCATCTCGATTATAAAAATATGGATTGGTATGGTTCTGATACTGTACCATAACAAAAACAGTAACGGATAGGTGTGGATCCTAAGTTTAGTATTTTTTATGTGCTCATATCTTTTAATATGATGATTTATACTTCTATGATATGTTAGTTTCTTATGTATATTGTCCATTGTCCCTGATGAAGTACTTTGGTTGTAATGAAAGTTCCATTACTGTTCCAGTGTAGTATTTTCGTATTTTTCTTTAAACGCTTTCAGACAGCAACTTGAATATATTTAAAGGTCGCAGTGGTTAGCCTGAGGCTATTGTCATCTCCATAGAGCTTGTCCAGGAATGCTTTCTTTGTTCTTTGCATGTTGGACACCTTTGTGGTAGATGCTCATCAGTTATTTTATCAGTCTCGCAGACACATTCTTCGGTATTTCCTATCCTTTGTTGAACAGATGGTATCTCATTTTGTTGTGTCCTGTGTGGAGTCTTAAAGATTAATACGTGCTCACCTGTGTTGAGCTGGTAATATGCGTCATTTAGCTGTTAATATGTGTGCTTTGTATTCTTGTATCTACAACTGGCAAACCTCTTGGCCTCTTCATGGGTTATACATATATCAGGTTGAGGTAGCACCTCCTCTTGAGTTTGTCTTTTCATTTTCCAAGAATGTTGCAATGAGATGGAATCCACTGTATGAACTTAATGTCAACTATGCCAGCAGTCCACGCCCAAAAGAGTAGTGGTACAGTGGGTTCCATCCCACTATAACATTCAAGGCAACGAAGAGGCAGACAGACTGACAAAAGAAGGTGCAAGATTACCACAACCAGATTCTAGTGTGACCTACAAAGAGTCCAAAAGGTTTATTAGGGCCAGATACATGGCCAAATGGGAAAAGGAGCACACTGGCTACACAAAAAATGATGCCTATTACCAGTTGAACAGAAGAGAGCAGGTCATGGTCTTCAGACTCTACACAGGCCACAACAGACTGAGGTACCATCTATTCTTTTTGAGGTACCATCTATTCTATAAACTGAAGATAGGTGCTACTGATGAATGCATCTGTGGTACAGGGAAAATGACCACTGAACATCTGCTGCAAAATTGCCCCACATACGAGGACCAGAGAAAGCACATGTGGCCATCAACAGTGCTACAACACTAGACAAGCTCTATGGCAGTGTCGACAGCCTCAGGATGACTGCTGCTTTCTTTGAACAAATTCAATTTGATGTCTGATAGCTTATGAAGAAGAAGAAGAATCCACTGTATCACAACTTTCTTGAACAGGTGAGATAGTTTAAAGAGTATAGGCATTTTCAAGGCTTGTCTCTGCTCTGAAGTCACTTGAAAATTTTCCAGCTACCACTGATAGCATTCTTTGCGTACTGTCTTTTAGGCTCAGAAAGATTCCTTCACCCCCATTCCATGCTGCATGCATTGCTGATCTATTTGTCTAAACATTGACCCAACTATTGCTTGGGTAGTGTTTTCTCTATGGCGTAGTATCTGGCTTGGCTTGGCTTGGCTTGGCTTCGTTCGCTCTCAATCTCCCGCTACCAAACCCTAAAAGGGCTTACGTAGAAGAATGTAGTCCATAGAACGGAATGCGTTGTCATAGTTTACAGCTTGACTGTGATTTTGCACCTTTCGGTCCAACACATCCGACTTCAGGAGGCATTTTTTGAGTACCGGGTTAGCATTCCCTCTTCGATCCTTTCTCCTTAGCCAGTCTGCCCTGCTGCAGCCTGTTATTCAGGAACACCGTGTGGAGGCGTAGAAGGGTCTTGGCAGCTATGGTTCGCTGGCCCTGACACTAGCAGTCAACTATGGGTCGCTGACCACTGCAGCTCATGCGCTGCTCAGCATCTTGATCCCGCGTAGTATCTAAATAATTCTTATTTATTTTTTAATACTTTTTATTTTAATCTACAGTGCCGCAATAGCCTTGCTTAATTTTTTTTTTAAATCAAACATCTCCAAACTGTCCTTTTTTGGACACCCTTACCCTCCTCTTTAGGGGAACTTTTTCTTCTTCTTCGTACGCAGTCAGACAGTAACCATTATTTTTTCGAAAAAAGCGGCGGTCATCCTGAGGTTGTCGACACTGCCATAGAGCTTGTCTTGCAGTTCCACTGGTGATGGCCACATCTGCTCTCTCTGATCCTCGTATGTCGGGCAGTTCTGCAGAAGATGTTCAGCGGTCATTTTACCGGTACCGCACGGGCATTCGTCGGTACCACCTATCTTCAATTTGTTGAATAGGTGGTACCTCAGTCTATTGTGGCCAGTGTGAAGTCTGAAGACAACGACCTGCTCTCTTCTGTTCAACTGGTAATAGGCATCGTTTTTGGTGTAACCAGTATGTTCGGTTTCCCATTTGGTCATGTATCTGGCTTTGATAAGCCATTTTGACTCATCGTACGTCATACTAGTATCTGTTTGTGGTAGTCTTGCACCTTCTTTTGCCAGTCTGTCTGCCTCCTCGTTGCCTTGGATGTTGCAGTGTGATGGGACCCACTGTACCACTACCCTTTTTGGTGCAGACTGCTGGCACAGTTTGCAGAGTGCTGCTCTTAAGTCATTAAGCTCAGTGTTTTTCTGGCTTTTTAGCGCTGTGTCTATGGCTAGAGCATCTGTAAGCAGGACTATATGGCTTTCACTTTCTTTATGTGTCACCATTTCTTCCACTGCCGCCCTCAGTGCCTCTGCCTCCGCTCTGAAATTGCTTGTGTACTTACCAGTAGCGAATGACAGTGTTATTTTTCTGCCATTTGGTAGGTTCAGGAATGCTCATGCCCCTCCGTTCTGTGTAGTGTTTGTTACAGAACCGTCGGTGTATGCATGGGTCCAGTCCATGCTTGGGTAGTTTTTCGATATAAAGCTTAGGGTAGTATCTCTCCTTTCTTTTTCAGTCTGGCAGTTTTTGTTTGCAATACCTGGTATATTTTCTACCACCTCTGGAAATATATCCTGCCTCCAGGTAGGTTTTCGTACAGTAGTGATGGGTTTTGGTGTTGTTAGTGCGTTTATGGGATCTTCGTGCATCTTTGCTTTGGCTATTTCTGCAAAGTTTCTCCGCTTTAGTTTCCCATTTCCCAAATTGTTTAGTCTCTGGTGCATTGGATGGTCAGTCAGTCTTCGGAGTTTCTCTGACTGCAGCTGGGCTCTGCAGTCTCTTCTATCGGTCATGGATTGCAGTTTTGTAATCTTTTCAAGTTCTACAATTGGCGTTGACTTCATGCCTCCTGTTATACTTTAGGGGAACTGAGGGGATCAAGACGCTGAGCAGCGCATGAGCTGCAGTGGTCAGCGACCCATAGCTGACTGCTAGCGTCAGCAAACCAGAGATGCCAAGACCCTTCTACACCTCCACGCGGTGATCCTGGATAACAGGCTGCAGCAGGGCAGACTGGCTAAGGAGAAGGGATCGAAGAGGGAATGCTAACCCGGTACTCAAAAAATACTTGCTGAAATCGGATGTGTTGGACCGAAAGGTGCAAATATCGCAGTCAAGCTGTAAACTACGACACAGCGCATTCCGTTCTCTGGACTACATTCTGCTACTTAAGCCCTTTCAGGGTTTGGTAGCGGGAGATTGAGAACGAACGAAGAAGAGAAGAAGAGGGGAACTGAGAAGCTAGTCCAGCTAGGCACAATATATTGACCAGGACGTCATGTCAGGGTCAGGCACAATACACTGACCAAGACCACAATCTCTCTTCCATGTAGCATTCCCTGGAAACAGGCTGTTATCAAGGCAGCCTGGCTGAAAAGGCGTGGATTGATGTGATCACCGTAGTAGTTAGCACCCTGCAGATGAAACCAAGCATAGCACAACCGCCTGGAGGACCGCAGTCCACCTTCTTCAGTATGCTTGGGATGTTAGGAAAGCTACCACAACCAGTACTTAATGTACTTTTCAGGATGCATTGTGGACGTTAAACAACAACAACAATGTTAATCCACAGTGCCGCCATAGCCTCGGTTAATTTTAAAAAAAATAATACATCTCCAAACTGTCCTTTTTTAAACATCCTCTTTTTATGCCTTAAAGTCTCAGTGGAAAGTTTATTTCCACAATTGATGTTGCTGTTGAATGCCCACAATGAGCAAGTTGATTCGTTTGAGCGCCATGAAAAGGGCGCCAAGTGGCAGGTTACAGAAACTTTCCTCACATCCACAGCGTGCTGGTAAAGGTTGACCAGGTCCTCCAGAAGATCATGCTATGCTTGGCTTCATCTGCATGTCACCTATAACTATGGGGATCACATTAATCCCCCACCTTATTAGCCAGACTACCATGAAACAGTCTGTTTCTAGAAAGAACTGCATGAAGGGAGATGGGGGTCTTGGTCAGTATATTTCACCTGACGTGGACTAACACTGTCCGATCAATATGCTTTGCCTGACTTTATTACCTTTCCTGAAAATACAATAAATCTGATGAATCTTCAACAATTTGCACATTTCATAGGAATGTAACTTCTATGAATAGCAAGTTCTACACAATGTAATATCTTTAACATTACCTGAACATCTTGTTTGATCTTAGATTCCACATTGCTGTACTTCTGCGATTTCCATAATGCTTTCACGCACCCCTGTGTTTCTGATTCTCTCTGCTTGCATCTGCGCTGAATTTCTCTCATACGCCTCACATTTTCATTGAGCTGATTTTTTGCTCCAAAGTCTGTTATAAAAAATAAACATGTGTCCAAGAATTAAATCATAAATAGCTACAAATGGACTGTGCTAGCTGCACAGACACAAGTGGCCAAGAAAAGTGTAAGTAGATCAATAAATATAAGCATTACACCGCTAGCTTAATAGCAAATACATAACGAGGCCACTTTGCCTTATTCCGCATTCGTAACAAAAGAAGCTGTTTCTGCATGTACTTACTTTCTTTATATCTCTGCGTTATTGATTTCCATTAGTTTAAATTTTTTAATCTGAAATATCTCAGTTCACCTTACTCAATAACCTGGAAGGCTCATCTTTACATGAAGCAGAAAATGTTTATGGTAAAACATATGAATCAAGGTTCCAGGGTCAGACTACATTCAGTCAGGTTAGGTCATCCCATAACCAGTGAGGTCGTTGGGACACACATGAAGATATCCTCACAACCCCACGCCACCCTTCTCTGTCAGCGGCCGCTGCCTGTGCCTCTTCTGGTCAGGGATTGGTCCATTCTTTTATGTTGTCCTGCCACCTCTTTTTGGGACGGCCTCTTCGTCGTCTTCCTTGCACCTTTCCATGCAGGATCATAAAAGCAAGACCATTTGATCTCGATATGTGACCGTACCAAGCGAGTTTCCTTCTTTTGACAGTTGCCAAGAGGTCTTCCAAAGGCCCTATTGCTGTTGTAATTCTATCTTGTATTTCCTCATTACTTATGAAAAAATACAGGCTCTCACAGACTTTGACATGGATGTTTCATAAAATTTCTTAAGCAAAATTTATGAGTAATGACAACCCCATTTGATATTTTAAACTAATTTTTATATGACTACCAAAAAAAACCCACGATGATAGAGTGTGAAGAATATAGAACAACACGAATTATAAGCCATAGTCTACTTAAGAAAATAATCATACTTATAGCTCGTAACAAAATGAAAGCAAAAATACCAGAACAATGTGGACTTGCGATAGAGATGTAAATAAAAAGTAAAGTAAAGTGGAAATTCAGCAGCATTAACTGCTGGTTGGAAATGAAGTTTTTGAAAACTCCACTGTACTAAGCCGCAGCCTGTGAGAGGTGGGGTGGCCAGTGCCCTTCATTTACAGCTGGGTTGACTGGAGAAGCGGCACTCAATTAAAATCACGGCCTGGATTTTTTTTAGTCTCAGGACATGATTCGAACCGAGGCAGGCTGTTACCACCGAAAGTAGCGAATTGCTCGCTATGAACTGAGCTAACGTGCCACACGGTAGAGATGTAAATAAAACAATATATGTATTCTAGTTGCACACTCTCCTGCTCCGTTATTTCATGCACCCCACTTTTGTCAAACCTTGCTTGATGTCAAAACTTTGCAATCTGGGGATTACTGATTCATCTATTTTGGTGTCCAACAGACGGTCATTGATTGGTTTCAAAATGTCACTCCTATCCATCACTAACGTGCACATGATGGAAGCTTGTGAGGCGAAAATGTCCGCTCTTTCGTTGGCCTGAACCTCAAAATGACCAGGACAGTAGATCCATGTCAACCTCTGGTGGTGTGAGGCCTCAACAGCTGCTATCCACTCGTACCTAAGCCATCCTGTCTGTATTTTTTGAATCTACTTGTATCATACTTCTTTGGCAGTGTGCTACAGTTGATATTCTTACATCCTAAGGCATACTTGAGAAGGTGGACAGAGTTTCATTTTGCTGTATTACAATACTTCTCAGTAAGCTCACCACCATGGGGATCACAGTGCCGATCTTCACCTCATTGGAAAAACTGCTGTGACACAGACTGTTACCCGGAACACGAACAGAGGTGTCAGAATCTTGATCAGTATGTTTCACCTGGCCCTGATTACAAATTTGCTCCCCGTGACTTGGACAAGATCACGAGCAAGAGAGGTCAGGAAAGACAGAAAACAAATTTGGGATGGCATGACAAACTGGATGGAACAACAAAGAGCATCTGAAGTACTGAAATGCTCAAAGAACAGATGGTCATGGACAGTTTTGATAGTCAGTGCCATGCAGCAGTATACTCGATGATGTTATCTGGTTTATGCAATGAAAGGAGCAACTGCAGTAATACTGTAATAATGGAAGATTTAAGACAAAAATTAAATGAGCAGTTTTATAGAATCCTAAAAACAAAAGAGTAAGCATGTCTGTGGTGAGACCTTCTTACGGGCACACACTAATAACATGTTACGGATTCAGCAGCACCCAGGCTCTTGCCCTTCGACCGAATGCCATGTAATGGTTATCTGCACATGTTTATCAGCTGTTGTGTAGTGCCATACAATGTGTTCCATGTATCTGGTCACAGAGGAAGAAGCATTTTCCTAAAATCATTGAGCATTGAGCACTCAAAGAGATGATGACCAACGGTTTCATATGGGTGTGTACACAGCTGGCACTCAGGAGTGTGTTGTGGTTGGATTCTGTTCAGGTGTTTGTTTAATGGGATGTGTTGGGTTATCAGTTGGAAAATGGTGCTCTGGTCCTTCCTTGTGAGTTGATTTACACTGTCATTTAGACTGGGGCTTGCCATATGTCTGTAGACCTGCCTTCCTGTGTTTCCCATGGCCCATCTGTTCAGCCAAATTTCTTTGTTCACTAATCTTATGAACTATTTGGCTGTTTGTAAAGTTGTTGTTGTGTGTGGCTGTTCTTGTCTTGATCCCTCCTCTGCTAGTATGTCTGCCTTGTCATTGCCAGGTGTGCTTGAATGTCCAGGAATCCACTGCAGAACTATTTCAACAGCACTGGAAGTGATAATGTGGTCAATGTCTAGAGATATTTGGATAAGGTCTGGTCTACAATGACCAGCAACTTCTAATGCTTGAAGAGGTGCCATTGAATCTGTGAAAATAACAGTGTTTTGGGCCTTTGAAGGAAAGGCATCAAAAACGGTCCTCAGATGGTACAAAGCAGCTTCAAATGCAGTGATCTCAGCTTCATAGTTGGAGCAAACACCCCAGCAAGCATTAGACAGTTCATCAGAGGATCCGTTCGGGTATTTTATGTAAACACCATAACCTGCTCTGATGGTGGCGTTAAACGCAGATATATCAGTATATACATGTATCCATTCATCGGGATAGGCATCAATAGTTCTTTTAGCTGCACTGTTAACATAAACATTGAAACTTTAAACAAAAAAATATCTATTGTACTTTATTTGGTTCTTATAAAGGTAACACTTAATAAAACATTTGTTTAAACAGGTTGTTGATTCCAATGCCCCAAATAAGTAGGTTTACTCTTTTGCGTTCCCTAAAAAGGACGTCAAGTGACGGGTTGTAGTAGCTTTCCTCACATCCTGAGTGTGCTGATGAAGATGGACCAGGGTACTAGAGGCGGTTGTGCTATGTTTGGCTTCATCTGCGTGTCGCTCACTTCTATGGGGACCACGTTGATCCTTCACCTTGCTAGCAAGGCTGCCATGAAAACAGCCCGTTTCCAGGGAGGGCTACGAAGAAGCCGAGGTGATGGTCTTGGCCAGTATATTTTGCCTGACCCTGACTAACATGTCTGATCAATATGTTGTGCCTGACCAGATGTTAGACTTCCTCCCCTTTTAAACAGGCAAAATGTATTCTTGGCTTACAGAAACATTTCCTTACATGTTTGTGTTAAATATTATCTATATTATTGCTTCACGCTGTCCATCTCTCTTTCATGATAACACACACACACCTCCAGTAATTTCTTTATTTAGCACATTATTTTTGTTTTGTATATACTTTAATATATACAATTAAATATTATATTATATATTGTAATACCTATGAGATGGCGAGATGGACAGACCAAAGAACTAGGCCCGCATTGGTACTGTGTTGCAAAATATTGGGACGCATACAGAATATTGTTGGCTTCCTAGCATTCGGCACATCTGCCGGACTGACAGAGAATAATGTGCTGTGATATACTTTAAATGGGGGTCCCTATAGCTGAGAGGTAAGGCTCTTGCATCTCATGCAACGAAAGTGTGAAACAGTGGATGTTTTAAAAACCCGCAAGTTTCAAACGAACCCAAGTCTCAAGGGAGGTGAGATTACACCTAGTCCTATCAAAGATGGACGATAAACTCAGAGGTCCTGTGTACACACTGGATATATTTAAAAAAACCTTGGCAGTTGAAAATGGAAAATAAAGCGGACTGTTAGCAGCGATCAGTGGAAAAAATCTAAAGGTAACGAAATTCTTACCCAATAGTGATCTGTATGAAAGTCAAAAGGAGGCAGCTCCTCCACCATGCAAAGACACAACAGGCCAAAGATTAGTCAGCACAATAGATTGCAAGTATATACAAAAAGACCTCAGCACCTCATAAGGTAGAAAAGGAGTGACTAATTGTAGTGATATACTTTAAAAGTGATTGCTGTTTTTTTCATTATTTCTATATGTTCACATTATCTAAAGTTATGTTTTAGGTTGTTCGGTATCAGGATAGATTGATAAAAAACATCCTCTTATTCATTCTTCAAGAATGATTACTTCATAACCAGTATCTGGGATCAAGATGCAGAGCTGCGCATGAGCTGCAGTGGTCAGCGACCCATAGCTGACTGCTAGCGTCAGGGCCAGCTCCACACCTCCACACGGTGATCCTGGATAACAGGCTGCAGCAGAGCAGACTGGCTAAGGAGAAGGGATCGAAGAGGGAATGCTAACCCGTTACTCAAAAAATGCTTGCTGAAGTCGGATGTGTTGGACCAAAATGTGCAAATATCGCAGTCAAGCTGTAAACTTCAACACAGCGCATTCCATTATCTGGACTACATTCTGCTACTTAAGCCCTTTTAAGGTTTGGTAGCGGGAGATTGAGAACGAACCAAGCCAAGCCATAACCAGTATCTGCTAAACCATTTACAAAATTAATTTCTTTAACAGCTACTAAATTTCCTATCACATGCATACTTACCAAAATTGCTTTTCATCTCTTTACTGCAAACTTTGGTTACAACAACAAGTTTTTACTGAAAAGGAATAAATATTATAATCATAAGTGGGGAGGAAGACTAAAGTTTGGTCAGGCAAAATATACTGATCAGACATGTTAGTCATGGTCAGGCAAAATATACTGGCCAAGACCCTCACCTTGGCTTCCTCATAGCCCTTCCTGGAAACGGGCTGTTTTCATGGCAGCTTGGCTAACGTGGTGAGGGATTGACATATTCCCTGTAGTAGTGAGTAACACGCAGATCAAGCCAAGCATAGCACGACCGCCTGGAAGACCCCGGTCCACCTTCAGCAGCACGCTCTGGATATGAGGAAAGCTTCTGCAACCTGTCACTTAACGTCCTTTTCAGGGCACACAAAAGAGTAAACCTATTCATTGTGGGCATTCAAAACAACATAATCATAAGTACCTAAAGCGCTGGCTACCCCATCCTGTAAAGCGTGATTAAGGAAGGTTGCGCTTTGAGCTGATAACTTGGTATTTTTTAAACAAGTTCTACAGAAGCTACCACTGCATGAACACATAAATGCTTTGGAGTTGAGTGGTCTAGAAGTAATGTATCTGCCTCGATTGCCGGAGGCCGCATTAGAATCATGGTGCAGACCGGGATATTTTTCACTTGGATCTTCTGGTAAAAATTCTCCTGATCTATGGAGATCAGACTCCTGTGTTCTGTGTCGAGCATGTTAAAAATCTCTTGGCAGTTAGAAATAGAAAAGAATAGGCTTAACGGCCACTCTCTGGATAATATTAAAAAAATTATAGTTAAAATCTACCCAAATTATTTGTACCTTCCTCAAATACCTACTACGTATAGCCAAAGCCTTCGGCTACCTAGCAACAGACATTAACATGCCTGTTTGAATACCAGGATTTCAAATTTTCCAAGTTGGACCAGGCTTTCTGCAAGGATGGTAATTGCAGTGGTGATTTCGTGCTCCTAGTTCTATTGGAGCAAAAAGAAGTGGACAAAGACGATCTTCACACATCCTACCTACATGATAGATTACATGAAATTTAGAGCACATAGAACACAAAGAAAATAATAGATCAACAGTAGTGTCGGGATTTGTCTCAGAGAGCTTCCAGCAAAGTTTAGCGACAAAAGTGAAACCGTTATGAATAATAAGATCTGTGCTCAAACTCAGCAAAACTCTCAATTTTTCAGTGTATCTGACACTGTATGAGTCACATATTGGAAGGGCAAATGAAATAAAATAATGTATGCTTTCTTCTTTTGAACAGTGATTAGCTGATCATATCAATTGTACAACAGTTTGCAGCAGGAAGGAATTAGTGTTTGTACTTTTATTCCAAAAATGTTTTAGCACAAAGTGAAACTCATTGTATACAGATCTGGGTCCAAGATGCAATAGTGCATGAGCTGACAGTGGTCAGAGACTCATAGCTGGCTGCTTGCATCAGGGTAAGTGAATCTTAGCTGACCAAGACACTATTCCACTTCCACGTAAGTG
Organism: Ariolimax columbianus; assembly: GCA_036924085.1. Classification (NCBI taxonomy): domain Eukaryota; kingdom Metazoa; phylum Mollusca; class Gastropoda; order Stylommatophora; family Arionidae; genus Ariolimax; species Ariolimax columbianus. Next base: position 74,617,911 of record JAVGWX010000006.1, read on the forward strand.
TCCTGGAAACAGGCTGCACTAGTCACTAGTGTAGTCTGGCCAAGGAATATAGATTGCAGTCAGTGGGAAGGCAAACAGCGTACTAGAAATAAACCAGCTGAAATCAGGTGTTAAGGGACAAAAGGTGCAGATATCGCAGTAAACTATAACACAACGTCCTTTCAGGATGAACACAGAATAAAAAGAAATATACAAATCTCGCTGTCAGGTTTGAAAGGTTCGATAGTCCAGTAAGACAGCTGTCCTAAGATGGGTACAGTGTACCGTACATTTACAACAAATATATGTTGCCTTGGAGGTAGGGCACAGATAGCGAAGAACAGAGTGCAACACAACCTACCACATTATAGACAGGCACCATTATATTGAAGCCATTCATATGGACGTCTAATGGCAAAGCAGAAGAAATAAGACAAATGAAAGAATTCACAGTTGGGTGGACAGTGGTTAATCTTACTCAAACTAGTCATAGGCCTACTCATATTCATACCATTCAAACTGACGTCGACATTTTTCTTCTCCAAACCACTTTTCTTTTAGCAGATCAAGTTCTTTCATTCCAGTTTACTGTATTTAACTGTAATTTGCTGAACTTTTGTGCGAACTATTATGGCTTGCCACACGCCAATTTTCAGTTCAGTAATGAGAATGACTAATGACTAATGTCAATCATGAATGAGTACAGAGTAGTCACTTACTTTTAAGTCACGAGTAGAGTAAGTCTATATTTTATTTGTCAAAGTGAAATGAGTTCATATTTTACTTTATTACATACTACATAGTCATTTATAAAATGTAAATTATGCATTAACTATACATAACATACATAATAAAGTGGAATATGGAAGAGGCTCCAAAGTAACGTTGAAAGTGTAACAATTTCAAAATGATGAAAATGAAATGCTCCTTGCCAACCAAAACAGTTTACGCCGCCATATTATTTATCACATCACGTGGCTATTAGATTGACACCATGGTAAATTATTAACATTGGAAAACCTTCAAAATTCTAAAATGTAAATTAAAATATAATTTTAGGAATTATTTTTAAAATAAACACTTTTTATTTATATAATAATGCTCTGGTTGCTATGGCAATTATAACAATATCCGCCAAAATGGTGGCTGTTTTTAAACTAGCTGGCTGTTTCATTTAGAACTTTGAACAATTGCAGAGATGTCTATAATATGTCAAACTGGACAACTTGATACCACTTAACAATTTTAATATTTATTTTTTGTACTATTATATGTGCCTTTTTTTCATGAACATCACGCTTTCTAGGTCATCAAGTCAAGTAACTAGACGGATTTTACAATCATAGTTATTTTAATAATGAATGAAAAATAATGAAGTTAATAATAGCTATGAACTTACTGACTGATTTGAGTATATGAATTAATCACTCGTTATTATACCCTCAATAGCAAATAACTGAAGAAGTGTCTTCAGCAGCAGTTTAATATAGCCTTTTTTTGTTAGAAAGAGGTAAATATGGCACGTGCATCAGTGTCTAAAACACGGGGGCTTGAGAAAACTAGACTTACAATGTCTCAGCCACCTGCTGTAAGTCATCATGAGATTGTACCTGGAAAATTTACCGACACAGACTGGTAAGTAAGTTATAGATGTTTAAGAAACAAACCATCTTCATACTTTGTTAAATCGCGGCTGACATATTCAACTATATGTCTACTAAACTCTAAGTCAGTCTAAGTCAATGTACGTATTTATGTTTCTATAGTATTATCTGTTGTTTGTGTACCTTGTAGGCCAAGTACCCAGCAACTTTTTGTTTGTTGCTATCTTTCCATTCCAACTTCTTTTGTCTGTTATCAGTTTTAACTTACAACTTTGTTACTAACACTTTTTGCAAGTCTGAACCATAAGATACCCGCCAGTCTTCCTAATGTTGCCAGAATAAAAATGTGGTTGTAAGTTTACCAGATGTATACAAAATGGAACTTGCAATTATCTAGTTATACAGTCTTCTGCTATGCTCAAGCAATTGTTTGCCATCAACATATATGTTAAGACAGGACACGACAAATCCAGGTTGCTGTGGTAACAAGAAATGTTGCTATGGAAACATCAGGACACAATTTCTCACATTCGCTGTATCCTTTTCATCCAGCACTATGCCTGGCTCCTACATTTTTTGCCTGGCTCCTAGATCCTAATCATAGACTCACACACACACAGATCCCCCCCCCCCCCACACCCCCCCCCCCCCCCCACCCATTGTTAAGTCTTTTAGAAGATAATCTAAATAATTACAGAAGCTGTGGGTAGGTTTTTCATGTTCATAAATAAAAAAACAAAAACAATCTAAATGTAGTGAAAAGGCTTTTATTTAGAAGAAAGAACATTACGAATGCAGAGACTGTCAAACACAATTTGGAGTATATAATTTAATGTTAAATTTTGCAAGGAAATAATTACCTGCACATGACACTTTTTGGATTGCCAAAATGGTAGGAGATTTTCATGCATGTTGAATGCACACTGTCAAGTTTCACACTTATCCATAAAGGTTTTTTTTGCTTTCGCCTTATTTCTCTAATCCCTAAGGTGGGTGTGCGTTACACTGTGGTTTCTATTTTGCGCCTGTCGGCCCAGTGCATCCGACTTCAGCATGCATTTTATGTAAGGGTCTGCTTCCTCCTGCATTTTCTAAGGGTTTGCTTCCCCGGGGTAACGGCCGGTGCTGTGATGGGGATCGAACCCAGCACCTTCTGGTTGGGAGCCGTGCCACTTAACCACTAGGCCACGCCATCCCCCCTATAAAGGTTTAATACTTACTCTGCAGCAAGATAAAAGAAAACAATACAGATACTAAAATCAGCAGTTAAATTTAAGGCCGATATTTGAATGCTATAAAAACTAAGTTTTTATATTCAGAAACATGCATTTTGCATGATGGACAGCAGAAGCTTGAAAGATGTTAACTGCAAATTGTAACCATGTTAATGTGGTCTTGGAAAGCTTTAAAGGTAAAGATAAGTAGTCTCATAGCGGATGCTGCTGTTAAGGATTAAGTGTTAGACTTTATTGTGATTAAAAGAAGTTGGGGGGACTCAGTGATCTCGAGGTAAGGTGTTCGCCTCAAGTACTGGAGGTCATGTGTTTGAATCACGATGGAGACCAGGATTTTTTTCACGTAAATCTTCTGGTAAAAATTCTCCTGATCTCTGGGTAGTGAGATTGGACTCCCATATTCAGTGTCAAGCACGTTAAAAATCTGCCCACGTTATTTGTGCCTTTCCCCGGGTGGTTTATTAAGAGCAGCTATAGATGGCACCTAACTGGCTGCGGGTCTAGTAAGCTCTAGTGTTTGAGACTAATAAAATGGACTAGCACATCGGTAAAAAAAAACTCCAAGAAACTGGGTGTATACAGATTGTAAAGTCTTTTAAACCAGTATAAAGACGTTAAGTTAAGAAGATTGAATCCTTTGAGCTAAATTGTTACAGAAGGGTGCTCAAAATACCATGGATAGCAAAAAGGAAAACTACAGAAATTCTACAGGAGCTGGATATAAAATTGACTAGTAAACATTACTTCTAGGAAATTAACATACTTTGGCCTCATCAGACGTTGGCCTAGAAAAAATGATGCTGAAGGGTATAGTACTTGGCAAAAGAGGCAGCTCATGTCTGGTTATACCTGTTGAGTCTTAATTTTAAAGATGTGTCCTAACTGTCATCTTTCTTTTACCAATATCCAACTGTATTCCTTGTTGTCAGGGTCTCTACCACTGACCAGTGCTTGTTATTACATCTTATCATCAAGAACGGAATATGCAGTGGAGCCATCTGTTGATGATAATATGCAGTAGAGCCATCTGTTGATGAAAATATGCAGTTGTTGTTGTTGCTGCTGCCACTCATACTTGAGTTATGTACTTTTGACAACTTTATTTGGTGGTTGGTTACAGTGACTCTCCTCACATCCCAAGGCGTACTTGAGAAAGTGGACCAGGGTCCTCCTAACTGTAGTGCAATGCAAGACTTCTCTGTAAGTTCACCATTATGGGGATCATAGTATCAATCCCCACCTCATTAGCCAGACTGCCATGAAACAGCCTGTTTCCAGGGAGAACTTCTTGAATGTAATGCAGGGACTTGAGATCAATATATTTCACCTGACCCTGACTAACATAGTCTGATCAATATATTTTGTTTGACCGGACATTAGTATCTCTCTTTCCCCCCCCCCCCCTTCCCCCCTCCTCCCAATATACAATCTGAATCTCTGATACTCTTAATAACTTGCTATATTCAGAGCCATATAGAAGGACTGATTTTATATTAATGTTGAAGATAGGTAGAGATGCCACCAAAGCTATTCCACCACAACAAAACGCCGTTCATATATCAATACCTTGGACACCTAGACCTATCTTATTGCATTTGTATATGTTTTAGGTCTCTGCTGCCTAGGCAAAATTAACTATATTTTTATGCCAATTTCAGGAACATTATGCTGGATAAAGATGGAAGTGAGGATTTTGTTGCAGGCATTGTGGATGAACTCATGGATGCAACTTTAGATGTTATATACAAAAAGTATATTGATTGCCAGCTGCTTCCTTTTACTATCAGCCTAGCAAAGGATGAAATAATTGAAATTATTGAGGTATTCATGTATGATATTGTAATTTATATGTCTGCTCGTTCAGCTAACCCAAGGTGGACATTATATTATTTTTTACTTTTGTGTTAATATCTGGTTAGAAATGAGTGGGTTTCTGGGCTGTTAGGATATCAGTATCTTAGTCTGGATGCACAGGTTTGAACTCTGGAATAGCCTGAGTTTTTATCTGTTGGGAGTGAAAAAGTAACCTAGCTTGCACACTGCGAATGGTTCTCAGTGCTATAAATTGCTCTACAGCTTACACCAGCTATGGAGGCTTTGCAGTAATGGCAGTTTTCTAAGATCCATGGTAAATACAAGCACTGCAGTCTCCCAGGATCTTGTAAATTTTTTCTAATTAATTAAATAATTTTAAAGAAACATGCCATTACTTGGAGGTAAAAAGGGAGGTAATTAAAATAGAAGATTTATTATTACAGCATAGATTAATACGAAATGGTTAGAAAATATACAGGTGTATAATGTATTTGTGGTATAAATTACATTTTCAAGCATCTGATACAATTGTATCACACAATTCTAATTCAAAATTTATATATTTATAGTAAATTTAGTTTCAAGTTTTTTGTACCTTTTCCCTAGGTGGTTTGTTAATAGCAGCTATAGATGGTACCTAATTGGCTGCGGGTCTGCTTAGCTCTAGTGTTTGAGTCTATTAAAATGGACTTGCACATCGGTTAAGCTATCCTCCAAGAAACTTGTTGTATACAGCCTTTGTAGAGTCTTCTAAACCAATAAAAAAAACGTTAAGTAAAGATAAACTTTCAGAAGAGAATCCATTCTTAGCTTTTGCAGCATAAATTTATATGTCAAAGCTGTGGACAAATTACAAATCTTGTGGCCACCATACTAAAAAACCCTTGCAGAGTGGAAATTAATCCACATTAATTTATGGCACACCTAGATGCCATTTTAAGGAGTCACATATTTTGGTTATAGCTACTACTTAACTTTTTTGTCATCTTCCGTCCCACTCATAAATTTACTTAAGATTTTCAGAGACTTCTGCTTATTAATGTACATATTCCACTGAGTCCCTATGTCCTGTCCCATGTCTCCCCCAAAAATAATTGAATTTAAATGTTTAAAAAAAAAAAGATTAGACACAGACAAAAGTTCGTACTGAAAAGGACAATTATGAAATATTTGAGCTTGTTGGCTAGCAGGCTGGATCTCACACAGACTTTGGAAAATCAACGTAGCGGACCACACAAGCAGTTGAAACACAATAGCGGACCACACAAGCAGTTGAAACACAATAGCGCAACACAAACATACATGCATCCACATAATCACTGATACATCCTCACATAACCTAAAGACTATTGGGCAGGCTACTGTCCGCTCAGTCACTGCTGCATTAGACATCTCTCTATTTTGTCACTCTTTAATGATTCAAATCATTTTCCTGTGTATATTGTTCTGTTTTATTTCCTCCATTAGTTTCTTATGAGAAATTTGTTAGGCTTGTTGGACCAGAGCTCTTTTTATCAGCCTTTCATGTTGACACGTGATGAATGTCATAGTTCGGGGATATAAAGTCACACCATATTTTACACACATTATCATCATTTACAGAAAATCATAATTTATTGTTTTTATATTTAACTTATAACAGTGGCATTTCCTGGCTAGAGATGAGGGAGAGCAACATTTCAGCTCTGATCTTGGGTGGGGTGAAGATGCAGGTAATGTATAATTTATCTAGGTAGGTAATGTACAATTTATCTAGGTAGGTAATGTACAATTTATCTAGGTAGGTAATGTACAATTTATCTAGGTAGGTAATGTACAATTTATCTAGGTAGGTAATGTACAATTTATCTAGGTAGGTAATGTACAATTTATCTAGGTAGGTAATGTACAATTTATCTAGGTAGGTAATGTATAATTTATCTAGGTAGGTAAGTATAATTCATCTAGGTAGGTAATGTATAATTTATCTAGGTAGGTAATGTATAATTTATCTAGGTAGGTAAGTATAATTCATCTAGGTAGGTAATGTATAATTTATCTAGGTAGGTAATGTATAATTTATCTAGGTAGGTAATGTATAATTTATCTAGGTAGGTAAGTATAATTTATCTAGGTAGGTAATGTATAATTTATCTAGGTAGGTAATGTATCATTTATCTAGGTAGGTAATGTATCATTTATCTAGGTAGGTAATGTATAATTTATCTAGGTAGGTAATGTATAATTCATCTAGGTAGGTAATGTATAATTCATCTAGGTAGGTAATGTATAATTTATCTAGGTAGGTAATGTATAATTTATCTAGGTAGGTAATATATAATTTATCTAGGTAGGTAATGTATAATTTATCTAGGTAGATAAAATACACGATAATACAAGACATAGTCATTAAGTAACAGCAATTTTATTATAAAGAGTATGTACAACGAAAAATCATATTTCAGGACACAAAATGGCTCTTTAGCAATACTCCATGTAGGGATTGTGACGATCGAGCAGTATGGCCATTCGCAATAAATATAGCATACAATATGGCCGTCCCACTGTCGACTTGCACCGTGGAAGAACAAAGAGCAATGAGAAATTATACAAAATTTTTAGATAGAGGGTGCAAAACCTTATGCAATCTACAGAATAATGAAGGTTTAGGATGGAAACAGTTATTTGAGTCAGAGGAGAGTGTATGAATTGGTAGAAAGATTTCAAAACCGAAGAAAAAAAATGTCATTAATGAACCGCAGGATAGGAGACTAGCAAGCGTGGTAAATAACACAGTGAAACAGCAGATGGACGAGCTAGTCCATGACAACAGACGAGTCACTATTGATGAAATGGTTGTAATTTCAAAATAAATCACAGAGTTCGTACAAAATGGCCCATGTGGCCTCTGTTATAAGAAAGTGTGTAGCAGATGCGTCACATGAGGTAATGGAGACAGTGCAAAATTGGTTAAAGGTCACACCAAAAGACTATTTTCTAGAGGGCATCCACAAACTAGTGGACAGGTGGACAAAGTGTGTTGCGAGACACAGAGACTATGTAGAAAAATAAGATACAAAGGGTTTGTCATAAGTCTTTACCATGAATGAGTAGGAGCAGAAAGTTGAAATTTGGCACAGTGCTTATTCCTTCTCAGTGTAGCCACCACCTGAATTTATACATTTTTGCCATCTCTGCATGACCTTGAAAAGACCTTCAGAATAAAATAACCTATTTTTCGAACTAAACCAGTTCTCACAAGCCAGTTTGACATCATCCTCACTGTGAAAATGATTTCCTTTCAGCTGTTTTTTTTTAGTTTTGGGAAAAGAAAAAAAGTCTGATGGAGCTAAATTCGGAGAATATGGTGGATGTGGAAAAATTTCAATATTCAAATCGTTGGCTGTTTGCAGCACAAGCCTTGCTTTATGGGAAGGTGTGTTGTCTTGACGCAAAGGCAGAATTTGAGTGTGCGTTATCCCTCGTTTTCTGGTCACAGTCTTTCTTAGTTTGGTAAGGAGATCTGCATAATATTGCCCATTAACCGTGTTGCCATGATGTAGTTAATCTTTCAATATGATACCTTTGACGTCCAAGATTTCTGTGCTCTTGGCTTGACATGTGTTAGTGAGCCCGGGGTTTTCCACTACATGCTGGAAATTTTGAATTCTGGGTCATAATGGTGAACCCAAGTCTCATCCACTGTCACCATGGTCGGCAACATGTTTTTCGACCGACGCATTTTGAGCAACTGGCCACAGCAATCAATCCTCGTTTGTTTCTGTTCACATGTCAGCAGATGCGGGCACACACTTTTCTCGTGTTCAGTCTGTTATGTAAAATTCTACAAACTGTACTTTCATTCAGTTTTGCTGACCTAGATATCTCTGCAATTGTAATTTTCCTATCCTGGTCTTTACTATTGCAGCATTTTCATCGCTGCACTCTGAGGATGGTCTTCCTGATCTTGGAAGATCAGCAACATGGGAACGGCCACACTTAAACTGCCTACACCAGTTTTTTACAGAAGCATATGAAAGACAGCATTCCTCAAACACTGGTTCCATCTCCCTGTTATTAAGTGTTTTTTACCTGCAACATCAAGAATTTTACAACAGTTCTGGCCTCTGATTTCTCTTTGATTGTTCTGACAAACCGTTAGAGTAGCAGATCCGGTCAATAAGGTGTTTTGCACCATGCACCATATCGGGTAAACCCGTCGAGGAGGGAAATTGATACTTCTCAAGTCCAGTAAAAATGTAATGAGCTACATATGTGCCAAATTTCAACTTTCGCCTCTTACTCCTTCATAGTCAGGGTAAAAGACTTATGACAAGCCCCTTGTACAAATAAATTATGATTCCCACTCTTTTAAAAATGTTGTTAATAAAATTGCTGTTACTTAATGGATGTATCTCATATAGTCCCTTTAGCTGAAAACTGTTAGCTCTTGACAGTCCAATGCATCTTGGACAAAAGCACACATCTTTCTCAGTTAAAGTTCGTATAAAGTCGGATCTCTTAGATACATCATGATGTTGAAGATGAGGGTATGACACCATTTTTTGAGTCTCCTCGAAGGTAAGCAATCCTGAGTGTCAGTGTCCCAAGATCATCACATCATGCCAGGGATGAAGCACGCACAACTGAGTTGACCATCTCATAATTCCTCAGTCACTGATGCCAGCTCATTTGTAGTGATGGCACACAGGCATTCCCCGCCACCTGAGAGATCATCATGAGGGGATAGAGACGCAATCTCCACTGGCTTGCACCTCCTCGTGATCCATGTGGATAATTGATAGAGGTCAAACAGCAAAGAATGAAACAACAATGCATTTAACCAACAGAGCATTTAGCCGCTTTTCAAGAGAGACATACAGAGTCCATGTTTTGATGCCATAGAGCAGGGTACTAATAATACATGATCTGTACACAGCAACCTGTGTGGAGATGGTCAGCAAGATGTTTTTCCACACTCTCTGTGAGAGCCTTGCAAGTGCTAATGAGGTCATTCCTAATCGCTTCTGCAGATCCGCGTCCAGTGAAAGGTTGTTGGTGATGATAGCTCCGAGATAGTTAAATTGATTTACTACTAGATTTTTATCGTTTAAAACAATGTCTGAAGGATCTGCACCCTGAGACATCACTTTTGTTTTTTGCATGCTGATGGTGAGTCCAAACAGATTACAAGATTTTGCCAACCTATTAATGAGGATCTGTAATTCGGCTTTGGTGTGGGCGACTAGGCCAGCATCGTCTGCAAAGAGCATATCCCGAATGACAGTCTCACTTCTCTTACTTTTTGCTCGCAGTCTGGTTAGATTGAATAATCTCCCATCTGAACTACTATGCAGAAAGACCTCATCTGTGGCAGTTTCAAAGGCATGTTTAAGCACAATAGCAAAGAAAATGCAGAATAGAGTCGGAGCCAGGACACAACCTTGTTTAATTCCGCTGTTAATGTCGAAGGCCTCAGATTCATGACCATCATGCAGCACTGTACCTTACATGCCCACATGAAAGACCTAATCATGCTCAGTGTTTGGGTGGGCAGCCAACTTTAGAAATATTTTAAAAAGACCTTCTCTGTTTACCAGGTCGAATGCCTTGGTGAGGTCTATGAAGGCAAGAAATAGTGGTCTGTGTTGTTCTCTGCATTTCTCTTGCAATTGTCTCAGTGAAAAGACCATATCAACGATAGACTTTTCTGCACGAAAACCACTCCAGCCTTCACAGCCTGCTCAGAAAGAAGAGAGCATACACTTTGCCTATGGTGTTGAGGAGCGATATTCCCCTGTAATTGTTGCAGTCTCCTTCGTCTCCCTTTTTCTTGTAAAGGGTGATTATTTTGGTGTCTCTCATGTCCTGTGATATGACCCCCTCATCCCAACACTGGCATATACGCTATAACTATTAGACAGTTTTGCATGAATGACGTTTGTTGTTTTCCGCATTCGACAAAGTGTCTAATTGGTGCACAGGGAAAGTTAGGATTTTGTATTTATTGAGCGTATTTGAAGGTCAAAACATCTATTTTTAAAACAGTACGTCTGTGCACCTTAAACATGTTAAAATTTACTGAGGTTGTTTTTAATATAGACTAATGAATACATTTTTCAAAATACATCAAATTTCTTTGAGAAAAAAATATTTCCATAACGTCATGAAAATTCTAAGACTGCATGCAAAAAATCATTTGTATCTGACATGCAGTTTAGTATAAAATTGCTTTGGACTTTGTTTATGAATTAAAAGACAGAATATAGGTCTTGTCAGTGAACTACAAGGATCTGATGTTGGTGGCATATGTGAAAGGTCTAGAGCCACTACTGATCTCCCTGTAAGACTGTCCAGATCTTGGAGCCATACAAGATGATTGGAGTAACACACTCCATAAAGATGCAGCTTAGTTTCCAAGGAGAGCCTCTGTTGGGACCAGAATGTGCAGAGAGTTCATTGATGATGCCACAAGGTCCTTCCTGCGAGGGATTTCCAGTCAACTGCGTGCATCAGATTTCAGTCTGCTGCCCAGGCAGGCGAAGTCCTCGATGGGAAGGTCGTGATTGCTGTTGACAGCGATTCCCACTGCAGGCAGACCACTGCCAAGACTTTCAACAACAAAAAACAACCAAAAAAAACAAATCTTGGTCTTCGTGCATTTAAATGTGCATTTAAATCATAGTGGAGCCACGTAACGCAGTGGTTAGCGCGCTGGCTTCGCGTCTAAGTGGTCCTGGGTTCATTCCCCAGTTGAGGCGGTAATGTTTTTTCAGATCGCAATGGCTCCCGAGTTGACCCAGCCTTAATTGGGTACCGGTTCAGTCCAGGAAGTAAAAGCGGCGAGGGAGAGGAGATGGCTACCGCCCTCATATAGCCGAACCTTTGAAATGTGAGACCGCTAACACCTCACACCCCTACGGCAGTAATGCTATGGGTTACTTTACTTTACTTAAATCATATATTTCAGCTATTAAAATGCTCTAACTCTTCTTCGTTATTTTCTTTCCATTGTTCAATGGTCATTTCTATGCATGGTGGTACTTTGATGAAAGATTTAAGAATTACTACCCTTATTTCAACATATTGCAGTCATTTATGGACTTTTATTGTTGCTTTAATTTTGTATTATCACTTTGGGTCACACTTGTTCAGACAAATGGGCTTTCACTTTCAGAACCAGAGTCTGCCGAGACTGACTGTTGGTCTCAAGGTTCCATTCCTAAAAACTTTGTTGCTACTACACCCAAAATACTGATGGAAATACCCGAGGTACCAGAAGAGGAAGCAGTTCCAGAGTATGTTGAAGTTTTTATTTTTGCTTTCGTTGTGAGGAGTTGTTTATGTAGACATGCAAATATTAGTGAATGTATCCTTTAAAATTCCGTCTTTTAATTTGGTATTTACACCTCCAGTATTGTTGATGTTGTTGTCTAATGCCCATAACGAGTACGTTTAGTCTTTTGTATGCCCTAGAAAGGGCATTAAGTGGCAGGCTGCTCTAGCTTCCGTAAAATCCCAATTATGCTGGTGAAGGTGGACCAAAGTCCTCCAGGTGGTTGTGCTATGATTAGCTTCATCTGCATGTTGATCACTACTATGGGGATCACATTGAGATCCCATTTCCAGGAGAACAGAGTGGAAGTGAGGTGGAGGAGGGGGGAGGGGGTTGGTCAGTGTATTTTGTCTGACCATGACTAACATTGTCTGATCAGTATATTTTGTCTGACCCTGACTAACATTGTCCGATTAGTATATTCTACCTAATCATGACTAACGATGTCTGATCAGTATTTTTTATTTGACCCTGGCTAACATTGTCCGATCAGTATGTTTGCGTGACCAGACATTAGTCTCCTCTCTCATACATCACTAATTTCCCAACTTTGTGTAACATGGTTAGATGTAATAACAAACACAGATCTGTGGCAAATAACAAAAATACAAGTGGAGGAGAGTATGTAGACATTGATTAGACACGCCATCAGAAATAAACAACAAAATATAGCCCGGCGGACTCTAGATTGAAACCCACATGGAAAGACAAAAGTGGGACGAATAAAGAACACCTAGCCAGGAAGGGTAGAAGAGAAGGTCAGGGCAGCTGGAGTTTTGTTTGTTGAGCTCAAGAAGACAACTCAAAATAGAAACTCATGGCAGGCAACCATTACATGTCTAATTTCCAAAAGGAATTAGAAATTAAGTAACGTAAGTCACAATATTCAACTTGATGCTATGGTGAATGATCCATATACATCAGTCTTGTGGGTTACATGACTATCCAGAAGACTATGCTATATTTCTTAGGGTTTTATTCAAAAGGCAACTCACAGTTACTAGGTAGGATTCTTCATCATCATCATTGAATGTGGAAGGTTCCAGAACTGAAATTCAGGCAAGAACAGCAATGACCATGGCTGCTCTGACCAAACTGAGGTCACTATCACTATGGAGGGACAAAAGCATCAAACTGAGTTTAATGTATGCACTTGTCACTTCTGTCTACCTTTATGCCTGTGACACTTGGACTTGACAGCTGTTCTAGAACTTAGAATTTGTGCAATGGACATGAGATGTCTGCGTCAAATCCTCAGCATTTCATATCATGAAATGTAGTGAATAAGACAGATTGGGATGCCATTAAGAGAAAGATCGGCTAATATAAAGACCTATTGACTATGGTAAAAACACACAAGCTCACATGGTGGGAGCATGAATCAAGATCGTCTGGATTGACCAAGATGATTCTGCAAGGTATTGTGTCTGGGAAGCGTAAGAAAGGGAGGCAGAAAAAGTAATGGGAAAACAACATTAGAGAGTGGATGGGAAGGTCCATATATCCTGGCACAAAACTAAGTGGAGTGGTGGGAACTGGTCCAACAAACTGCTGTATTGATGTCCCAGTGACCTTTCAGGTTACGGGACTGATGATGATGAGGAAGGATTAGAGTCACATAAAACTTAGAAGTGGAGGTAACAAGCAAAAACATATGGGAAGGGCTGAAGTAAATCTAGGCACAAGAGGCTGCTGCTGTGGTTGAGGTTATGGTTGTTGTTCATCATCTAAAACTGCTGAGTTATTTGCTAATTTGCAGAAGGCTGCAAAACATGTTTCTTTCGCATCATGAAGTTTTTTTGAAGATCTCGAATACATTTCCTGAAGACTTGAGTGGAGCAGTCTCAACTGCAGTGGTTTTTTGCCATGTCTTCAGAATGGTATTCTTCTTCTTCTTCTTCGTACGCAGTCAGACAGTAACATTTATTTTTTCGAAAAAAAGCAGCCGTCATCCTGAGGCTGTCGACACTGCCACAGAGCTTGTCTAGTGTTGCCACTGGTGATGGCCACATCTGCTCTCTCTGGTCCTCGTATGTCGGGCAGTTTTGCAGCAAATGCTCAGCGGTCATTTTCCCGGTACCACACGGGCATTCGTCAGTGCCACCTATCTTCAATTTGTTTTGACTCTTCGTATGTCATACTAGTATCTGGGAATTGAATTCAATTCGCTGCCATTTGACCACACACTTCTCCTAATGTCTCACATTGCTGTTTTATCACTTTCTTTTGTGTTTCCCCATAAGATTCCATTTCATATGTATTTCTATATATCTTGTTTAGCTCATTCACTACATGGAGCTGATACATCAGGGATTTTTTTCAGAAAACCAACAAGCCAACATATCAGTTTTGATGACAGAGTACACAAATTCACGTCTTTTTCCATTCCAAGTTTTCCTAAATTTTTTAAAGTTTTCTGGCAGAAGTTTAAATATTTTGCTTTTTATTTCAAGATTTTCTATGGATATGAGTTATTTGCAAAAAACATGCAAGTACGATTTTGTTTAAATGTTCATACTTGGATCATATTTTTGTGTACCTCTTCAATTTCACCTGCTTCAGTAAAATGCAGGATATTACGAAAACTATCGCACAAAGTTAGGTGAAATGCTAAGCACATCTTCCCATGTTGATTACCCTACAGAATGGCATTGGTTGACTCATGTTTTGGTAGAAAGTTAAATATTTAACTAGTGATTTTACAGAATTAGACATGCAACTATAATGCCTTTCACACAAATGTTCATCCCCATATTATATGTATGTATTCCATTGTAGTTCTCCTTTTAATTATGAACAGTTTGGTATATAATGTGTGGTATTTCATTGAAGATAAAAAGGTGATGTTAAGCTTGAGTTTTACATAAGAAAAAAAGGTGCATCTTGAGGTAAAAAATATTCAGGAATAACTTAACATTTTTTTAACTTAACAGGATTTTTTTCACCTGGATCATCTGGTAAAAATTACCCTGATCTCTGGGTAGTGAGATCAGATTCCTGTGTTCAGTGTCAAGCACGTTACAAATTTCGTGGCAGTTGGAAATCGAAAAGAGTAAGCTTAACAGCTGCTGCCTTGACAAAATTAAATCTAAAATTCTACCTAAGTTATTTGTAAATTTCCCCAGGTGGTTTGTTAGTTAAAAACAGCTATAGATGGCGCTTAACTGGCTGCGGATCTACTTAGCTCTAGTGTTTGAGTCTATTAAGATGGACTTGCACATCGGTTAAACCACCCTCCAAGAAACTGGTTGTATACACTGTAGAGTTTTCTAAAGCAGTATAAAGACGTTAAGTTGAGTTAATGTTTTTCCATGCTCTACTGCATCAGAATGGCAGAGCTGTTAAAGTGCTTGTTTCACACAGCAAAAGTCACTGGATATTTTTCATAGTTATTTGATGTTCCAGATTACCCACCTGTTGCTAGTTACCTAACTATCAGAGCTGTGGAAGACAAGAAAAAGAAAAAAGGTACCCGTCAGCCTCATCTCACAAAAGTTGAAACCTTAGTAAAAAAAATATCTACCACATCATCTACAATGACAGTATATGCTATTTTACCTTGACTCTTAATTTACATACTGCGGTAGTTTGAGATCTAAATATGTAAACAGCAGCTTTCACTTCGTCTTCCGTCAGGGTCAGAATGGTTTTTGAAGAGAAAAGGCCACAAGAACCTGCAGAATTACAAGATGCTGTCTCTGACACAGAAGAATCACCATTAGTTAGTGCAGAACATGCTGAACCAGAGGACAAAGTAAAAAATATAATGACAAGGGACGTTATCGAACATAAGTCTCAAGCATTCTTTCACCCAAAAAATCCTTCACACCATATTAAGAAGAGCAAGGTAGCAGATGAGTTTGAAGCAAAGAAGTTGCACGACGATATTACAGAATCAACTGAGAAGCCAAACTCCTCCCAGAAAACAGCACATTCTTGCAGTAGTTTTATCAAGGTAATAGTTTGAAATATGTGAAATTGTTATGTATATAAGGTTCATCTATCAGCATTCATAACATTAGGACATTTTCTTTGCTTTGTTCAGTCATTGTTTCACATTTATAATTATTTTAGTATTGATCAGAGAATGGCCTTGAACTGTCTCAAAAAAATTACACAGCTCTGAAACATTCTCAGTTGTTGTTTTGAATGCCCACAATTAGTAGGTGAACTCTTTTGTGCGCCATGAAAAGGACATTAAGTGGCGGGCTGCAGTAGCTTTCCTCACATCCCGAGCGTGCTTATGAAGGTGGACCGGGGTCCTCCAGGTGGTTGGGCTATGCTTGGCTTCATCTGCGTGTTGCTCACTACTATGGGGTTCACGTTGATCCCTCACACCATTAGCCAGGCTGCTATGAAAACAACCCATTTCCATAGAGGGCTACTAGGAAGCCACGGTGAGGGTCTTGGCCAGTATATTGTGCCTGACCAGACATTAGTCTTTCTTCCCAAAAATTTTCAGTAAAATTGCAGCTCTGAAACATTCTCAGTACAATACAGTTCTGAATGAAACATTCTCAGTGGAGATACATCTCTGAAACATTCACAATGAAAGTACAGCTCTGAAATATTCTCAGTGGAAGTACATCTCTGAAACATTCACAATGAAAGTACAGCTCTGAAATATTCTCAGTGAAAGTACAGCTCTGAAACATTCTCAGTGGAAGTACATCTCTGAAACATTCACAATGAAAGTACAGCTCTGAAATATTCTCAGTGAAAGTACAGCTCTGAAACATTCACAATAAAAGTACAGCTCTGAAACATTCTCAGTGGAAGTACATCTCTGAAACATTCACAGTGAAAGTACAGCTCGGAAACATTCTCAATAAAAGTACAGCTCTGAACATTCTCAATAAAAGCACAGCTCTGAAACATTCTCCGTAAAAATTCAGCTCTGAACATTCTTAGTAAAAGTACAGCTCTGAAACATTCTCAATAAAAGTACAGCTCTGAAACATTCTCAGTAAAAGTACAGCTCTGAAACATTTTCAAATGAAGTACATCTCAGACCCTTATTTCTCAATGAAAGTACAACTCTAATCTCTCAATAAAAGTAATTCTAAGACCTTTTTTAATAAAAATGCTGTTCTGAATTCTCTGAAATTTCTGTATAAAATAGTTCTATAAAATGATATGATTGTGATTTTTTAGATACCAATGTTAGGCTTATTTAGCCACACACACCAAGGGAGGGGGCAGTGAATAGCAGTCAAAATAGTATTTTATTAGGATATGAGAAACTTAAGTTGAATTTGCTAAAAAAATTATTTAAAACAAATATTTTTCACTTGAAAACCTGGTGTTTTCATATCTGAAAGTACCAAATTCAATCATTAAGGGTTGCTTCCAAAACACATACATCCTCAGATTGATTTGGCATTTGAAAAAATGTCAAAGAACTCCATATTTCATACAGCATATGTTACAAACTATTCATACAATAAAGTTTCAGAGACATGTCAATCAATCAGTAAAAACATTTCAGCGTTCTGCGGACCATATGGCCATTTATTCCAGCTCTGTCCATGTCTTCTGTGTTTTATTTATGTTTTTTTCAAGCTCTCTTCTTCATGTTTTTTTTAGGTCTTTCTTTCTCTACTTCTTTTACCTTTGGGAATTCCAGAACAGATAACTGGTTTCCTTAATATGTGTCCTATCCAATGCCAGCGCCTTTTCCTTATGTTATCGTCCACTGATATATGCCTTGTTCTTTCCAACAGTTCCACATAAAGGATCTTTTTATATCCTTTCGATCTCTCTATTCTGCGCAGGTATCCATATAAAAGTCTGTAGCTTTTTGGTTATTATTTTTTTTTGTTCTCCATATTTCAGAGCAATACAATAGCACATACTTTACATTGTACAAGGGGCATTCAGAAAGTAATACAGCACTTTTTTCTCAGAAGCTATTTATTCAAAAGGCATTACATTTCTGCACAATATACGTGGATATGTCATGTAAGCATCTGTATTATTCAATATAACCCTCATCAACCTGTACAGCTTTATGCCAGTGCAAAACAAGTGCATGTATTCCTAGCCCGTACCAGATTTTGTCTTGATCATGTAGCCATTTCTTGGCTGCATGAATCACTTCTTCATCCTCTTCAAATCTTGTCCGACGGAGTACATCTTTGAGTGGACCAAGCAGATGAAAGTCAGAGGGTGCCAAATAGGGACTATAGGGTGGATGGGGTAGTGCAGTCCAGCCCAATTTGGTGATTGCTTTCTGTGTTTCCAGACTTGTGTGAGGGTGCGCATTGTCATGAAGGAGAATCAGGTCTGCTGGATTCTTGTGTGGCGGAAACGTTGATTGAGTTTTTTTCAATGTCTTAATGTAAGCTTGCGAATTGATTGTCTCTCCTCTTAGCATCACATCCATAAGAATCAAACCTTCAATGTCCTATAAGACAGTGATCATGACCTTTCCAGCTGAAGGAGTTATCTTGAATTTTTTTTTCTCTGTGGTGATTGTGGGTGATGCCACTTCACGGATTGTCTTTTTGTCTCAGGTTCAAAAGGACGTGCCCAGGTTTCATCACCTGTAATTATATTAGCAAAAAAAGTTCTCTCCATCAGCATTGAAACGCTGCAACAATTCAGAAGAAATTGTTTTCCTTTGCAATCTGTGGTCATATGTGAGACTGTGAGGAACCCATCTTGCGCAAACCTTAAAAAAGGTTTTTTTGTAAGGTCAGTTGTTAAGTAGTGATTCGCCTATCGGTAAGAACAATGCTCTCAGCGAATTTCAACATTTCTGCGTTGGTGGCTGTGACAGGACGTCCATTGTGTGGCCGATCAAGCAGCTCCGTATCTACACTTCCTGATTCTTTGATTTTTTTAACTCAGCAACTAACTGTACTCCTGTCGACTACAAAACTTCCGTACACATTACATAGACGCTTTTGAATGTTCACAACCGTTTCTTTCGCTTCAACAAGAAATTCTATTGCAATTCACTGCTTATAACGCAAGTTGCTGACATGCTCCATTTCAGCGGTTTAGTGCAGTCGTATTATTCGGTTGATTGTGGTGTAATTGGGTACACACAATCAACACACGTCATATTTGAAGTGTGTAAAATTTCATGCTTCTATTTTCATTATTAGCTGAGAACAGTGATATGGTGCATTACTTTCTGAACGCACCTCGTAGTTGAAGATTTGAATTTTTGTGCTTTAATTTCTTTTAACAACTTAACGTCCTTATACTGGTTTAGAAGACTCTACAGAGTCTCCACCATGAAACACGACCTCCGGCAGCCAAGGCGGACACCTTACCTCGAGACCACTGAGTCCTCTAATTTTCATAAGTTTCCCAATGCAATGAAAACTTCTCTCACCTTTTGTATTCTTGTTTTTATATCTTTTTCTGTATCTCCTACTTTGATTATATTACTAGAAAAATCTATGAGCAATTTCACATCTTGTAGGAGTGTATCTGCCAATATTATCTTATTACTGCTAGTTGCATTTATTCTTCTGTTTTTTTTCCTCTGTGTATTCTAGTCTCAATTTCTGTTGCCTCTCATCAAGCTTACTTATTTTATTGTTTGCATTTGATTGCAGTTATGGCACAGAAGAGCCAAGTCTTCAAGTTCAAAGTTCAAATCTTCAAGTTGTTTTAACAAATTCCATTGAATTCCATTTTTATTGGTTAATGTTGTCTTCATAATCCAGCCAATAGACAACAGATAGCAAAAAAGGTTATAGGAGACAACCCTGTCGCATACCAGTTCTTTTCTCAAATGACTTATGAGAGCTGACCTTTATGGAAAATTATGTTAGCAAACTTTCAGGGCATTCCATAGTGCCTGAGCAACTTCCAGAGTGATCATCTGTCTAAACTATCAAATGTTTTTTCATAGTCCACGAATTTGATATCAAGTGATGAGTTCCATTCCACACCTTGTTCAACTATTATTCTCAGTGTGGCTATCTGTTCTACACAGTACCTATTTTGTCAAGTCTCTCTCAGCTGTTTGTTTATGGCCTCTTTTAATAATTTTGTTCAATATTTCCCCAGGCACTGATAATAACACTACTTGAATACTTACTTATGCCGAAGACGGATGTGTCAGACCGAAAGGTGCAAATATCGCAGTCAAGCTGTAAACTAGCGACACAGCGCATTCCGTTCTCTGGACTACATCCTGCTACTTGCAAAACCCTGTTCAGGACTTGGTAGTGGGAGATTAAGAACGAACGCAGAAGAAGAAGAATACTTACTTGAATACTTGAATCCTGGTATTCAATCAGGCAAGGTTGCCTAATGCCAGGTAACCAAAAGATGCTTGAATCTATGACTGTCTCTCCATCTTGTCGGCGGGCATCCACGTAGGCAGTTGTAGTTGGGTGGTCACCAGAAGGACACCCTCCTTGTCCATCTATTGTGTCTTGTGGATCAAATGGCTGGCCCATCTGTACTTTTGTATTGATGCAGAGTCAGCGACACCCTGGAAATCAGTTTGGTTGTAAATGTTGGTATTTCGGTTTTGGTCTCATAGAGAGATATTTAGGACTCTTTCGGTAATTCGAAGCTTTACTTTGTCTGATTTGTCTATACTCCAAACCTTACACTCATACACCATTTCTGAAAGGTGTGAGCCCTGGCCTTGACGTTTGTCATCTACTGAAGTATCAGATTAATGCAGTTGAAGCAGAGCCAACCTGCCACTCTCCTGTGGGAGATATCCTTATCAATGTTGTAGTTGTTATAGATTTCCTGACCTTGGTAGATATATGCATTTAATTTTTCGATGGGCTCATCTTCCAATTGCAGTTCCCCCGTAGGGTAGAAAGTGTTCAATGGAAGTTGAGTCTTCTTTCTATTTATGTTCAGGCCTACCGCCATGCCTGCTATATTCAGCTCGTTTAGGCCTTGTTACGTTTCTGAAATGCTGGATCTGAAAATCGCATGGTCTCATTTGCAAAACTTAGATGTGAGAGCATCCTGCCATCTATGTTGACACCTTGATCCTGCGATAATAACATTATTCTTATTTAATTGTATACTTCTATGGATCTCTCTGCTTTGGTAACTTGACTGCATAGCCTTCCTTGCAGTCTGCTGGCATTTTTCTCTTTCCCAAAACTTTACCATGTAATTAGAATATCTGTGTTGAAGTGGTGGTATCTCTTTTAACTGCTTCTGCTGACATACATCTGGGCTAGTTGCTTTACCATCTTTCAGAAGCATTATGGCCTTCTTAATTTCTTGTTTGGTTTCTTGCAGTTCTGTTTCTGCCAACTGAATGTTGCAGGGATCTTGTGGAGCTAGTCTATTTAAAAGCACTTCAAAATGTTCAACCCATCTCTTGAACTGTTCATTTGCTAATAAAAATTTCATCCTTATTTTTAATAAACCTATTTACTTGCTTATATTTTTCTTTTAGCTTCTTTGTGCTATTGTACAGTTCTTTGATCTTTCATTTTGCTGCAGCTTCATCTGCCTCTCATGGCAACTTATCAATATATTTTTTCTTTTCATTTCTGATGCTCTTTCTTACTTTCTGGTTGGTTTTCAGTGTTAAATTCTTGAACATTGACTCTAGTATTTATGAATAGACAATGTGAAATTACTAGTAGACCCACGCAGAACATCTGCTCATCAGTAAACTGTACAATATGATAAAAACAATAGCAGTTTAACAATGAAAGATTCCTCTGATTACCACACGCCTCTCAAGTCTCACATATCCATCACACTCTTTCCCCATCTTCCAACCCACCAGTCTCTTACACCCCTCAAACCCCTCTCAACACACCCCCCCTCCCACCCCACCCGATTTCATTTCACCAGTCCACCACCCTGTCTCTTCCCCCCTCAACTTATCCATCTCTTCCTGCCATCTCAACTCGTTCAGGCTTGGTTCAGATTCAGAACTGTGCCCTCTTATTTCTCCAGTGGCATCATTTCAAAATTATCCTGGGCAGCACCTCACACCAGTGGCGTCCATCATGTGATTTGATAAGACAGGGGAGGGTGCCAGAAGGTGGTGTTTTAAAATGAACGACTTTCATAATTGTCCCGGGCAGTGCCTCATATCATTTTAGTGCCATTATGATCTACTTATGATGATATTACCTGATTTGATCAAGCCAATCACCCCTGTGCGCCCAGCAAACAAACAGACGCACTTTATATATAATGCAATAAAAATGTATGAGTCATTATTTTGCTCCAGTCTACCTGACTTAGTTAAGGAAGACTTCACAACTTGGAAGTGCACTAGTCACCCCATGTCACAAAATTTAAGACCTCATACAGTGAAATCATTAACACTTCATCCTTGCTGACAGTAGCTATTGAGATTAACTAAGAACAATGTCAAGCTGCAGTGGTAATGAAGGTCACAAGTTTGGTAAAATCAAATACAGGAGTGGCACAGTTAGCCCACCTGGGCAGATACATAATGAAACCCATGGTGCAGTAACTGAGCCATTCCTGTATATTTGGTTTGGGAGGGGGAGGGGGGCACAGTAGTGAATGAGCTGATAGGAGCCACTGACTCGTAGCTGATAGCTGGCTACTTGCATCGGGTTCAGCGAACCATAGCTGATCAAGACCCTATTCCATCTCCTGGTTGTGGCCCTGTACACAGGCTGCATCCATGCTGTTTGGCTAAGAGAATAGGGATCAAAGAAGGAAGGCAAACCAGTTCTAAAAAATGCAGTGTTGAAGTCAGTTGTGTCAGGCCGGAAGATGCAGATATCGCAGCTTCTCTGCAAACTACGACACGATATAACAAAACATCCTTTTCAGGATGCATGCCGAAGAAGAAGAATATGTTTTCATGAACTATTGAGACTATCATTATCATTTCATTCCCTTATTAATTACCTGATCCAGGAAGAGGAGCAAAGAGCAAGGAATAGTAATGTAATTTGCAATGAATGTTGAAACAGACAAAAAAAGAACAGGATGCCAACTACTTCATACTGTAGAAAATGTAAGCCATAGAACTTCAACAAACATGGACAAGTCACAAAAAATGGGAAAATATAAATCAGCCATCTAAGACACAAGTGGGTCTCATATATAGAAGGCAAAACGAGGTGAAAGGAGTCTGCTCTAGACCATGATGATGATGATGAGGATATAATCTCTTTAACTGTGAGCTGGCAGATCTTGACAGTCCAATGCCTCCCAAACAAAAGCACACATCCTTCTCAATTGTTGTAGTGATGTGTATAGTGTGTTGTATATGGTGGGGTGTGGTGGGAGCAGCAGGTTCCGCAGATCAGTCAGCCTTGGGCAGAAAGCCAGGAGGTGCTCGACTGACTCCTCGTGGTCATGGCAGAATCTGCAGTTTGGTTCACATAGTGGGTCTAATCTATTCAGATGTTTGTTGAGAGGGGCATGGTCTGTTCTCAGCTTGAAGATGAAACTCTGGTCTCTTCGTTTCAGTTTCTTGGCTAGGTCCTGGGTATCTGGTTTTGCTTGGAGTTTGAAATATATTCGGCTTGTCTGGGATATGGCCCACTGATCTAGCCACTCCTGTCTATAGTTATTTTTCAAGATTTGCTTGCAGGTTTGTAGTGTGATGCTAGGTAGTGAGTGGCTGTGGGTAGCATTACTCGCTTCTAGCCAGCTCATCAGCCTTTTTTCATTTCCTGGGATTCCAACATGGCCAGGTCTCCACTGCAGCACCACTTCCACTCCATATGAGGTGGACAATTGGGCAATTCTTCTTCTGCGTACGCAGTCAGACAGTAACCATTATTTTTTCGAAAAAAGCGGCGGTCATCCTGAGGCTGTCGCCACTGCCATAGAGCTTGTCTTGCAGTTCCACTGGTAATGGCCACATCTGCTCTCTCTGATCCTCGTATGTCGGGCAGTTCTGCAGCAGATGTTCAGCGGTCATTTTACCAGTACCGCACGGGCATAATTGGGCAATTAATTTGTAGATGTTATTAACATCTGGAGACATTCTGTTTTCAAGGCTTGTAGCATGGACTGAGTCTGAGAAAACAGTGATCTCCTCAGGCTGTGTAGTGCCACTTTCAAAATCTGAGATTATTCTGCACAAATTTTCCTATTGCTATTATTTATGTCTGCTTCATAATTAGAATAGGTCTCTCCTCAAGGAACATAGATGTAGAGGTGGTCTTCTTGGTGCAGGTTAAGGTATTTAATTATAGCATTGATGGTAGCCCAAGTGGCAGATCCATCTGCATATACTTGGATGTTTTGTGGATATGGCTTGGCTTGGCTTCGTTCATTCTCAATCTCCCACTACCAAACCCTGAAAGGGCTTAAGTAGCGTTGTGTCGTAGTTTACAGCTTGACTGCGATATTTACACCTTTCGGTTCAACACATCTGACTTCAGCAAGCATTTTTTTAGTACCGAGTTAGCATTCCCTCTTTGATCCCTTCTCTTTAGCCAGTCTGCCCTGCTAAGCCTATTATCCAGGATCACCGCGTGGAGGTGTAGAAGGGTCTTGGCAGCTCTGGTTTGCTGGCCCTCACACTAGCAGTCAGCTATGGGTCGATGACCACTGCAGCTCATGCACTCTTTTCTAGTGTTTGCTCAGCATCTTGATCCCATTATGTGGATATGAGTCTATAGTTTTTAAAGCAATAGTTTTCAGCCAAGATGGTAAGGTGTTCCTGTCGGCAAAGGGATCAGAGAGTACAGTTCTTATTGTTGGGGTAGTCGCCTGCCAGCAAGATGGTTCATCATTGATGACCGCCATAACTCTTCTACCCTCTGACATGTGGTGTTTATCGATATTGTCTTGTACCTTTTTTTAGGAAAGATGTCTTTTTTATTCTATGCTTTTGGTTCCAATGTTCTACTATTTTCCTATTCTCCTCTGTAGTGTCAATTCTTAAGTATCTTACACACATTTCCACTACAGACCATCTTATCTTAGGTTTAGAGATTCAATGAGAGTTAATTTCACATAGATCTGTCAGCGTTTTCATGGTGCCGCTTATAAACCGCAGAGCGTGATTTTCTACTCTGTTCAGTTTGTGTAAAAGGGTATTGCTTGGAGTGGGAGTGAATAGTCACTCCGTTCATTTTGACATTGATATTTCCTCTTTAATCCTTTTATATAAGCTGAACACAGTTTTCTCTACATTAATTTCAAGCTTCCAAAACTGACAATATGGTTGTTAGATTCATGTTCCAATTGTAGAACTGGAAAAGATTACAAATCTGCAATCCATGATCGACAGAAAAGACTGCAAAGCCCAGCAGCAAGCAAAAAAACTCAGAAGACTGACTGACCATCCAATGCATAAGAGACTAAATAATTTTGGAAATGGGAAACTAAAGCGGAGAAACTTTGCAGAAATAGCAAAAGCAAAGATGAACGAAGACCCTATGAACGCATTAACAACACCAAAGCCCATCCCTACTGTGCGCAAACCTATCTGGAGGCAGCATATATTTCCAGAGGTGGTAGAAAATATACCAGGTATCGGAAACAAGAACAGCCAGACTGAAAAAGAAAGAAGAGGCATAACCCTGAGGTACGTAACGAAAAACTACCCAAGTATGGACTGGACCCATGCATACACCGACGGCTCTGTAACAAACACAATACAGAACGGAGGGGCAGGGGTATTCCTGAGCCTACCAAATGGTAGAAAAACAACACTATCAGTGGCAACTGGAAAATACTCAAGCAATTTCAGAGCGAAGGCAGAGGCACTGAGGGCTGCAGTAGAAGAAATGGTGACATGCAAAAGAAATGAAAGCCATATAGTCCTGCTTACAGATGCCCTGGCCGTAGTCACAGCACTAAAAAGCCAGAAAAATACTGAACTTAATGATTTAAGAGCAGTACTCTGTCAACTATGCCAGCAGTCCGCACCAAAAAGAGTAGTGGTACAGTGGGTTCCATCCCACTGCAACATCCAAGGCAACGAGGAGGCAGACAGACTGGCAAAAGAAGGTGCAAGACTACCACAACCAGATACTAGTGTGACATACGAAGAGTCAAAAAGGCTTATTAGAGCTAGATACATGACCAAATGGGAAACAGAACATACTGGCTACACAAAAAACGATGCCTATTTCCAGTTGAACAGAAGAGAGTAGGTCGTGGTCTTCAGACTTCGCACTGGCCACAATAGACAAATGCATGTGCGGTACTGGGAAAATGACCGCTGAGCATCTGCTGCAAAACTGCCCGACATACGAGGATCAGAGAAAGCAGATGTGGCCATCACCAGTGGCAACACTAGACAAGCTCTATGGCAGTGTCGACAGCCTCAGGATGACCACTGCTTTTTTCAAAAAATAAAGGTTGACATCTGACAATGTACGAAGAAGAAGAAGAAGAAGAAGAAAGAAGATTCATGTTCATATTTTTGCTGATGAGTTTCAGATGTTTTCCTTTTGACCAAATGACCAGGTCATCCGCAGAGATTGTCTTTTTGCAGGTTATGACATCTGGTAGATCATTTATATACACAAGGAATAATGTACAACTTAGCGCAGATCCCTCGTGCAGTCCTTCTCTTCTTCCAGGGTCCTTTGTTTGGATGTCGATCCACTGAATGTTGTTTGGATTGTTCTGGTATGGAATTGAGCCTTTTCGTCCTGATATTCCCATTCTTTGCATCTTGAAGAGGAGGCCAGTCTTCTAGACTCGATTGTAGACTTGTCTGAGGTCAATGAATGTTGCCAGCACATTGTTATTCTCATGGAAAGCATCACCTACCTCTTGTGTGAATCATCAGCTGGTCCATTGTCTGTTTCTTTCTTGTGAAGCCTGATTGGTTTGTATTAAGAATATTGAAGCTTTCTAGCCACCAATATAACCTTTCGTTTATCATCCTTTCAGCGACCTTGCCTAGGTTTGAAGTAAGGGAGATCAGACCATAACATGTCGCTAGGTTTGATGGTTTGTCTTTCTTTAGGACTCGGGTGATGTTGGCTTTTCTCTAGTCTGTTGGTAGCTTGCCTTCTCTCCAATTTTTGTTAATGAGGTTAAGGATGGTATGGAGCTTGTCATTTTAGAGATTTAAGAGCATCTCGTTAGTGAGCCGGTCAGGTCCAGTGGCTTTACCTTTCTTACATTTTTTAGGGCCATCTTAAGATCTGGAAGGGTGAAATTTTTGTCAAAGATCTCAGTTAGCCGTAGGTTGTTTTTCCATCATTTTGGTGAGTGTTATGATAGCCTTGTCCAGGTTCTTTTGTTTTTGCTTTTTGTTAACATTAGCAAAGTACTTATTAAGGATTTCTGATTTCTGATGATCTCCTGTTTTTAATTCTGTGTCTGTTCTAATTGGTTTGGGATTTTAATTTAATTTAATTCCTGAAAAGTTTGAAATGAGGCACTATGCTTTCTTTCCATCTTTCCTCAAGTCCAACTCTCCACATTTCTTAGCCTATACTTGTCTTTTTGCTTGCCTGCTCAGCAATTTGACTTACACAGTGAGTCTGTTATAACTGGTTTTGTTTGCAGGGATAGGCTGTTTCTTGACTTGCCGTCTTGCTTTCTTTCTTTCATTGACAGTGGCCTCCATTTCTGTACTCCAGTATGGTTTGAACTTCCTCCCGTATTCTTGTAGGATGGTTTCCTTTGCCGATTGGAGCAATGCAGTAGTGGTTTTACTATAGACCTCGTTTATATACTGGGTCATGTCGATGTCCCCAAAACGTTGGCGTACTTGTCTCCTGAAAAACTGCCAGTCTGCCTTTTTGTAATTCCATGGGAGGGATGTTATTTGGTTCTTACTTTCTCCCTGGTGTTGGTGCTCTTAAGGAGTATTGGTACGTGGTCACTTCTGATGTCATCGAGGACTCTAATTGAGCAATACGGGTGCATATCAGCTGTTACAAGGGTGAGGTCAGGTCTGCTTTTTGTTTCACTGGCTCAATGGAGCAGTGTTAGTGGGGTATTGGTGTTCTGCAACAGGATGAGTGTTGTTAGTGTTAGATGTATGGCCGTTCTTGCTTGGTTTTTATCTTAATAATCCCACAAGGGGGAGTGACCATTCATGTCGCCAGCAATGATTTTTTAGATCAGTGGTATGGGAAATCTGCAGTGTAAGGTGTGCTCTTGGTGGGTTGTGTATGTTTAAGTATTTTCAGTGATCTTTCTCCTATCCAGCCTATCACTTCCTGGAGGTCAGTTTTGTCATTGGTGTCAAGAGCAGAAAACTCTGCCTGGATGTCATTCTAGATAAGTGTCACCAATCCCTGACATTTTATGCACTTGCATTGGTACACTGTGAAGTCTGTGATTTGGAAAGGGGTGTCCTTTGGCAGCATTGTTTCCTGGATGAGTGCCACATGGATTTCAATATCCACTAGGAGCTTAGTCAATTCTAACTTATTTCTAATTCCTGATATATTGAGCTGAAGGATGCGTAGTGAGTGTATATTACTTGGGGTCCTAGTAGCATACTTGTCATTGCTCTCTCCAGGCGTGGAAGAGCAGCGCAAGCCTTGGTAATCGAGGCGAGGTCCGATCTCGTATAAAGTCTGTTGTCTTAGAGGCATCATAAAGGGGGGTTATGGGCACATCATTTGAATATCCCCGAAGGGAGGCAGTCCAGTGTGTTGGTGTCCCAGGATCGTCATGTCCTGCCAGGGACATATCAAATTAATCTGGGTCGGCTATCTCATCATTCTTCCGTCAGTTTTGCCAGCCCGTCTGTAGTGATGGTATGTCTGGCATTCCCTGCCGCCCAGAAGATTGTCACAAAAGGGCAGAAGTGCAATGTCCGCTGGTTTGTGTATCTTCATCATCCATGAGGATAAATGATAGAGGACAAAAAGTAAAGAACGAGACAAGAATGCATTTCATCATAAAGTGGATTGCTGCATCCCAGAGTATGTACCACTTGCGGGTGGGTTCTGCAGCTACACCTATAGGGCTTCACCTGCTTCTCAGCCCTTTTGTCTGGCCCATCTCCAAGGACCTATCCGGCTTGTGTGACCCTGCCAGGAGTAAAATTCCTGCCAGTGTAGCTCCTGGGATCATTAGGGTGCGCCTATGGGATGGCGCAGTCTAGTAGTTGAGTGGTGCGGCTCACAATCCGAAGGTGCTGGGTTCGATCCCCATCACAGCACCGTCCGTTATCCTGGGGAAGCAAACCCTTAGAAAATGCAGGAGGAAGCAGACCCTTACATAAAATGCATGCTGAAGTCGGAATAAAAACCACAGTGCAACGCACACCGCCTTGGGGGTAAAAGAAATTAGGCGAAAGCAATAACAACAAAAAATTTGGTTGTGCAAGCTCTTCAACTTCAGCAAGGTAGGCTTACGTACGGAGAGGCTTTAGACCATAAAACAGACACAGAATAGAGATAGAAACAAACATAAAAGATAAGAGAAAGATAAGTTGGAGAAAGCTGGAAGATTACCACCAAATCTTTTAAGAAGAAAAAAAAGGGGAGAAGGATTTGGAGAAAGGCCGGGATGGATAACACAAGACAGGAGAATATGGTGTTCATTTGTGGAGGACGGGGGATTTACATATAACAGAAAGGTTTTTATTGATTCATTGATTGATTTTCATCTAATTAGGTTACAAGACATATTTTTGTTTGAACCCATTTTGTTTCAGAGCATAGTAGGACGTTCTTTAGGGCCTAAAGATGCTGTTTTTGATGAATTGGGCAATGTGATTGCTGTAGCAAAGCTAGATCCAGAGAAACTACCTTCCCACAAGTATGTTAATGTTGCTCATGGATGCCTTACGTTTGACTTTTCTAATCCATAAAAATCAAAAGATTTTGCGCTTTCCATCCAAGTGTCAGTTAGTGACATATGCATGTTTTACTCATTTGTTTTGTCTGCCTCAATATTGAGTGTTTTTGAGGTAGAGGCTTGGAGGTGATAGTTGGTTTTGCAGATCTAAGAAAGGTGAGTAATCTAAAAGGTGATGTTTTTCCTGTCTGAGTGGTTTCTGTGATTATTCTGATGATAATAAGAACGATCACTTACGTTCTAGCTAAAATTACGTCATAGTTGATGACTTCATCACAACTTAGAAGTGAGATCCATCAAAATATTACTTTTCTAATTTTTCACATTTCTTATCTAAGATACCTTATTTTGTTTGTGTGCGTTCGCTTTATTTCTCAATTTCCAAAGGCAGTATGCGTTGCACTATGTTTTTATTTTGCGCCTGTCTTCGGCATGCATTTTATGTAAGGGTCTGCTTCCTCCTGCATTTTCTAAGGGTTTGCTTCCCCAGGATAATGGCCGGTGCTGTGATGGGGATCTAACCCAGCACCTTCGAATTGTGAGCCATGTCACTTAATCACTAGCCCATGCCGTCCACAGATACATTATTTAAAAAGTAGCATGCTCATTCATTTGCTATTTATCATTTATATCTCAAATACCAGCTAACATTACATTTGTTTGTTTGTTTACATGCATTTTCCTAAGGCAGCGTGCATTATACTGTGTTTTTGCATCTAATGACCCAGTTCCTCAAACCAGCACGCATTTTGAAATGTGTTTACTTCCATTGATAATCTAAACCTGTCAAGCTAAAAATATGAGCTGTGTAACTAACAACTTGCCATACCACTCCGTATTTTACTTAATATTAACATTTATATATATCTGTTATTTATTAATATACCATCTTGTCTACAGAGTCTACGTCAAGTACATAGTGATTGATCCTAACAAGGAATCCATCCAGGTAAAAGGGGATGTGAAGAAAAAGAGTACACCAGGTTTCAAACAGAAGAGCAAAATGTTAAATGTTGTGACTGAGATTCCCAACAAAGGTCAGTCTTGTTTTGAGTGCTACACCTTGGTGTGTCATGCTAAATAAATGAATAGATACTTTCTTCTTTTATGTTCATTCTAAATCTTGCTACGAAATCCTTAACAGGGCTTTGCAAGTAGCAGGATGTAATCCGGAGAACGGAATGCGGCGTGTCACTGGTTTACAGCTTTACTACAATATTTACACCTTTCAGTTCGACACATCCATCTTCGGCAGAATAGATATCTGTGTTATTGCAACCACTGATAACATTTCTTCTTCTTCATCATTTGTTCTCAAACTCCTACTTCCAAGCCCTGAAAAGGACTTTGCAATTAACAGGATGTAGGTCGGAGAAGGAAATGCGTTCTGTCGTAGCTTGCAGACTGACTGCGATATTTGCACCTTGCGGTCAAACACATGCAACTTCCGCATTCATTTTTGAGTACCAGGTTAGCGTTCTTTCTTTGATCTCTTCTCCTTAGCCAGTCTGCTCTGTTGCAGACTGTTATCCAGGATCACCATGTGGAGGTGTAGAAGGGTCTTGGCAGCTATAATTTTCTGGTCCTGACGCTAGCAGTCAGCTTCAAGTCCCTGGCTTCTGCAGCTCATGCACTGCTCAGCATCTTGATCCAAATCAAAACACTGATATATTTATTGTTTGATAATACTACAGTAATAGTATTCTGTATCAGTGAATATGTTATGTTATTTATAATTGGCATAATTTCAAAGAGAACAATATGGGCCAAGTTTCTTTCAGAAAATGGTGAAGTGTATAGATACTGGTGATTCCTGTAGCTTACTGATTATACACACCCCCGCTCCACTCTGTCAGATATACAGTCAGCAAGCTACTGAATCATCATCCTGTAACATTAAGAAGTATCGAATAGTAACAACCCCAGAAATATTTGAACACGCCTCGTACTAAGTACATCTTGTTGTTTATTTTAGGAAGCCAACGTAAAGCATCTATCAATACATCAATGGCAAAGGCTGCACCAATAACAATGGTTAGTTAATGGAAATCTTTCTTTTTTCTTCATTTGTCGTCTCACTGTCTATCGGGTTGTAGCCCAGTGTTGTGAAAATACGTTATTTCTGTGCTGCTTGTCCATATGCACATATCAGCGATAGGGACAATTTTGCTCTGTGTAAGTGGCTATTTAATCTGTTATGTTCTGTTCTCATGGGGAACACAATCACCTGCCCTGCTTAATCAAGGTTGTGATAGTTTCTTCTCGTAAGATCGACTTTCATTATGGATTGGGTAAGGGCTTTTTTATCATGGAAGGTGAGTAGTTGTTACTATTTTAGATGTCTCATTTAACTGTATTTAAATTCTGTCTAGCATGCATGATATAATTAAATTTTTGTTTACAAATTGTGTGCCTTAATTGATCTCGGCAGCAACAGAAATAACATGATGGCTTCACAGGCACCCATAGTGACATTATGAAGTCTATTACTCACCCACTGCTGGATGAGGACACCGCTATAGATGAATCAGCAATTCATAGACTGCAGAACTTTGAAATCAAACAAGGTTCAAGCAGAGCATGAAAGAATGTTGCTGGGTGTGTACAACCAACAAGCTACAAGAACCATCAGTATCCCCACTCTTCACCATTTACTGAGAGAGACTGAGCATCCATGACTATGCCTGGAGTGCAGCGATCGACCCTTAGGAACTGAACAGAACAGTTAAATTATTCCTTCAAATTCTAGGAAAATAATACTGGCTGCAATAGTCACTCTTTGGCAGTGTTTTTTTCGGGTGCCTTTCCTCTAGAGCTCTGCCAATAAGAAAAGCTACCAGGTACTTCTAAGTTTACAATACCGATTTTCAGCGGAATCAGAAAGGTCTATGTCAGGGGTCACCAAACGGTAAAAACTAGACAACACAAACCCTTACTTGGAATACTGGTGTACAAACAGGCATGTTTATGTCTGTTGCCAGGTAGCCAAATGCTTCGGCTATATGTAGTAAGTATTTTACAGCTTACTAGGCCTGGGGGAAGATACAAATAATTTGGGTAGATTTTTAACTCTAAATTTTGTCCGGGCAGCGGCCATTAAGCCTACTCTTTTCTAACTGCCAAGGAATTTTTAACGTGCTCGACACTGAAAACGGGAGTCCGATCTCACTACCCAGAGATCAAGGGAATTTTTACCAGAAAATCCATCTGGCGGACACCTTACCTCGAGACCACTTTTGGTATTTGCTGATATTAGGGTTTGGGTTTTCAGTATTTACTGACATTAGGGTGGGTCTGGAGGACCTTGGTCCACCTTCATTAGCACGTTCAGAGTGTAATGAAAGCTACGGTAAACCCACCACGTAATGCCCTGTTCAGGGACTACAAAAGGGTAATCTTACTCATTTTGGCATTCAACAACGATAAATATTTTTTTTATATATCTGTCTTTTCTTATCAGTGTTTATTTATTTTTGTGTACCCATATCTTTGTATATCTGTGTCTCTTGATATT
This sequence comes from Ariolimax columbianus, assembly GCA_036924085.1. Classification (NCBI taxonomy): domain Eukaryota; kingdom Metazoa; phylum Mollusca; class Gastropoda; order Stylommatophora; family Arionidae; genus Ariolimax; species Ariolimax columbianus. The sequence goes on from JAVGWX010000006.1 coordinate 74,651,055, forward strand.
TGTTTCTTTGTTGTGGTTTGTCTTTTGTAATTTTTTTGTAATTTGTTCATTTATTGTCTGTTTTTATCTATGTGCAGTCATATTTACCACTTTTTGTTTGGTTCACTCTACATTTCATAATTGGCATGCTGTGTTTCACACTTTCCTGGCACATCATGTTATGGCGGCAAAAACTGCTCATTTTACATTATGTCTTGTTTTTTTGTTAGTGGTTTCTATCATTTTTTGGGGGGAGACGATGAGGCTAATGTCTGGTCAGGCAAAACACACTGATCAGACAATGTTAGCCAGGGTCAGGAGAAATATACTGGCCAAGACCCTCACCTGACCTCCTTGTTGGTCATCCTGGAAACAAGGTGAGGTTCGACGTGATCCCTGTAGTAATAAGCAACACTCAGATGAAGCCAAGCATAGCACAACCGCCTGGAGAACCCCGGTCCACCTTCATCAGCATGCTCGGGATGTGAGGAAAGCTACTGCAACCCACCACTTAACGTCCTTTTCAGGGTGCACAAAAGAGTAACCTACTCATTGTGGACATTCGCAAACAACAACTATTAATTTTTTGTCCTTGATGAAGGCCTTGGGGCCATAATGTAGTTATCCTTTTGTTTTTAACCTGGTGTGGTCACTGAGCTATTACATTTTTGTGTTTTTAATCTACTTTCAGTACCACTGCTGCTTTGATCTGTTAATTTTTTTCTACATACCATAAAAGTGGTAAACTACATTTTTTAAAACATTGGCCATGTACATTTCTCATGAAGTGATCACAGTAATGAAGTTTTTAATCTCTGCTTCTTTTTACTTGATACTTGGTGACAAATTTTCAAAACCAAATAGTGTTTTATTCTTTCTAGCAGCAGATCATATTTCATTTATTCTACCGATACCCGTCTTTCTCATGCTATTTATTATTACTCAGTTTATGAGAGTTAACTTACTAGTTAATGATGAAAGCATATATTCTGAAAGTGATATAATTCTTACCAACTGTGACTTGTTTTATTTTCTTATATAGCTTTAAAACATACATTTAGTCTGAAAAAGCATTGATCAGTATTATTTAATTGTGGCCTTGAAAAATTATGTCATCTAAAAATAGCATACTCATAGAACAATGTTTTAAGAATATTACCATGATGGTATTCAGCCTAACATATGTGAAGGGTGTGATAAAGCTGTGAGGGGTTGAGAACCTAACATATGTGAAGCCAGTGATCAAGCTGTGAGGGGTTGAGAACCTAACATATGTGAAGCTAGTGATCAAGCTGTGAGGGGCTTAGAACCTAATATATGTGATCAAGCTGTGAGGGGTTGAGAACCTAGCATATGTGAAGCCAGTGATCTAACATATGTGAAGCCAGTGATCAAGCTGTGAGGGGTTGAGAACCTAACATATGTGAAGCCAGTGGTCAGTCTGTAAGGGGTTGAGAACCTAGCATTTGTGAAGCCAGTGGTCAGTCTGTAAGGGGTTGAGAAACTAACATATGTGAAGCCAGTGGACAAGTTGTGATGGGTTGAGAACCTAACATATGTGAAGCCAGTGGACAAGTTGTGAGGGGTTGAGAACCTAACATATGTGAAGCCAGCGATCAAGCTGTGATAGGTTGAAAACCTAATATATGTGAAGGGTGTGATCAAGCTGTAAGGGGTTGAGAACATAACATACGTGAAGCCAGTGGTCAGTCTGTAAGGGGTTGAGAACCTAACATATGTGAAGCCAGTGGACAAGTTGTGATGGGTTGAGAACATAACATATTTGAAGCCAGTAGTCAAGTTGTGAGGGGTTGAGAACCTAGCATATGTGGAGGCATTTCATGGTGAAGTGTTTTTGGCACTATGCAGTAGTGTAGGATTTGATGCTGAATATTTTTGAATGATTCACATGGTCTCATATAACCAAATAGACTGTCTGCATTTGAAAGAAACGCATCATCAAAAGAAGATAAAACCCCTAACATACAACAACAGTTGAGGAACCTTCTACCATTTAGGAGTTTAACCACTTATAAAATCTTAATAATGCCGCAGCTGCAAACATTGTATAAACTGTGTTTGAACTGAACAGCATGCTCTTTTTATCGATACAGCACACTTCGAAAATTCCTAGCAATTCTGATATAGAGGATGACTATCAAAATCTACATTCAGTGGTAGCCATGTTGTATTGTGTTATTAAATTGAAATGTTATGTTTTTTTGTTCAGTTGAGTTGTCTTTCTTTACAGCAATTTATCTCCCTTTTCAGTTTTTTATTTGGGACATCTGTTCATGAATTTTGAATTGGCAGATGAGTAAATAAAGAAATAAGTCAGCGAGGGAAACCGTTCATGAATCATCGAGCAATAAAATAAAGTTTAGAATCAGTGAGTGAGTAAAGGAATCAGTGAATGAGTGAATTATGAAATAGTTAGTCAGGGAGGAAGTTATGAATGAAGGAGAAAATTATAGAATCAATGAGTAAATGGGTTCGTCGATCATCAAGTGAGTAAATAAATTTGAGAATCAATGAGTGAGTCAATCAAAGAGTGAATGGGTGAATAAGTGCGTGAATAACTAGTGATTAAGTGAATAGTTAAATTAGTGGGTAGGTGAGGGAATCGTAAGTGAATGGATAAATTAGAGAATGAGCGAGTAAATCAGTTTATAAATCATTAAGTGAGAAGTTGTTGAGCAAATATATTAGGGAATCAGATAGTAAGCAAATGAATTGGAGAATATGTTCATGAGCAAATAAATTAGAAGTTAGTGAGTAAATGAATTAGAGAATCAGTTAGTCAGCAAATAAATGAGAGAATGTGTTAGTGAGCAAATAAATTAGAAATCAATGAACAAATAAATTAGAGAATCAGCAAATAAATGAGAGAATATGTTAGTGTGCAAAATCTTGATGAATAATAAGCCAAACTTTGAGTTGAGAAACCTAGCATATGTGAAGCCAGTGGTCAAGCTATGATGGGTTGATAATCTAACATATGTGAAGCCAGCGGTCAAGCTACTGTGGGTTGATAATCTAACATATGTGAAGCCAGGGGTCAAGCTCTGAGAGGTTGAAATCCTTACACATGTAAAGCCAGTGGTCAAGCTATGATGGGCTGAGACCTAACATACATGAAGCCAGCGGTCAAGCTGTGAGGGGTTCAGATCCTAACATATGTGAAGCCAGCGGTCAAGCTATGGTGGGTTGATAATCTAACATATGTGAAGCCAGCGGTCAAGCTCTGAGGGGTTGAAATCCTAACACATGGGAAGCCAGTGGTAAATCTATGATGGGTTGATAATCTAACATATGTGAAGCCAGCGGTCAAGCTCTGAGAGGTTGGAATCCTAACACATGTAAAGCCAGTTGTCAAGTTATGATGGGCTGAGAATCTAACATATATGAAGCCCGCGGTCAAGCTGTGAGGGGTTCAGATCCTAACATATGTGAAGCCAGTGGTCAAGCTATGATGGATTGATAATCTAACATATGTGAAGCCAGCGGTCAAGCTATGAGGGGTTGAGATCCTAATATATGTGAAGCCATAGGTCAGTCTGTGAGGGGTTGAGAACTTAACATAATACAAAGACATGGGATTTTTCTAATATCTATCCCACTTTCAAAAGTTTTCATTTGAAACCCATTCGTATGTGTAATAGCAAACGCTGATCTGGGAACAAGAACAACAGGAACAAACAATGCAGTAGGAAATTGAGGAGAGGATCCACTCTTAGAAGCAAGCCAGACAGTAGAACCAGACATGAACTGGGTTGGAATCTACAGGCAAAGAAGCAAGTGAGGACGCCAAGAAACACCTTGCCAAGAAGGATGAAAGAGGAAACCAGCTCATTTGAGGGTCTCAGGAAATGAAGAGGACGACCAAGAATAGGTACGGATGGAGAACATATGTTGAGACCCCAAGGAGAACCGATGGATAAATGATGATGATGATATGTATTTATTTTGCCCCCAGATTGAGGAGATTGGAGTGTCCCAGGGCATAATTGTTAGAGAAGGTGGACTAGTCAATCCGAATTTACAAGGTTCCAATCTCATCATGCTCAGTTTAACAGACCGGACATATAGTTATTTCATGGTATGATCGCTTCTTCCAGTTGGCCCAGCTGTAAATGGGTACCTGGCAAAGTCAGGGGAAAGTTTTGGAGCCGCTAGCAAGAGTTATAGAGTTCGTGCTGTCACCTGCACTTTTAGCAATGAAAAAGACTGAGCACATGTAGGCTTGCCCAGGTGTATCAAAGCTGGCTCTGTAAGCAATTTTCATAATTTTTTCTTCATCGGCATTTGTCCTGAAAAGGACTTTTGTGACGTGTCGTAGTTTTCAGCGAGGCTGCGACATCTGCACCTATCAGCACATTTGGGGGTCTCATGAGTGGAAGTCAAGAGGATGACCAAGAATAAACACAGATAGAGAACATATGTTGAGGCCCCCAAGAAGAACTGATGGATAAATGTATTATATGTATTTCTTTTATCCCCAGATTGAGGAGATTGAAGTGTCCCAGGGCATAATTGTTAGAGAAGGTGGACGAGTCAAGAAAGGACCTGGGCGGGTAATTAATCTTTGTGCTCTTTTATATGCTTTATATGTATGTCCAGTCAGTGCTTCTCTATCTATCTCTGGGTTAGGACTCTTTTTTTCCTTTTCAGTCCGACTGTTCTTGCTTCCTATACCTGGCATATTTTCTATCACCTCAGAAAAGAGCTGCTGTCTCCAGATATGTTTGCATACAGTATTTTATTGGCTTTGGTGTTAAATGGCATTCATGGCGTCTTCTATCAGCTTTGTTTGGGCTAATTCTACAAATTGTTTCACTTTAGTCTTCATTTTCCAAAAACCATCATTCTCTAGTGCATTTGGTGGTCTGTCAATCTTTCTTAATTTCTTGGCTTGCTTCTTCTTCTATCATTTTAGCAAATTCAAGTCGATGTCTCACAGCATATGAAGAAGATATGCTTCATATTGTATATGGTTAAGCTGCTCTCTATACTCATCGGAGGTCCGTACTCTGAGGCGAACAATGTCATGTACACATGTGTCCAGGTGTTGCTATGGTACTGTCTCTTGAGCTCCTGCAGAACTGACTGGACTAGCATCTCAGTTCCCCATAGTAAAGGTAAATGTAGTCTTCATCACTTTCTTCTTCTGGTGAATGTGTGGCCTAGAGGTTGTAAGCTTTATTTACAATCCCAATGTACTAGGTTCAAATCTTTTCATGCTCCTTTAACAGACAGAACATGTAGTTATTTCATTGTATGACCGCTTCTTCAAGTCGACCCAGCTGTAAATGAGTACCTGACAAAGTCAGGGGAAAATTTAGGATCCACTGTGAGAGCTACAGAGTTTGTGCTGTGATCGGTACTTTCAGCAATGAAAATGACTGAGCACATGTGGGTTCGCCTTGGTGCATTGAAGCTGGCTCTGTAAGCAATTTTCATATTTTTGTCTTTTTCTGTATTTGTCCTGAAAAGGACGTTTGTGGCGTTGTGTTGTAGTTTACAGTTAGGCTGTGATATCTGAACCTATTGGCCCTCATATCCAATTTACAGTTAGGCTGTGATATCTGAACCTATTGGCCCTCACATCCAATTTACAGTTAGGCTGTGATATCTGAACCTATTGGCCCTCATTTCCAATTTACAGTTAGGCTGTGATATCTGAACCTATTGGCCCTCATTTCCAATTTACAGTTAGGCTGTGATATCTGAACCTATTGGCCCTCACATCCGATTTACAGTTAAGCTGTGATATCTGAACCTATTGGCCCTCATTTCCAATTTACAGTTAGGCTGTGATATCTGAACCTATTGGCCCTCATTTCCAATTTACAGTTAGGCTGTGATATCTGAACCTATTGGCCCTCATTTCCAATTTACAGTTAAGCTGTGATATCTGAACCTATTGGCCCTCATTTCCAATTTACAGTTAGGCTGTGATATCTGAACCTATTGGCCCTCATTTCCAATTTACAGTTAGGCTGTGATATCTGAACCTATTGGCCCTCACATCCAATTTACAGTTAAACTGTGATATCTGAACCTATTGGCCCTCATTTCCAATTTACAGTTAGGCTGTGATATCTGAACCTATTGGCCCTCATATCCAATTTACAGTTAGGCTGTGATATCTGAACCTATTGGCCCTCACATCCAATTTACAGTTAGGCTGTGATATCTGAACCTATTGGCCCTCATTTCCAATTTACAGTTAGGCTGTGATATCTGAACCTATTGGCCCTCATTTCCAATTTACAGTTAGGCTGTGATATCTGAACCTATTGGCCCTCACATCCGATTTACAGTTAAGCTGTGATATCTGAACCTATTGGCCCTCATTTCCAATTTACAGTTAGGCTGTGATATCTGAACCTATTGGCCCTCATTTCCAATTTACAGTTAGGCTGTGATATCTGAACCTATTGGCCCTCATTTCCAATTTACAGTTAAGCTGTGATATCTGAACCTATTGGCCCTCATTTCCAATTTACAGTTAGGCTGTGATATCTGAACCTATTGGCCCTCATTTCCAATTTACAGTTAGGCTGTGATATCTGAACCTATTGGCCCTCACATCCAATTTACAGTTAAACTGTGATATCTGAACCTATTGGCCTTCATTTCCAATTTACAGTTAGGCTGTGATATCTGAACCTATTGGCCCTCATTTCCAATTTACAGTTAGGCTGTGATATCTGAACCTATTGGCCCTCACATCCAATTTACAGTTAAGCTGTGATATCTGAACCTATTGGCCCTCATTTCCAATTTACAGTTAGGCTGTGATATCTGAACCTATTGGCCCTCATTTCCAATTTACAGTTAGGCTGTGATATCTGAACCTATTGGCCCTCACATCCGATTTACAGTTAAGCTGTGATATCTGAACCTATTGGCCCTCATTTCCAATTTACAGTTAGGCTGTGATATCTGAACCTATTGGCCCTCACATCCAATTTACAGTTAAGCTGTGATATCTGAACCTATTGGCCCTCACATCCAATTTACAGTTAAGCTGTGATATCTGAACCTATTGGCCCTCACATCCAATTTACAGTTAGGCTGTGATATCTGAACCTATTGGCCCTCATTTCCAATTTAAGCATGCCATTTTTGAGATCGTGTTTGTCTTTCCTCTTCAATCCCTATTCTCTTATCCAGGCTGCATGGCTGCCACTTGAAAGCGGTATAATGTCTTGACCAGTTATGGGTCACTGGTCCTGCTGCATGCAGCCAGCTATGAGTCACTGGCTGCTGTCAGTCTTTTCACTGTGCCACATCTGTGGCATTAAATATAGATTCATAACAGCAGACACCATTGTCGGGGATGGAGTGTGAAGTCACAGCATTTTGTGATGTGGTCTGACCAGTTCCCTTCCTTGCTGCCTGAGCTTCCTTAACTATTAAGCAGGTTTTTATTTACAACCAGGTAGACTGGAGTTTGACATGACTAGTTAATAGTTGTCCATCACAAGTGATGAAGACCACTCTCTTTGTTCAGCCATGTGGACAGTCGTATCTCTTGCTGTGTCCGCTGAAATGGGTGTCTTGCGCGGAGATTTGGATTATAGTGAGGAAGAAACTGCGCCTTTTGTCAACTTCACTCACAGAGCCTAAGCTACCTTTTGCCAGTGGCAAGACATTCATCGAGACGACTGGAGATAGCATAGGATGCAGATTTTGTCTCAGGGTTACCACCGAAGCCTTTCCGTAAACATGTAACCAGCAGGGTCAAAAAAGGTGGGAAGGCATCTAACGCAGTTTGTCGTGCCTTTTCGATAACCACAAGAGGTCGTATGGACAACACTCAGCGTGTGAGTGAGTCTGGCATCTCTCCCCAGCTGTATTCAGCTCATCATAGTAGCATCTAAAATTCCCACACGCCAAATTCGTGAAGTTGAACCGGCAGAACTAACCCATGAAACACGACAGAGGTATAACTGGTTTAAGCGTAGTTCCATTCACTGATTCAGCCGGCGTCCAGACCAGGATAAACGGATGGAAGAAATCACAAAAAAAGAACGAAATAACAAGTCCCGACGGAAAACAACACCACGTTTCCGGGAACACAAGTGTAAGTCGTCGACTAGTGTGAATTCCAGGCAAATCCGTGGTCTGGCGGCATCCATAATGATCCAAAACAGTAGAGAAATGTAGACTCGCAGCCAGTTATGGCGCCATCTTTGCCAGAAGTAAACACAATTCCTTTGAACGGGAGACAAGCACTGAATCCACTGCTCTCAGTAGTTTCTATAACACTGCCTTTAGTTTAAAAAAATGTTATTGTCTCCAAAAACATGTTATAAGCATTATATGTTCATTATTATTCATTATTCACTCCAGTGGTACCCTGGTTGATAAGACCGTCTAAGCATGTTGTAAAAGTGGACTAAAGAAGGTTGTGCATGGGCACTAGCAACCTCATCATGTAAATCCACTGCTAATGAAACCACCACTGCAAATGCTTTGATACAGGCTTCCTTTAAAGTAACCAGTATTTGTGGTGGACCAATGCTTCCCTTCGAGTACCTACCATTCGCATCTGGCAACCTAACACAATGTTCGACCTGCTAAGGATGCTCTTTCTTAGAATACTTGGAATCATGGTATTCAAACAGGCAGATAATGCCTGCTGCCAGGTAGTCAAAGGCTATCCATAGTATATTCTTTATTTTATGATGTTTACTTCCTGCAGCTTACTAATCCTGGGGGAAGTTAGATTGCGTATTGGGAACGAATTTCATTACTTTTTAGAATTTTGCCCAGATAGCGGTTAACATGCTACTCTTATCAATTTTCAACTGCCAACAGTTATTTTACATATACAGTGTGTACGTAGGACCTCCGTTTTTTTCATCAATACCCAATATTACTAGATCATCTACTTTGAGACCCAGGACTACATTCTGCTACTTAGGCCCGTGTCAGGGTTTGGTAGCGAGAGATTGAGAACGAACAAAGCTTTGAGACCAAAGGATGTTTGAAACTCGTGAATTTTGAAACCCCAACCATTTTATGCTTTAGCTATTGGAATCCCCTAGAACATTCTTTCATTTTCTACAATCAGATATTCCATTGTACAGAATTCCTGCACAAAGACTAGCATAAAGAAAACAAGCCAGAAAATGACAACATAGACAAACATAGCAGAAATGGGCAGACAAAGATTTTCAGACTCGGAACAGGAAATCGCAGACTCAAGGTTCACCTCCACAAAATGGGCCTCAGAGACACCACCACATGCGATTGTGGTGCACCCAAGCAAATACTAGAACATATCCTACAGGACTGGACTACTTATACAGACTAAAGAAAGGCAGTCTGTCCCAGTTGAGCGACCGTGCTTGAAAAGCTGTGGGGGATTGGTGAAGACCTGAAACACAGTCTCCTTTCACGAACTTCACTGGGCTAGAAACATAGCATCAGTTGACCGAAGAAGCTGGAACAAGACATAAATGTCACCCAAGCCGTTACCATCGACAACTACGAATTGGCAGCTGTGGACCAGTTCACTTACCTGGAGTCCCTCGTCAATGATAAACTCTCCCTAGACCCCGAAATAGGCAATTACATTGGCAAAGCTGCTTCCATATTTTCTCCAAACTTACAGTTAAGACCAAGGTCATGATCTATAATGCCTATATTGTCAGTACACTTCTACATGGTAGCAAAACATGGGAAACCTATGTCAAACAAGAGTAAAGGCTCAACATCTTTCACCTCTGATGCCTGAGATCCATCCTTGGTGTCTCATGGAGAGACAGAGTGACAAATGCAAAAGTAAATTATTGCACTGGTCTCCCAAGCATGTACACTCTTCTTAGACAACGAAGATTGCAATGGTTTGGTCATGTTCGTCACATGGAGTATGATCGCATTGCCAAAGATATTCTCTATGGACAACTGGCATATGGTGAAAGACCAGTTGGCTGTCATAGCTGAGGTTCAAAGATGCATGTAACGGGGACATGAAGGCACTGGACATGGATCTAACATCTTGGGAAGACATAACTGTGCAGAGCAATTCAATGGAGATGCAACTTGAAGACTGGGCGTACATAAGCTCTTGCAACACAGAGCTGTGAAAAGACAATTCCGCAAGGAAAAGAAAAACCAAAAACTCAGTGGAGAGCTGCAAGTTCAAGGTCGCATCAACCTATTATCAGTCATGACTAAAAGGGGCTACTATACAAAAAATGCATATCTAAACCCACAGGGGTAGAAGAGAAGACTAAGAAGAAGAGAACAAATCACAACAGCAGCAATGAAAACAGGTTTAACAAATACTGGTCTAGTCACCATTTGTTTCTTCGTCTTTTTCATCTTCGTTTGTTCTCAATCTCCCGCTACCAAACCCTGAAAGGGCTTAAGTAGCAGAATGTAGTCCAGAGAACGGAATGCGTTGTGTCATAGTTTACAGCTTGACTTCGATATTTGCACCTTTCGGTCCAACACATCTGACTTCAGCAAGCATTTTTTGAGTACCAGGTTAGCATTCCCTCTTCGATCCCTTCTCCTTAGCCAGTCTGCCCTGCTGCAGCATGTTATCCAGGATCACCACGTGGAGGTGTAGAAGGGTCTTGGCAGCTCTGGTTCGCTGGCCCTGACACTAGCAGTCAGCTATGGGTCGCTGACCACTGCAGCTCATGCGCTGCTCAGCGTCTTAATACCCACCATTTGTTTAAAGAAACCCTTAAGATAACCATTGACAGTATATGTCTTCATTAACTCATTTGTTGTTCTGTATTCACAGTACTATAGAAAGCTGGACATTCTTGAAGAATGTCAAAAGGGGATGAAGCCAGTCAATCTGAGGATCACCACACCTGGCATTACAGTGGCTGACCTGCTGGACAGGAAATCACCAATTCTCCGCACACCCGGAGATTCAATGCCCTTGCCTCCTATAGTCCCCCATCACCCACATCAAGCAAAATGGATGTCATAAAATAAGATAGATGGAAACAAAATTTGCAATAGATGCAAAGATGAAATGTCTTAGGGAAAATGATTTTAAAAATTAAGATTCTCGTATTAGCAGGATGGTATCAATCTGAAATTACAATGCAAGTAGGAAAATAATTCATCCTGATGATTTTAGTTGTCTTTTGAAAGTTGTTTTAATGTTAGTATGGATCCAACAAAAATAATATTAGACAAATAGTGTTAAGTTTCTTGTCAGTGACTTCTTCCTCTGATCAACAGAAAAATATGTTATTCTCCCTTTTATGAAATAAAATAGATATTGTTTCTGGAGTTTTCTTTGAAACCCAGAAGGCTATTCTGCACTGAGTAGATCTTGATCTGAGTGTGTAATTGACGGGGTGCACAAATCCCTAGGTTGGTGAATCTTCTATCCTAGATTGGTTAAATTGCACTGTTTTTTGCCTCAAATGATGTTCGTCCATCACATGTTATGAAGACCACTCAGTCATGTAGACAGTCTTTTATCTTGCTGTGTTCGCTGAATTGGGTGAGGTGTGCAGTGATTTAGATTAAAGTGAGGAAGAATCTGTGCCTTTTGTCAGCCTCACTCTCTCTCTGGTCCTGAGCTGCCTTTGGCCAGTGGCAAGATTTTATAAAATTGACTGGAGACAGCACAGGACGCAGATTTTGTATCAGGGTTTATTCTTGAAGTCTTTCCTGTAAACAGGTATCAGGCAAGGCAGCGGTGGGGTATGACATCTATCTTTGTGTATCGTGCCTTTCCCATAACCGTAAGGAGTCATAGGTATATCACCCAACACGGGAGTGGTGTGTTGGGCATCTCACCCGGGTTGTGTTCTAGTGCATTATAGTCGTGTCTAAATTTCATATTCACACCAAAACCAACACTGTCTGCAGCTAGGGCAAAGGCGCCAATCTTGTAAAGTTCAGCCGTGTGAAAGTGACCATGAAAATATGACACAGATTTAAGCGTAGTGCTAATTCATATAGCCGATGTCCAGGCCAGGATAATCAAAGGGAAGAAAACACAAAAAACGAACAAATTAGCCAGTCTAAATGGAAAACAACGACACGTTTCCTTGAACACATGTGTAAGTCGTTGACTAGTGTCAATTTTAGTCAAATCTGTGGCCTGGCATCATCCAAAATGCACTAAAACACCAGAGCAATGTAGACCCGCAGCCGGTAGGGCACCATCTTTGCTGCTCTTCCAAATTAGATGCTTTCAACATAACAGTGGACCTATTCTCATTTCTGTCACACATAGATCACTCCCTGAAGTAACTCTGATCAATGAAATAGGAAAATAATGGAATATGTGAAAGAGAAATCACTGTAATATCTGAAAGAGAAATCAATTAATCATTGAAGCTAATTTTTGTTTAATGAATTTTGTGTTCCATCATTGTACAGGTTAGTTGTGGCAAAACATTTGTAAATGTAATGTTAAATAAGGAAGATATACTTACTTACTTACTTAGTCACTCCTCTTCTGCCCTGGAGTGTTAAAGTGTGCCAGAAAGAGTGCCAGACCATTCTATCCATGTCTTCCTCTTGGCCTAATTCCAGTCTAGTCCACGGTCTCTTATAGACTGTTTTATGTTGTCATCCCATTGGACTTTTGGTCATTATCAGGGTCTACTCTTTACTTTCCATGACTACCATGGTAGCCAATCTTCTTTCATTCTGCAGACGTGGCCAAACCATCAAAGTTGAGATTGCTCCACTGGCGTCTGCATAATCTTGTTGTATTGTCTGATTGTGGACCTTGTCTCTTCTTGCTACTTGAACCACCTTCCTTAGATATCTGATTTCTGATGTTTGGAGCTGATGCTTCTTATTTGTTGTCATTGCTTATGACTCGCATCCATAAGTCAAACTGGTACATAGTGTGGAGTGGTGTAAAGTAACCCATAGCATTACTGCCGTAAGAGTGTGAGATGTTAGCGATCTCAAATTTCAAAGGCTCGGCTATATGAGGGCGGTAGCCATCTCCTCTCCCTTGCCGCTTTTACTTCCTGGACTGAACCGGTACCCATTTAAGGCTGGGTCAACCCTGGAGCTGTTGCGGTCTGAAAAAACATTTCCGCCTCAACTGGGGAATGGATCCAGAACCACTCAGATGTGAAGCCAGCATGCTAACCACTGCGCTACGCAGCTCCCTGGTGTACAGTGGTGTACAGTCATCTTAATTTTTTTACTTATTTTTCTTTTGCTGAGGAATCATCTATTTATGGCATGAAAAAGTTTACCAGTTGTTGCCCTAGGCATAGCAAATTCTTCTTTAATACTTCCCTTCTGGTTTATTACAGCTCCAAGGTATTTGATCTGCTTGGTCTATTCCAGAGACTGCTCACACAGAGGCTTGGCTTGGCTTGGCTTGCTTCGTTCATTCTCAAATTCCCACTACCAAACACTGAAAGGGCTTAAGTAGCAGAATGTAGTCCAGAGAACGGAATGCGTTGTGTTGTAGTTTACAGCTTGACTGCGATATTTGCACCTTTTGGTCTAACACATCCGACTTCAGCAAGCATTTTTTGAGTACCAGGTTAGCATTCCCTCTTCGATCCCTTCTCCTTAGCCAGTCTGCCCTGCTGCAGCCTGTTATCCAGGATCACCGCGTGGAGGTATAGAAGGGTCTTGGCAGCTTTAGTTCGCTGGCCCTGACACTAGCAGTCAGCTATGATTCGCTGACCACTGCAGCTCATGTACTGCTCAGCATCTTGATCCCGCTCACCCAGAGAAATGTGATGTCTCTTCTCTTCTCATGAGACCACCATGGTTTTTGTTTTTGAACTGCTAATGGTCATCCCTCTCTTCTCCAGCTCCGTCTTCCACAGATTTGATGGTTGGTCTGGAGATGTGCCTCTGATTAAAGATTGAATAATCATGGCCACATCATTGGCAACTGCCAGCTCTAATATATAGACTTGTCTCATCTTCCAGTACCCCACTGAGTAAATTTAGTCCTCTCTTTACAGGCTTAAATGACATCATCCATGAGCACTCTGAAGAGGTTTGGTGATATTATGTTGCCCTGTCTTACACCATTGGTGGTCTTGAACTCCTCTGATGTGTGGTTTCCTGTCCTAATGTAATTTCTGCAGGTCTTATAACAACTCTCTATGGCGCAGATCGAGGATACTTGGATGTTCTTACTTGACAGTCTCAGAGCCTGCTCCAGGGAACCTTACCGATTGCTTTTTCCAGATCCAAACTTGGAGAATGACAAAGACAATACAGAGGAAACTCCAGTCGTTCGTTCAATAAATGAATAAATATCTGTGGAGGATAATTGGTATAGGTTTTATGTTGTTGTCACAAGCTCCTGTAATTCTTGCTCACTTTTTTGCCGTGTTTGTAGTCCTCTCCAAATTGTGAGATAATATACTCATTATTTTGTATAGGTACCCTTACAGTAATAATAATAATAATAATGTTTGCAAAGGCGTCAAAGGCCTGTTGTGTCGATTGAACACTACCATGTCCGTGGTCTTCAGACTTCGCACAGGCCACAATAGACTGAGGTACCACCTATTCAATAAATTGAAGATAGGTGGGACCGATGAATGCACTTATGGTACAGGGAAAATGACCGCTGAACATTTGCTGCAAAACTGCCCGACATACGAGGATCAGCGAAAGCAGATGTGGCCATCACCATGGCAACAGTAGACAAGCTCTATAGCAGTGTCGACAGCCTCAGGATGAACGCTGCTTTTTTCGAAAAAATATAGGTTGACGTCTGACAGCGTACGAAGAAGAAGAAGAAGAGCACTACCATGTCCAACTACTGAGGCTATGTCCATGCGTAACGTGTCGACCAAAATCCCTACAGACTCCCCAGATGGAGCTGTGTACTCCGCAGGCTTTGGATGAGGGCTGCGAGGAGTGGGTTAGACCAATGTTTTGTGTCAAGCTTTCCGTGTCAAACTCCGTTTCCACGTGTCCCGGTGCCGAGGCTTCTGACTGTGTCCACCTGTTGGTGACCCTTGCTGTGCTGAGAATACGAGGTTGGGAGAGGTATCGTGTAACCTCCGGTGGAGGGAGGGGCAGGCAGGAGGAAGTTGGCTTCAGTCCGAGCAGAAATATCCTTGAGTAGTGATAATCTGGACTGAATTCTGGTGTGCAGTTAAGTGGAACGTTGAACTCATAGACTGGTTTCCCACGGTTTGAGCCAGGCATGAAATGCAGCATAACAAACAGGATAACCGATCGAAAGCACATGAATTCCACAGAATAAAGTCCTTGATACCCCCTGGTGAAGGAGTTGTAAAATATAATTCAAACAGGAACCACCAAGCATAGAAAAACTCGACACAAACACCGGAGATAGTCAAGAGCGCAGCCACTAAGGTGTGCCCATCTTACTTTTTTTTCCAGTCCTACACCCCCCCCCCCCCCCCCACAAAGGGCAGGTAAATGGAAGGAACAAAAACAACCACTTAGTGCCCTTTATGTGTTATGAAAATGTTACTACTGAGAGGTTTGATCATTTATATTATAGTAAGATACTTATGCTGGTGAATCAACATCCTTGTTGCCATCAGACATCCACATTGATGGCTCAAACAAAGCCATTTTTGTTTTTTGTCTTTATTCTTCTTCTTCATTCGTTCTCAAACTCCCACAAACAAACCCTGAAAAGGGCTTTGCAAGTAGCAGGATGTTGCCCGGAGAACGAAACGCATTATGTCGTAGTTTACAGCTACCCTGCATATTTGCACTTTTTGGTCCGACACATACGACTTCAGCGGGCATTTTTGAATACCAGGTTAGTCTTTCCACTTCGATCCCTTCTCCTTAGCCAGTCTGCTCTGTTGCAACCCATTATCCAGGATCATCACATGGAGGTGTTTTGACAGTTCTGGTTCTCTGGCCCTGACGCTAGCAGTCAGCTTCAGATCGCTGACCCCTGCAGCTCATGCACTGCTCAGCAACTTGATCCCCCTCATGCCTTTATGAGATGGGTGTACGCTGTATAGACTGTGTGCTCAGGGCCCATAGCACCTGTCTTAACTATGTACGAGAGGTGTTCACTAAGTTCAGAACATAATTTTTTGAGTGAATGTGTAGACTTACCTTCTGGTTGGTTTTATTTCGTTCAAAGGGGTGCCCTTGTGATTGTATGCACTTCTTCTTCTTCTTGTGATCGCATCATAGATGTTTACACCATCAGGCGAGTTTCCGCGATGAACTGCAGTTGCTCTTCAGCCCCATACAGCTTTGATTGTAGTGTTGAATCATTTGGCCAGTGTATCCTCCTTAACTGACCATACAGAGGACAGTCATGCAAAACATGCTCTGCAGTTTGTTTGCCTGTCCCAAATGTACACAGCGGCGAAGCAGACAGACAAAGCCTGTACATGTGTTTATTCGGTCTATTGTGTTCAGTCCTGAGGTGAATAATGATAGTCTGCACCTGTCGGTCAAGGGTGTGGTAGTCATCGTTGGATTGGTTCTCTTCTCTTCTGACAGCCTGGACAACTCTCTTTTTCTCCAAGTATGTGATTTCACCGTGTTCTTGTTCACATTCTCCTCCCCTCCTTGCAAGCCCATCTGTCCTCTCATTTCCAGGCACGCCACAGTGGGAGGGCAGCCACTGGAGTATAGTTCGCTTTCCAGCAGCTACCCTACCCAGTTCACTTTTCAAAAGCAAGAGTTTACCACCCTTAAGAGCTTGCAGCACAGATAAGGCATCTGTGAAGATGACTACTTGGTGGCAATCAGAATTTCTGTTCTGGATCATGTTGGCAGCCTGTTTGAGAGCTTGAACCTCAGCCTGTTTGAGAGCTTGAACATCAGCTTGTTTGAGAGCTTGAACCTCAGCCTGTTTGAGAGCTTGAACCTCAGCCTGTTTGAGAGCTTGAACCTCAGCCTGTTTGAGAGCTTGAACCTCAGCCTGTTTGAGAGCTTGAACCTCAGCCTGTTTGAGAGCTTGAACCTCAGCCTGTTTGAGAGCTTGAACCTCAGCCTGTTTGAGAGCTTGAACCTCAGCCTGTTTGAGAGCTTGAACCTCAGCTGTATAGTTAGAGCAGAATTTACTAGTGGGAACACTCCTTGTCTCACAATGGTCTTCAGGGTATGTTATAAAGATACCAGCGTCTCTATTCTCACCAGCGTTTGTTGCTGATCCATCTGTGTAGACATGTATCCACGATTGTTTAGGATAACTTTCTTCAATCATATTCAGTGTAGCAGTTCGTTTGTGCACCTCGTTATAATCGTGACATCAGTGACTGATGTTATTTATCTGTTTGGTTTCATGGTCCTCTTCCCATGGTATTGGGTATAGTGTGGGCTTCAACTGTGCTGTCTTCATGGGTAGGTCTGGTTGGTGCTGTCTTCATGGGTAGGTCTGGTTGGTGATGTCTTCATGGGTAGGTCTGGTTGGTGCTGTCTTCATGGGTAGGTCTGGTTGGTGCTGTCTTCATGGGTAGGTCTGGTTGGTGCTGTCTTCATGGGTAGGTCTGGTTGGTGCTGTCTTCATGGGTAGGTCTGGTTGGTGTTGTCTTCATGGGTAGGTCTGGTTGGTGGTGTCTTCATGGGTAGGTCTGGTTGGTGCTGTCTTCATGGGTAGGTCTGGTTGGTGCTGTCTTCATGGGTAGGTCTGCTTGGTGCTGTCTTCATGGGTAGGTCTGGTTGGTGCTGTCTTCATGGGTAGGTCTGGTTGGTGTTGTCTTCATGGGTAGGTCTGGTTGGTGCTGTTTTCATGGGTAGGTCTGGTTGGTGCTGTCTTCATGGGTAGGTCTGGTTGGTGTTGTCTTCATGGGTAGGTCTGGTTGGTGCTGTCTTCATGGGTAGGTCTGGTTGGTGCTGTCTTCATGGGTAGGTCTGGTTGGTGTTGTCTTCATGGGTAGGTCTGGTTGGTGCTGTCTTCATGGGTAGATCTGGTTGGTGCTGTCTTCATGGGTAGGTCTGGTTGGTGCTGTCTTCATGGGTAGGTCTGGTTGGTGCTGTCTTCATGGGTAGGTCTGGTTGGTGCTGTCTTCATGGGTAGGTCTGGTTGGTGCTGTCTTCATGGGTAGGTCTGGTTGGTGCTGTCTTCATGGGTAGGTCTGATTGGTGCTGTCTTCATGGGTAGGTCTGGTTGGTGCTGTCTTCATGGGTAGGTCTGGTTGGTGATGTCTTCATGGGTAGGTCTGGTTGGTGTTGTCTTTATGGGTAGGTCTGGTTGGTGTTGTCTTCATGGGTAGGTCTGGTTGGTGTTGTCTTCATGGGTAGGTCTGGTTGGTGTTGTCTTCATGGGTAGGTCTGGTTGGTGCTGTCTTTATGGGTAGGTCTGGTTGGTGCTGTCTTCATGGGTAGGTCTGGTTGGTGCTGTCTTCATGGGTAGGTCTGGTTGGTGCTGTCTTCTAAGTCTTTTTCCCCAATGTACAAAGCTGCTTGTTTAAGATTGTTGAAGATTAAAATCTTCTAATCTTCTGTTCATTGGGTGCTGTAGCATACTGTTGTACTTGTCCCTCTGGATCATACTCTTTGTGTCACTTCTATGGGACAGTGTCTGTAATCCAGTAACTTTCTGCATCTCTAAAATTGGCGTAGTTTTCATGGCTCCTGTAATGAGCATGAGGGATTAGTTTTACACCTTATCCAATGACTGCAGATGTGTATTAGCAGCTGTTGACCAAACTGTAGATCCGAACTCCAAGTGAGGTCTTATTACTCCATTATACACTTTCTTAAGTGTTCTTTCATTTGCTCCCCAGCTGGTATTTGCTAATTTCATGAGTAGATCCAGCTTCCTTTGGGCCTTCCCTTCTGCATTTCCAATATGTTTATTCCAAGTAAGCCTTTTATCAAATGTCACCTCAAGATAGGTAGGAGCGATTTCTTCCTTGATCATGGACATTCCAAAGTACAAGTTAATTGTTTGGTATTTGGGGAAAGGGAAAACAGCGTCGTGGAGGTCTTGTCTGTTTTTATTATGACACCCCATTTCTCTGCCCATGCTGACAGCATGTCTGCTGCCACCTGCATTCTATGGTTTGCTGTAGTGGCGTGTTCATCAGCACACCAGAGCACTAGATCGTCTGCATATAAGGCAAATTTCACTCCACCGGGGAGATCCTTGACCAAGTCGTTAATATAAACAAGAAACAATGTTGGTGAAATGATTCCCCCCTGAGGTACTCCATGGTAGAGCAGCAATGTTTTACTTTTCTGTCCATCGATGGTGACTCTTGTTCTCCTATTGTACAGGTATGACTGAATCCAGTTTTGCATGTTGCCATGAATTCCGCTTCTCCCTAATTTTGCCATAAGGCCGTCTTTCCATACCTTATTGAAGGCCTGCTTGAAATCAACCCATCGTGCTAGGACCTTTTTCCTCTCCTGTAAGGCATCTTCTACCGATCAAGATAAGTAAGTGACTTGATCTTCTATACTGTAGCAGTAAGTAACTTGATCTTCTATACTGTAGCAGTAAGTAACTTGATCTTCTATACTGTAGCAGTAAGTAACTTGATCTTCTATACTATAGCATTTTCTAAATACCATTTCATTCTGGTGTTAACTATTCGCTCCATGGTCTTTACCACACAGCTTGTAAGACTGATTTATCCGTAACTTGAAGTTTTGCTCTTGTATTTCCCTTTCTTTAGTACATGCATTGTGATGGATTCTCTCTATACTTGCGTTACTTTTCTTGTCGTCCAGATGAGGTTGAATATCTCAAGCAGTTTTGTCTTCGCGGCTGGGCTTAAACTGATGAGTATTTCATTGCTAATTTCATCTGGGCCGGGTGCCTTTCTTGTCATAAGCTTGGATATAGCTTTTTGAAGTTCTCCTAATGTGATGGATTCTCTCATAGGATCAGGGATATCCGTCTCTCCCTTGCTTGGACACATTTCTTCTCTTATTTTTATGTTAATAGTCAGTTTGCTTTCTGCACTGTACCTGCTGACAAAGAGGTCTGCAGCTTGTTTCCCTGTACATACTTTACCATCCTCGTCCAATGTTATGGTCTGTCTGGGAGAGATGCCCTCTTCATTAACGGGTTTTACTAATCTCCAGTTTCTTGCTGTCCTTTTCAGGATTGAGCGCAGCCGTTTTACTCCTCCAGCTTTTCCGTTTTTCTTCTAGTTTGGTTCTCTGAAACTCAGCTTCAGTCCTTTTTCAATTTCTTGTGATTTTCAACTGTGGGATGAGTCTCTGCATCATTTCTGGTCATTTCCATGGCTTCCTGGCGCTCTAGGAGTGGGGTGGACCAGTACGATGTGTAGTTACGTCTGCATCCTTTGGGGATGACTTCTTTTGCTGCTTGTAGTACACATTGATTGAAGTGTTTTACCACTGCATTGATGTCTCTATTCTACACTTTGAGGTCAGCGTGGTCACTCGATGCCTAAACAGGCCCCAGTTTGCTTTTTTGTAATTCCATCTTGTGATGACTGGGTCTGCACCGAGGGTTACATTCTGGAAGGAGAGAAAGATTGGACAATGATCACTTTCTCCAAGTTGATCTCCAACTTCTCTACTTATGAGTCCAACTACGTCTGGGGTGGAGAAAGCAAGATCTGGAGTTGAAGTTGAATGCCATCTTCTAGAGTAGAAGGTAGGGGTATCAGTTGCAGAGTTGATCAAGTATAGGTAGTGGTCATCTTGCCAGGTTTCAACCTCTTTATCTCTTTTATCAAGGTGGTTATAGCCCCAGCTCTGGCTCTGTGATCAAGGTGGTTATAGCCCCAGCTCTGGCTCTGTGATCTAGGTGGTTATAGCCCCAGCTCTGGCTCTGTGATCGAGGTGGTTATAGCTCTGGCTCTGTGATCGAGGTGGTAATAGCCTCAGCTCTGGCTCTGTGATCGAGGTGATTATAGCCCCAGCTCTGGCTCTGTGATCTAGGTGGTTATAGCCCCAGCTCTGGCTCTGTGATCTAGGTGGTTATAGCCCCAGCTCTGGCTCTGTGATCGTGGTGGTTATAGCTCCAGCTCTGTGATTGAGGTGATTATAGCCCCAGCTCTGGGAATGGCTATTAGTCTCCCACTGCTAAAAAAATTGGTGGCTGGTGTCTGTATAGAGCTGAGACGCAGAGGCGTGTCATTTGGGTAGTAGTAGATCAGGAGCTCTATTTCCATCTTGTCTACTTTTATCTGAAGCTGCTGGTACTCGGCACCATCCATAGATGTAGTTTTCTCGTGCTCTTGTATATTGTTCCTTACCAGGGTAAGTATTCCTCTGTTCCACCTGTCTTGTCTGTCTGATCTGAAGCATTGATATCCTCTTATTTTGAAAATTTGATCTGCTTTCAGGTGAGTCTCTTGAATACAACACTGATTTGCTTCTCAATCAGGATGTGTTTCAACTCTGTCACTTTGCTGTACCCAGCCTGTCTACTGTTCACTCCTTCTGCATTCCGGTGCATCATGGCAAGTGTCCTCCTTGGACTCTCTCCATCTGTATGTATTGGGTCAGTAGCTTTCCTCCAACGTCTCCTGACTCTGTAAGACGGTCTAGGGGGTCCTCCAGGTGGGCTCTGTCGAGGCTCAGAGCCCGGTGCTGCACCTGCCTGGCGGGGCTCCACGGGGCGAGCACCTACGCGGGATTCATCTATAGGTGTATTCATCCATATAAAGCGAGGGTTGCGTGGTACTGTGGTTTCGAGTGCGCCTTCTGGTCCAGTATCTACATCTTTAGCACCTCTTCAAAGGGATAATGGGCTCATCCCCGTCCCAACTGGTTGGGTTGTCGATTGCGTCTTTACCTCGTTTGTTGTCCCATCTTACCTTCTGCTGGTGTTGAAACCCAACCTTTGGCAAGATTACTGGGCAAAACAGGGTCCACCACGTGTAGGTGATGTAGACTTGGGCAGGAGAGACTATGCGACATATGAGTCTTGTTTTGCGCTTCACTGCCCCATGGACCCCGTATGCACTTATTCCAGCGTTATTGTCAATGACGAAAGCACATCCGATAGGCACTTTTTGTAATAACCCTCATTTGTCTCGTAGCATTGGCTTGAATCTCTTCAACGTCATCAAATCTCCAACCTTTCATTGGTTCCTTAACTGAACTTCTTTATACTGTCTTAGAAGAGTCTGCAGAGTCTGTATACAACCAGTTTCTTCCACTCATATTGATTTTAAAATAACTAAATGAATCCAATCTATTTGTTAATGCATTAAACTGACCCTGCCCCTACTATTTCCTGTGGTAATGCATTCCAAACATTCACCACTCTCTGACTAGGAAGTCCTTCAGCAGAATAACCGCTGATCAGGAATGAAATGTGTGTTAGAGACTTAAGTATACTATGCCTCAGCTTTTGAGGTGGGTTGGTCAGTATCCTTCCTTGCTGCCTTTTCCTGCTCTAATCGTCTCAGATACCTATTTACATCTGGGTTGACTGGAGCTGCTGGTAGTGGGATTTGAACCCCGTACTTTTGAACAGCGACCACTGCCCTAATCAGCCACTCAAAAGTTAGCATGTCCTTTACAGAACGTCGCTTCTTACAACTGCCAACCTATTTGGCTGTTATAAGTTTCTTGGCAGATGTGCGCGTGCGGTAGGTTGCCATTACTTTCCGCACGTGCAGGGGCGATCACACCATTACAACTTGTGTCTTCCAAATTGGACACGGTGGGATTCGAGCCGGGTGTTTTGAGATTGTGAAACAGATGTTTCACCCGTAGACCTCTCGTATTAAAAATAAATAAATATATGTCCTAATATCTAATCTGGTTTTTCTTAAATGTTGGAGCAACAAGTTGTAATGAGCAAGATGAGGGGGTGTTCTTCTTCTTCTTGTTTAATGTCCACAATGAGTAAGTTTACTTTTGTGTGCGCCATGAAAAGGACGTTAAGTGATGGGTTGTAGTAGCTTTCCTCACATTGCGAACATGCTGATGAAGGTGGACCTAGGTCCTCCAGGTGGTTGGGCAATGCTTGGCTTTATCTGCGTGGCCGTTCACTACTACAGGGATCACATCGGTCCTCATCTCGTCAGCCATGCTGCCTTTAAAACAGACTGTTTCGAGGGAACGCTACATGGGAGAGAGATTGTGGTCGTGGTCAGTGTATTGACCCTGACGCGACGTCCTGGTCAGTATTTTGTACCTGACTGGACTAGCGTCTCAGTTCCTCGCAAGATGAGGGGAATAAGAAGGATGTAGAAGCAATGGAATGTTGTGTTTTGTCAAAAATTCGTTTTTGTAACCGACCCGTGAGCAGGGACATTGTCATGGTGCAGAATCCAGTTGCCACTTCTCAGAGCGATGTCTGTGCAGAGCGTTGTGGAGGCGTTACAGGACTATTTTGTGGAGTTCACTATTTCCGCTCTGTCATCTAGGGACATAGTCGCGCAGAGCCAGCCCATCAATGTAGAAGAACGCAGTTAACATGGTTTGATCTTAGACCACCTGCCACGCCTTCTTCGATCAAGGAGATGATACTGTTTGCCACTGAAAGTACGTTTGCTTTATTTCTGGGTCATATTCTTACACCCAGCTTCCATCACCTGAGATTATCGAGGACATGAAGTTTGAATCGTTTTTGGTTCACACACGATAACAGTGTAAATTGATTACTAGCGATCGGATTTCTGCTTCACCGTCAGGAGATGGGCCAACGAGTTTCACTGTCACAAGTCTCATGTGCAAATCTTCAGTTACGATTTAATGGCGCGTACCGATTGAAATTCCAAAAAACCTCTGCAACCTCTCTGATAGTCAGACGTTGTTCAGTGTGTATGATTTCTTGCACACGTGCCACTGTATCATCGGTGTGGAAGGTGGATGATCTACCTTGACGGGGGTTTTCTTCAAACGTTCGACGTCCACTATTGAAATCAGAATACCATTCAAATGTCTAAATCAACTTAGGCAGGACTCTCTGAAAGCTGATTGCATCATTTTGAAAGTTTCAGAACCAGTTTTTTTCCCAAGACGATAGCAGAAATCAATGTACACAAGGTGCTTATTATTAAGGTCAATTTAAAACAACCCGGAAACTGCAGGGGCTCCTCCACTTACAGACTTATCCACACAGCGCATGCTACGAGATACCGGCTTCCGGTTTGGCACGTTCATTTACACAAAAGTTATCCCGTGCACTATCTTAATGTCACTTCGCTACATATTATAGTTTCCCGGGGGAAAAAAATATGTCCCGGAACTAAGTGAACAGCTCTATTATTTCTTTGCGGCTGCTTTCCTAACCATTGGCTGTCCCTAGCCTACCTGCAAGGCTACATTTGTTTATTGTCTCACCTGGGAGAGCTATTGAGCAACTGAGTATTCAGTCTTTTCAACCCAATGAAATCGTTTGAAGAAGTACCACCTGATAAACAAATTTTACTTTTTCGTATGTCATGAGAACAGCAGCATTTTCCCTAGGCACAGTTTTATTCTCTAAACTCCTTACCATCTCATTTCAGCCAATCCCAGGATATCAATCTTTGTAATTTCTCTTTTTTGTTCTGCCATCTGTGCAAGCTTTCTCTATTTGAAAGGTTGTAGCAGCGTTCTGACAACTCAATCGGAAGATTTTTCTAGAAGAAAGGGTGTACGTAAAATGTACAGATTCCGTACGTCTTTCTTTGCATCGTGTCATTCGCCATTTTGATTGAGAACCATTTTTTGGTCTTGAATGGTTGAGTTGTATATTTAAAAAAATTATATAATGGAGATTGATGTGACGACGATAATGGAGATTGGTGTGACGACGATAATGGAGATTGTTGTGACGACGATAATGGAGATTGGTGTGACGACGATAATGGAGATTATGTGATGACAATAAGGGAGATTATGTGATGACAATAAGGGAGATTGGTGTGATGACGATAAGGGAGATTATGTGATGACAATAACGGAGATTGGTGTGATGACGATAAGGGAGATAAGGTTAGTGGTGTTAATGAAGACTAACATCAGCGTGTTAATTTACGACGGCGTGGACAATATACCAGCAGAGCTCTTACAGGTACGGGGGAGGGGGGGTGGTAGTGGTAGAAGTCCTGACACACACATGCAACAAAATATGAGCGAGAGGAAACTGGCCGGACTTGTGGACAAAATCGATTAGTTATACCGTTACTCAAGTCTGGAAACCTAAAGCTGTGCCAACATTCCAGAACACTTAACCTCATCAGCCACCATAGCAAGGTCAAGCTAGAGTAATCCTCGACAGTTTGAAACCCCAAGCGGAGAACATCAATGCTGAGGAGAATTCAGGGTTCAGACAGGGAAGAAGCACTACCGAACAGATCTTTAATTTAAGACTGCTAAACGTGAAATATCTGAAACTGCAGCAAAAATTGTTTCACTTGTTTGTTGATTTTAAGAAGGCGTTTGATAGTGTATGGCACAAAGCGCTATGGGCAACCATAAGGAGGTACCATATCAACAGAAATATTATACAGTTTCTTGAACACCTGTATGACATGGCGTCCAGCGCAGTTCTTCTGAATGGGAGGTGGGGGGGGGGGGAGAGACTGGTTTCGCACATCGGTCGGTGTGAGACAGGGTTGTATACTCTCCTCAACACTTTTCAATATATTCCTTGAAAGAATTATGAGTGAGACAGTTTGAGATCACTTTTGTACTGTCAAGATAGAGGACTGAACAATAACCAACCTTCGTTTTGCAGATGACATTGACGGGTTGGCGGGTACAGAAGCGGAACTGCGGGAATATGTAAGAAGGCTCGATGAAACAGCTTTTGACTATGGTATGAAGATTAACGCTGGAAAGAACAAATTAATGACCAACAACGCAGCTTTAACAGTCGGGTATAAGCCAATGGCCAAGAACTCGAAGTGGTCAACCGTTTTAAATATCTGGGTTCGATTGTCAGTGATGAAGGATAAAATTTGAGGTGTTGGCCAGAATAGCACAAACAATAGCGGCGCTTGCACGGGTTAACAGAATCTGGCAAGACAAACGGTTACCCATATGCACCAAGATCAGATTAATGCGCACATGTCAATATTCCACTATGCTTGTGAGACATAGACAATTACAGCTGACCTGCAGCGGAAGATACATGCCTTTGAGATAAGATGTTTCCGAAAACTTCTAAACGGCACGTGCAAAGACCGAGTTACAATTGAGGAAATACGAGAAAGAATTTAAACAGCAATAGGGCCTTTTGAAGACCTTTTGGCAACTGTCAAAAGAAGAAAACTCTTTTGTTACAAGCACATGTGGAGATCAAACGGTCTTGCAAATGTGATTCTGCACGGGAAGGTGCAAAGCAGACGACGAAGCGGTCGTCCCAAAAAGAGGCGGGAGGACAATATAAAAGAATGGACCAATCTCCGACCAGATGAGACACAGGCAGCGGTCGCTGACAGAGAGGGCTGGCGTGGGGTTGTGGGGATGTCTTCATGTGTGCCCCAACGATCTCACCGGTGACGGGATAACCTGACCTGATGAATATTGTGGTAGTGGTGATAATAACGGATATTCTGCTGGTGGCTATAATAATAACGATAAAGATGGTAATACTGGTGGATATGAAGTGGATGATGGTGATTATGTGATGTTGGTAGTGGTGATAATGAAAGCTGATCAAAATTGTGAAGTTTTCTCTCTTCTCTCAGTTGTCCCTCTTCTTAACTTAACGTCTTTATACTGGTTTAGAAGACCCTGCAGAGTCTGTATACAACCAGTTTCATTTACATTACTTTGCTCTAAAAGCTATGGGCATCCAATTTATTCTTAAATGCATTAACTGTCCCTGCCTCCATTACCTCCCCTGGCAATGCATTCCAAGCAGACACCACTCTCTGACTAAACAAATATTTCCTAATATCTAATCTGGACCTCTCTTTAGTCAACTTGTAGCTATGCCCTCTTGTTATTGTGGGTGGCTGTATTTGAAAAAAAAACTTGTTATAGTCTAATGTATCCATTCCTCTGATCATCTTATAAACCTGTCTTAAGTCACCACGAATTCTTCTTTCTTCTAGACACTGGTGGCCGGTTTTTCTGAGTCTTTCCTCATAACTGTAATTCTGGAATTCCACTACTCCAGAGGGTATAGGGGTCATTCTATAAATACTTGCAATAAAGTTTGCTGACACACCGTGATTTGGCTGTTGTGTCTCTGCGTGATGGGGGAGCCTTCTCCTTTTGACCGCCATGTAGGTTACAATTTGGAGTGTACACACCAGGGATGGTCGAAAAGTTTTGCATTTTAGTTGTTGTTTGTCCATTGTTTCCGAAGAGGACCACACTGTCATCTATCAGTCCTGGAGTGGGTTTGTAGATGGCTGATCAAACCAATCCGAGCCCGAAAGCGTCTGTCAAACTGACGGCAGACAATCACTGTCTGGCCGTCAGACGGAGGCAATTCGTCTCTTATCTTTCGTATCGCTCGTCTCCGTGCAGCTTCTTTGATTCTTGTCAGCTCCATATGTGTCGTGCCAGAAGAGATTTTACTACTCCAGGCTGAGCGATCAGCAGCAAAGTTTTCCCAATTATCAGGGTCAATGTTACAGTTATTTAGTGAAGCTTTCAGAGCGTCTTTATAACTTTTTATTTGACGACCGCGAGCTCGTTTGCCTGATTCAAGCTCGCCATAAAATATTTTCTTTGGAAGCGCTCATCTGACATTCAGACAACATGACCAGTCCATCTAAACTGCGATTTGCACAGAGTTGTATGGATGCTTGTCATGCCAGCCAGCATTTTAGTAGGAAGGAATCAAAGCACTTACCTGGAAATCGATGTCAGCTTCTCTGTGTATGAAGGAATCAACGCACTTACCTGGAAATCGATGTCAGCTTCTCTGTGTATGAAGGAATCAAAGCACTTACCTGGAAATCGATGTCAGCTTCTCTGTGTATTTGCCATGCAAGGCGATACACTTCTCCCATCTATTCTTCTCCTTCCTTTTATCCTGGTTCTAGAACTCGTCCGTCTGGGCCCGGAATCACATCTCCAGTTCAGTAATCGAGCCCTGGACGTCAGAAAAACGACGTCCACGAAGCCGTTTCCTCATGCTTGGAAAAAGGTCACTAAGTGCCAAGTCCGATGAATGTGGTGAATGGAGCATGATTTCATACCCGCACGTTTTTCTAACGTTCCAGGACTTGATTCTATCTATCTATGTTCTTTGCGCGCAAAATTCGGCGCATAAGGCAGAAACAAACGATCTGCAGTTGAAACGGTGTGGTGCCACTGTTTTTAAATCTTGTATGGTGCTGAGACCAATAGTTGAGCCGTGGCCATGGTTGAGCCCTCTCGGATGATTGTTCTTCTGTTTCATTGGGTCTCTTTCCCGAACACCCCTCGGTGTCAATTCTAGTGCGTGCAATGGAAGACGGTTGTTGGTCATTCTAAGAACATGTCCGATGCATGTCCTTTTTTTCCGGATGATGATCGACACTAATAGTTGGTTTATCTCTGTTCTTATCGAGTCATTAGTTATGAACTGGTCCCAGCGTATAGTTGGTTTGTCTCTGTTCTTATCGAGTCATTAGTTATGAACTGGTCCCAGCGTATAGTTGGTTTGTCTCTGTTCTTATCGAGTCATTAGTTATGAACTGGTCCCAGCGTATAGTTGGTTTGTCTCTGTTCTTATCGAGTCATTAGTTATGAACTGGTCCCAGCGTATAGTTGGTTTGTCTCTGTTCTTATCGAGTCATTAGTTATGAACTGGTCCCAGCGTATAGTTGGTTTGTCTCTGTTCTTATCGAGTCATTAATTATGAACTGGTCCCAGCGTATATTCTATAATTTTCTTAAACATTTATTTTCAAAGATATTTAGTTTGTTTTCCAACGTTTTTGTTGTCTTCCAGCTTTCACATTCATATGTCAGGACTGATATTACGATTGAGTTGAATAGTCTGAGCTTGGTATGTTTGCTCAGTGTCGTTGATTTCCAGATGTTGGTGAGCTGATTAAAGGCGCATGAGGCCAAAGAAATTCTAGTGGACATTTCTTTCGTGGCATCTCCATCTTGTGTCATTTTGCTTCCCAGGTATGTGTAGTGTTGGACATTTTGTAGAGATTTCCCCTGTAGCTTGATATCAACCGTTGTTGTTATGGAAGCCATAATTTTTGTCTTTGAGGGGTTTACTTGAAGTCCTATCTGTTTTGACCATTGGCATAGTCTATCGATGTTTTCTTGTGTTTTTTCATTAGTCGTACTTAGTAGCGCTACGTCGTCTGCAAAATCAAGATTTTCTAAGGTCTTGTTGTCTGTCCATTCTATGCCTAAATGCATATCATGGGCATAGTGTTTCATAATCCAATCTATAGCTATGCCAAATAGTAGAGGTGATAAAATACATCCCTGTTTTACTCCTGTTTTTATGTTAAACCATTCAGGGCTTTAACACAGCATCGTGAATTATCATATAAGGCCTTGATAACATTTATGTATTTTGAGGGTAAGCCATAATTCTTCAGAATTGTCAAAAATGTTGGACGGTGTAGACTGTCGAAGGTCTTCTGGAAGTCCACAATGTTGGACGGTGTAGACTGTCGAAGGTCTTCTGGAAGTCCACAATGTTGGACGGTGTAGACTGTCGAAGGTCTTCTGGATGTCAATAAAATTGATGATTTGTGGGGATTTCATTTCTACAGATTCTTCTATGATAGTTCTGAGTGTGGAAAATTTGATCAATGCAAGAACGCTTTGGTCTAAAGCCAGCCTGTTCTTCTCTTATGAGGACATCTACCTGTTCCTTGAGTCTTTCTTATATCATGCTGCCGAGTACTTTCCCGGGCACTGACAGGAGTGTTATGCCACGCCAGTTGTTACAATCGGATACGCTTCCTTTCTTTGAAATTGTTACAATAATACCATCTTTCTACTGTTGGGATGGTTGTTCCTCTTTCCACGCATAATTTATGATGAATGAGGGCTGTACCATCTGCGGCTTTTAACATTTCACCAGTTATCTCATCATCCCCTGCTGCCTTGAAATGCTTTAGTTTGTGGATGGCTCTTTTGATTTCTGCGAGTGTAAATTCTGCACAGGACACTGGTAAGAGGGGCAAGTCTGTTTCGTTTTCAAAATTAGGTGTTGTAGGATGTGATCTATTCAATATCTCTGTAAAGCGATTAGTGAAACTCGTTGGCCCATCTCCTGACGGTCGCTAGTAATCTCTGTAAAGCCCAACGTTTCATCTGTTCTTTTTCTCTAGTAACAAGGTTACCATGTTTATCTCTGATTGGTGTATTTGTAGTAGACGATTTATTGCTTAACTGTCTTGTGATCTGGTGAAGGTATCTGCTTGTGTCCACTTTTGTTGTACTTTCAGCTGTTGCGGCCAGATTATTGAGGAACTGCTTCTTGTCTTTGCAAGCGTTATATTTAACCATTTTATTAAGTGAGTCTTACCCCTTCCTACAATTCTAATATGCAATAGGTGTTGTTGTTGTTGTTGTTGTTGTTGCAAGGAAGTTTTTCTGTCTTCCTTTCTTGGATTTTACTCCAGGTGTCATCATTTAGCCACTGTTTCTTTTTGTGTTTGGAGTATCCAGCTCAATGTAGTATTGACAACTGGAAATGTGGTTCAGGGTCCAAGGGGAGAAGTTATACAATCAGGGTATTAGGAAGGTGAAGAATAGATTAGAGAAGGTTATAGCCTCGCAGGGAGAATACACAGATAAGGACTAGAGTTCACACCAATTCCCAGATAATTGCCTTGACTTCTTCATACTAAAGGGCTTAATTTCTCGACGATCCCTCGTACATTTAGAATGTTTTCCCAGACAGCAGCTAACAGTTTGCTCTATTCGATTTTCAACTGTCAAGTGTTCTTTTACGTGCACATCATGTACATGGAATCCCTGAATTTATTGTCCGTCTCAGATAGGACTAGGCGCTCGATCTTGCCTCGCTTGACACCAGGGTACACTTGAAACTTGCGAGGTTCGAACTATCCTCGTTTTGCACTTTCGTTTCTTGAACGAAGAAAGGTCCCAGCAATAACGACCTCCGTAATGAAAATGTAAGTTATAGCAATTATAATGCTGGTAGTAGTCATAATGGGGACTAGTTATAGTTATGGTGGTGGTCGTGGCGCTAAGGATGTTGTTGATGTAGATCATAATGAAGAATATGGTGATGATGATGTCGATGATCGTCATGGTGACATAAATAAAGGTTATAGTAGTGACAATAACAGGTTCTAGAGTTATATTACCGCTCTGAAGAAACTCAATTAGCTGTATTAATAACCTCCTCGTTTAGGATTTTGAAGGCCAGTGTGACGTCATCAAACATAATAGGCAACCAAAATTCCAATGAGCAAGATCAGAGTTGTGGTTCTTGTGTGGCACAAACGTGTTTGTAGAGACTGTGGTAGAAGTAATTGTTTTATTTGTAGTAGTAGCAACAGCATCAGCTGCTGCAGAAGCTCCAGTAGTAGTGGTAGTAGTAGTAGTAGTAGTAGCTGTAGTAGTAATAGTAGTAGTAGTAGTGCTAGTTTTAATAGTAGCAATAGTGATAGTAATGGTCGTAACAATAGTAACAGTAGTAGTACCAGTAGCCCCAATAGTAGTAGTAGCAGTATTAGTAGTAGTAGTAATAGTAGTAGTAGTAATAGTGGTAGTCGTAATAATAGTAGTAGCAGTAGTAGTAATAGTAGTAGTAGTAGTAGTAGTAGTATTAGTTGTTGTTGCTGCAATGGTAGTAAACATAATATTTAAAATAGTAGCAGCATCATAATTAGTTGTAGTTTTAGCAGCAGTAGTAGTAGTAGTAGTAGTAGTAGAATTAGTAGTAGTAGTAGCAGTAGTAATCGTAGCAATAGCAATAGTGGTAGTAATAGCAGTAGTAGTAGTAATAATAATAATAAAAATAATAGTAGTAGTAACAGTAGTAGTAATCCTAGCAGTAACAATAGGGGTGGAGCAGTAGTAGTAGTAGTAATAAATGTAGTAGTAGTAGTAGTATTAGTAGTAATAGTAGTAGTAGTTTTCGTAGTATAGATTTAGTTTTTATTTGTGTTTTTGTTATAGTAACAATAGTTTGTATTATTAAACGAGGAGAAAATCCCAAGTCGGTGAATGATAACCAAAGCAACGACAATAAAAACAAAGACAACTATATTGTCAATAGTTGTGCATCACAAGTGATGAAGACCACTCTCTTTGTTCAGCCGTGAGGACAGTCGTGTCTCTTGCAGTGTCCGATGAAATGGGTGACGCGCGGTGATTTGGATTAAAGTGAGGAAGAAACTGCGTCTTTTGTCAACCTCACTCACAGAGCCTAAGCTACCTTTTGCCAGTGGCAAGACATTCATCGAGACGACTGGAGATAGCATAGGATGCAGATTTTGCCTCAGGGTTACCACCGAAGCCTTTCCGTAAACATGTAACCCGCAGAGTAGACAGGTGGGATTACATCTAACACAGTTTGTCGTGCCTTTTCGATAACCACAAGAGGTCGTATGGACAACACTCAGCGTGTGAGTGAGTCTGGCATCTCTCCCCAGCTGTATTCAGCTCATCAAAGTAGCATCTAAAATTCCAACAAGCCAAATTCGTGAAGGTGAACCGGCAGAACTAACCCGTGAAATACGACACAGGTATAAGCGTAGTGCAATTCAGCTGGCGTCCAGACCAGGATAAACGGAAGGAAGAAATCACAAAAAAAGAACGAAAAACAAGTCCAGACGGAAAACAACACCACGTTTCCGTGAACACAAGTGTAAGTCGTCGACTAGTGTGAACTATATTGTAATCCCTCTTAAAATAGCACACACAATCTCAGACAACTAAAAAAAAAGAAAGTGATATACTAGACAACACGACATTGAACCACAAACTTCCAGATGACAAATGTACAAAAGAATCCCAAGACAGACTGCCAATTCGATAAGGTAAATTGAGTAGTTATTTGAGTGCATACAACAAAGAAGAAGCATTTAAAACAGGAAATTATTGTTCCCATATTCACATGGGACGTCTGGTCAGGCAAAACACACTGATCAGAAAATGTTAACCAGGGTCAGGAGAAATATACTGTCTAAGACCCTCACCTGACTTCCTCGTTGGTCGTCCTGGAAACGTGCTGTTGTCGAGAACATCAATCTGGCTAACAAAGGTGACGATCGACGTGATCTCCGTAGTAGTGAGCGACACGAAGATGAAGCCAAGCATAGCACAAATGCCTGGAGGACCTCGGTCCACCTTCATCAGCACGCTCTAGCTGTGAGGAAAGCTACTGCAACTCGTTACTTAACGCCCATTTCAGGGCGCACATAAGAGTAACCTACCCATTGTTGGCATTCGAAACAACAGCAACCCATATATTCACGTATTAAAACAGTACCTGTGCATTCGATTTTACGAGCAGAATACAAGCTGGCTTTTTTTCTTTTTTTTTTGGCTTATAAATATGGATTAACCAATGACTGGATGGTTGCAAGTAAAACCTTTGATCGTTAACTTCTCCACTAAATTCCACTTGAGTGGTGTGTTGCTGTGTCTGTACTATTGACGCGTCTGGTGGGTTAGTCTGTTTCATTAGCTAATTCATTCTTCCTGAGAAAACGTAACAAAGAATGCTAAATGTAACAATAATACATTTAAAAGTCTATGAGATCCCATTGAGGAAACCCGGCACATATTTTGTTAATTTGGCCTCTTTTAACGCAAAATATTCACAATTTGTTGAAGGGGATCAAGACGCTAAGCAGTGCATGAGCTGCAGTGATCAGCTACCTATAGCTGACTGCTAACGTCAGGGCCAGCGAACCAGAGCTGCCAAGACCCTTCTACACCTCCACGTGGTGATCCTGGATAACAGGCTGCAGCAGGGTAGGCTGGCTAAGGAGAAGGGATCGAAGAGGGAATGCTAGCCTGGTACTCAACAAATGCTTGCTGAAGTCGGATGTGTTGGACCGAAAGGTGCAAATATCGCAGTCAAGCTGTAAACTACGACACAACGCATTCCGTTCTCTGGACTACATTCTGCTACTTAAGCCCTTTCATTGTTTGGTAGCGGGAGATTGAAAAGGAACGAAGCCAAGCCGAGCTAATCCATTTGTTGAAGAAATCTTCTTTTTCTTCTTCTTCTTCTTCTTCTTCTTCTTCCTCTACTTCTTCTTTAGTCCCGAGTGATTTGCCGGGGTCTTTGTGTATGGCAAAGACAAGAATAGCACTACTGCTCCACAGAAAGCATCTCGTAAGAGGTGACATGGCACATCACTGGTCATGGTTAGGTGGTTTGTTAAGACCAACATAGATGGCACCTAATAGGCTGCGGGTCTACTTTGCTCTAGTATTTGAGTCTATTAAGTTCGACTCGCACATCGGTTAACCATCCTCCAAGAAACTGGTTGTATACAGACTGTGCATAGTTTTCTAAACCAGTATAAAGACGTTAAGTGATTCTTCTTCTTCGTAAGCTTTCAGACATGAATTGGCAAATATCCAAAAGAAACCAGTTGTTAGCTTAGGGCTATTGCTATGTCGGTGACGGTAAAGGTCAAAGAAGCAACTATCTTAGATCTCCTCTTTGTCGATGACTGCGCAATAAACACGTGACCAGAACAGGACATGCAGCCAATCATGAATGAGTTCTCAACTGCGTGCACTATTTTTGGTCTTACTGTAAACACCAAGAAAACGGAGGTCATGTTTCTACCTGCACCCGGGGAGTCCTACCACAAACCAAACGTCACTGTACAGGGACAACTCCTAAAAGCAGTTGACAGCTTTACCTACCTTGGCAGCACTCTCACCAGAGAAGGAAATATAGACTCTGAGGTCTACAACAGGATTTACAAGGCGAGTGATGTTTTTCGAAGACTACGAGAACATGTTTGGGACCGGCAGGGAATCAGTGTTGCCACCGAGATTAGTGGGTATCGTGCTGTTGTGCTAACCACCCTTCTGTACGCCTGCGAAACATGGACAGTCTAAAGCAGGAATGTCAGGAAACTTGATGATTTCCATGTAAACTGTCTCCGCAGACTGCTCAGGATCGGTTGGCCGGACAAAGTGCCAAACTGTGAAGTCCTCAACAGGGCTAGACTCTGACATCCATACGTTGTTATAGAGAGGCCAGATCAGATGGACAGGGCATGTTGTTCGCATGTCAGATGAGCGCCTCCCCAAGCAACTGTTGTACGGTGACAGGTGCTCATGACAGGACAGCGCCCGCAGAGGTAGACAAATACACTCTAAAAGTTTCTTTGAAAAGTTTCTCCATTGATGTTGAGGACTGGGAGCTGCTTGCTCCGAACCGCTCAGCCTGGCGTACTGCCATCACACATGGTGCTTGCCCCGCTGAGCAGATGGCCATTACGGAGGCACGTGAAAAGCGAGCTGCACACAATGAAAGATTGCAAGAGTGCTCAACTAAAAATGCTGTTTATGTGTGCCCTACGTGCGGTAGAGTTTGTCACGCTCAGATCGGACTGCACAGTCACATGCAGTCACATTTAAATAAACATATCTGGACGCTGCCGCCATCTTCGCTTGCGATGGGCAACTAACTAACTAACTAACTGACTAGCTAACCAACTAACTAACTATTGCTATATCGACAGAGCTTATCCATGAATACTATTAGTGATGGCCATATGTTCTTTCTCTGTTTATTATCTGTTGGAAACCTTTGTAGTAGATGTCCATCAGTTACTTTATCCTATCTTAAAATAGCTTTAAGGTATACAATTTTTAGGAGCAAGTTGGAGAGGCATCAGAAATAAAGAATAATAATTGATTGATTCTCTTTTGCGCCCGAAGGGAAATATATATGACCATCACTATAGCTGACCCCTTTACAGGAAATTTGAAATCTATCATCCGCTGTTGCGGTTTTAATAGCAATGGTTTTAGATTGTTAGACTGTTAGACACATTCCCGACTCTTTGAATCACCTGTATGATATGCTTGGGCGGTTACCGTGGTTCTATTCAATTATGGACGTATCTTCATGTGACCATAAGGTTAGAAGTAAAGTTAAAGCCCTTTTATGTAAACGTGTCATTAAATAAACATTGTAGTGGTCCCTTTAATCTTGAGACCATAGCCATAGGCTGCAGCCTAGTCATCCATTTGGAAATTGTGGTCCTATTCTTTACAACTATGGTAAAAAATAGAATAACCCACGCAATAATAATAGTCTAGGAAAATGAAAGCATATGTTCATCAATCAATCAATCAATCAAAACCTTTACAGCCCATTGTGTAGCATACGTCTTCAACAAAAACATGTCACGTCTTTCTGTCATACGCCATTTGCACCAGTCCAATCCACGTCTTCCAAGTCTCTTTACTGTTGTTCTAAAGCTGTCTCCACCAGGAATACGTAGGTCAACCACTACTTCTCTTGTCTATGGGGTACCAGCTCAGAGATTGTTTTGTAATACAATTCACCCGATGTCCTTAATGTTTCCAACGCCAATATAGACATGAGAAATTGTTTGAATCCAATTCTTGCTTCGTAAGGTAAGGAAGAATTTACTAAGAAGAAGGCAGATGTAGGGACTCAAACCTTATGAGGATGATGTGGATCTACTGCCCTGTCCATTCTGGGGTTCAGGGCAACGAAAGAGCTGCCATCCTGGCTTCACAGGCATCTACTTACCTACTTACTTTCCCTGTCTCAGGCACCACGTCACACATCATTCTTCAAGTCTCCAGTCACCCGGGTGTCTTGATTAGTATGTTTCACTTGACACTGATTACGGTTTGATTTCCGCGTCAGGGTCATGTTCAACATACTGACATTTAGAAGGCTTCATTACTCTTTTGCAACTTGTTATTCAGTGCCCATATTTCTGCGCCATAAAGTGGTGATGAGTATACATACCATCTGACAATTCTCATTTTTAACATATGATTAGGGACGGCGTGGGCTAGTGGTTAAGAGACACGGCTCACAACTCGAAGGTGCTGGGTTCGATTCCCATCACAGCACCGGCCGTTATCCCGGGGAAGCAAAACTTAGAAAATGAAGGCGGAAGCAGACCCTTACATAAAATGCATGCTGAACTCAGAAGCGCTAGACCGGCAGGCGCAAAATAAAAACCCCAGTGCAACGCACACCACCTTGGGGAATAGAAAAATAAGGCGAACGCAAAGAAACGTACTGACGGATATCAATAGCTGAGCAGTGCTGTAGCATCATATCCAGCAAACCAGAGCTGCCAAGACCCTTCTACACCTCCACGTAATGATCCTGGATAGCAGGTTACAACAGAGCAGACTGGCTAAGGAGAAGGGATCGAAGAAGGAATACTAACTTGGTACTTGAAAATGCTTGTTGAAGTCGAACGTGTCGGACCAAAAGGTGCAAATATCGCAGTCAGGCAGGAAACTACGACGCGATGCACTCTGTTCTCTAGATAACATTAGCTATGGGTCGCTGACCTCTGTAGCTCATGCGCTGCTCAGCATCTTGATCCCTCTCGTTCATCGATTTGAAATAATATATAGATACAGGGACTGTGTATGTTGTAAAAGACGACTAAAGAGAGTTGTCCATGAGACTAGCAACTTCATAGTGTACACAACAAATTTATACAGAAATCACCACTGAAAAACCAGCAAAGTGCTTTGGCAAAGTCTGTCTAAAGGACAACTGTAGTAATGGCTCTATACTCCAGCCGGAGTAGAAAAGGTACATGAAGAAGGAAGATTATTAAACACAAAAGTCTCCAGCAATTCATCCGCAATGACGGCAGCTGCTATGGGACTACTTTAAGTACACAATTTGTTCATGTACATAAAGAAAGTTATTAAACAAAATCTGAGACTGAAAAAAATTAACATAGATATATTAATGCTAGATCAATAAAACAAGAGCTTTAACTGTAAGGTTATTTGCGAATGCCCACAATGAGTGGGTTTACTTTTTTGTGCGCCCTGAAAATGACGTTAAATGACGGGTTGTTGCAGTAGCTATCCTCACATTCTGAACGTGCTGATGAAGGTGGACTGGGGTCCTACAGGCGGTTGTGTTATGCTTGGCTTCATCTGCGTGTCACTCACTACTACGGGGAACACGTCGATCCTTCACCTCGTTAGCAAGGCTGCCATGAAAACAACCCGTTTCCAGGCAGTGCTACTAGGAAGACGAAGTGAGGGTCTTGGCCAGTATATTTTGCCTGACCTTGACTAACATTTCTAATCAGTATATTTTGCCTGACCCTGACTAACATGTCTGATCAGTATATTTTTACTAACATGTCTGATCAGTATATTTTTTACTAATATGTCTGATCAATATATTTTGCCTGACCTTGACTAACATGTCTGATCAGTATATTTTTTACTAACATGTCTGATCAGTATATTTTGCCTGACCTTGACTAACATGTCTGATCAGTATGTTTTGCCTCACCCTAACATGTCTGATCAGTATATTTTTGCCTGACCCTGACTAACATGTCTGATCAGTATATTTTGCATGACCAGACTGTGTATGTTGTAAAAGACAACTAAAGAGAGTAAATGACTGTAAATTTACAAAACAAGATGGGAAACTAAGACGCTAGTCCAATCAGGCACAACATACTGACCAGGACGTCGCGTCAGGGTCAATACACTGACCAAGACCACAATATAAGATATGTTACCATCAGATAAATATACAAGATATATGACCATAAGATAAATATACAATATATATATATGCATGTAAGACAATAAACAAGTTCAATGTATACAAAATAAGTAAACAGGTTATATGACTGCATGATCAGGTAAAGACCGGGTGATAAAAACACATAAGACACATTACTAACACTCTTGGCAACATTCAAACATTTAGTTTGGACCTGCAGAAACAAAGAAACATACGAATTACACATTTACACTCCAGAACTGTTTAAACATATATATATATATATATATATATATTTACAAAATTATTTGTGTGCGTTTTCAAATTTGGAATGAACGTGTTTTCTTTATAATGGACAGCAAAGCTGCTGTTTGTATCCTGTATGGTTTTTAACAAATCAAAAAAAAAAAAAAAAAATGTTATACACAGTAAAGACCGGGTGTGTCTAGATGTGGGTCTAAATTGAAAAAGTAGGGACATGCAGACAATAAATCTTGCGAATGTTGGGCCGTCCAGGACCCAGAACAACTGATATATCCAAGTATGCAGGAATCCTGTACAGTGGAGAACATGATGGCGGCAAATGAAAGAGCCCAGACGATGGTTGGTTTTTAGGAGAAGACTTTGTGAGGTTGCCGGACATGGAAAGTAAGTAAGCAAATACAGTATGATAACGAAAGAAAATAGAATCACGACTATAAGATAGTAATTTTTGATAACGAAAGAAAATAGAATCACGACTATAAGATAGTAATTTTTGATAACGAAAGAAACTAGAATCATGACTATAATATAGTAATATTTGATAACGAAAGAAACTAGAATCATGACTATAAGATAGTAATTTTTGATAACGAAAGAAACTAGAATCATGACTATAAGATAGTAATTTTTGATAACGAAAGAAACTAGAATCAGGACTATAAGATAGTAATTTTTGATAACCAAAGAAACTAGAATCATGACTATAAGATTGTAATTTTCGATAACGAAAGAAACTAGAATCATGACTATAAGATAGTAATATTTGATAACGAAAGAAACTAGAATCATGACTATAAAATTGTAATTTTGGATAACGAAAGAAACTAGAATCATGACTATAATATAGTAATTTTGGATTACAAAAGAAACTAGAATCATGACTATAAGATTGTAATTTTTGATAACGAAAGAAACTAGAATCATGACTATAAGATTGTAATTTTTGATAACGAAAGAAACTAGAATCATGACTATAATATAGTAATTTTTGATAACGAAAGAAACTAGAATCATGACTATAATATAGTAATTTTTGATAACGAAAGAAACTAGAATCATGACTATAATATAGTAATTTTTGATAACGACAGAAACTAGAATCATGACTATAATATAGTAATTTTTGATAACGAAAGAAACCAGATTCATGACTATAAGATAGTAATTTTTGATAACGAAAGAAACTAGAATCATGACTATAAGATAGTAATTTTTGATAACGAAAGAAACTAGAATCATGACTATAAGATTGTAATTTTTGATAACGAAAGAAACTAGAATCATGACTATAAGATAGTAATATTTGATAACGAAAGAAACTAGAATCATGACTATAAAATTGTAATTTTTGATAACGAAAGAAACTAGAATCATGACTATAAGATTGTAATTTTTGATAACGAAAGAAACTAGAATCATGACTATAATATAGTAATTTTTGATAACGAAAGAAACTAGAATCATGACTATAATATAGTAATTTTGGATAACGAAAGAAACTAGAATCATGACTATAAGATTGTAATTTTTGATAACGAAAGAAACTAGAATCATGACTATAAGATTGTAATTTTTGATAATGAAAGAAACTAGAATCATGACTATAATATTGTAATTTTTGATAACGAAAGAAACTAGAATCATGACTATAATATAGTAATTTTTGATAACGAAAGAAACTAGAATCATGACTATAATATAGTAATTTTTGGTAACGAAAGAAACTAGAATCATAACTATAATATTGTAATTTTTGATAACGAAAGAAACTAGAATCATGACTATAATATAGTAATTTTTGATAACGAAAGAAACTAGAATCATGACTATAATATAGTAATTTTTGATAACGAAAGAAACTAGAATCATAACTATAATATTGTAATTTTTGATAACGAAAGAAACTAGAATCATGACTATAATATAGTAATTTTGGATAACGAAAGAAACTAGAATCATGACTATAAGATTGTAATTTTTGATAACGAAAGAAACTAGAATCATGACTATAAGATTGTAATTTTTGATAACGAAAGAAACTAGAATCATGACTATAATATAGTAATTTTGAATAACGAAAGAAACTAGAATCATGACTATAAGATTGTAATTTTTGATAACGAAAGAAACTAGAATCATGACTATAATATAGTAATTTTTGATAACGAAAGAAACTAGAATCATGACTATAATATAGTAATTTTTGATAACGAAAGAAACTAGAATCATGACTATAATATAGTAATTTTGGATAACGAAAGAAACTAGAATCATGACTATAATATAGTAATTTTTGATAACGACAGAAACTAGAATCATGACTATAATATAGTAATTTTTGATAACGAAAGAAACCAGATTCATGACTATAAGATTGTAATTTTTGATAACGAAAGAAACTAGAATCATGACTATAAGATTGTAATTTTGGATAACGAAAGAAACTAGAATCATGACTATAAGATAGTAATTTTTGATAACGAAAGAAACTAGAATAATGACTATAAGATAGTAATATTTGATAACGAAAGAAACTAGAATCATGACTATAAGATTGTAATTTTTCAAAGAAACAAGAACTCTACTTCAGGATAACTACAATAGAAATAAATGAATAAACACAATTTAGAATTGTCAAAATATTTATAAAAGTAGGTAAATACGAAAAGAACTGTTAAATAAATAAATAAGATATACGACTGTTAGATAAATAAAGAAAGCACTTCCCTTGTAGAAGATACATCTCAAACAGCAGTTTTTGTTCTGTTCAACTACGAGCGGTAGGACTCTACTACTTCATGTTAGTTGTGTACTAACAAAATATAACGCCATGCCTGCCATAAAACAGTAGCGTGTTCCGCCTGTCGCCTGTGTAGTTTTACTAGAAACGGTAAACTGAACACGGATGTACATCGATGTCTGAAAAGCTATTATGCGAAATGGGGACAGTTATCCCGTAAGCTCTTTACGATGGAAGTGTTGGGTCATCTGTAGTACAAAACGGAATTTCCTTTCAGGATAATTATGAAAATTCGTGATAAGAGTTCTCAAACTCTGTTGAATGGTTGGTTATACGTATTGTTTTAAAGTGTGGGAAAAGGGGATGTTCGAATTCTGCAAGTTTCAAGAGTCCCTAGACTCAAGGAAGGTAGGATCGGCCTCTAGTCCTGTTAGAGGTGGACGATCAACTCGGAGGACCAGTGCACACGTAAAATAACACTTAGCACTTTGAAACTGAAAAAGAGCATGCTGTTAGCCACTGCTCCCATAACAATTCTAAAGGCAGCATAATTCCTACCCAATAATGATGGCTTGCATGAATTTCCACAAAAGGAGGCGGTCCTTCCATAATGCAAAGGTATAATAGGCTAATCACATGGTTGTCTGCACACCTCGATTGCAGATATATATTTATAAACAATCAGAACCTCTACTCCCCCCCCCCCCCCATAAGCAGTAGAGGAACGACTAATAAATCACGTGACTTGACCTGGTCACCCCTCTTCAACACTAGGGTGTACGTGTCTTCTTTTCTTCTTTACATACGTTTTAAAGAATTACTAATATATTCACTTTCAATACGACAAGCCTGCTTGCTTTTATCAAGTCTCAACAACACATTTTTTTAAAAATGAAGATTAAAATATTTCGGAGTTTAATTGGGGTGTCAAAGTCAATGGTATGAAAGTTAATGCTATCAAATGTACCGATGATCAAGCCATAGTGGGAGGATCAATAGCAATGTTGCAAGTCCTGCTTGGAAAAATTAACAGCACAATCAAATAGAGTGGCATGAAAATAAATACGTTGAAGACAAAAACTTTGGTAATGGACCAGTAACATAGACAAATAAATAATTTTTTTTTTTTTTTTTTTTTTTTGCGTTCGCTTTATTTCTTTAATCCCCAAGGCGGTGTGCATTGCACTGCGTTTTTATTTTGCGCCTGTCGGCCCAGTGCATCCGACTTCAGCATGCATTTTATGTAAGGGTCTGCTTCCTCCTGCATTTTCTAAGAGTTTGCGGCCGGTGCTGAGATGGGGATCGAACCCAGCACCTTCTGGTTGTGAGCCGTGTCACTTAACCACTAGGCCACGCCGTCCCCTGACAAATGAATATAATCATGAATGGAGAAATAATCGAACAAGTACAGAATTTTACATATTTAGCGAAAACTATTACAGAAGATACCCGCAATGAGACGGACATTTGGACAAGGATTGCATTGACAATACATGCCTTCAGATAAAAACAGAAGTTGCTAACCTCAAAGAATATATGGATACAACTGAGGAAAAGGAGAACCATATATTGATATATTCAAGAGGGACGAGGAAGCTAACGTCTGGTCGGGCAAAAACACACTCATCAGACAATGTTAGTCAGGGTCAGGAGAAATATACTGACCAAGACCCTCACCTGACCTCCTCGTTGATCGTCCTAGAAACGGGCTGTTGTCGAGGACAACAGTCTGGCTAACAAGATGAGGTTCGACGTGATCCCCGTAGTAGTGAGCGACAGGCAGATGAAGCCAAGCGTAACACAACCGCCTGGGGGACCCCGGTCCACTTTCATTAGCACGATTGGAATGTGAGGAAAGCTACGACAACCCGCTAACGCTCTTTTTAGGACGCATAAAAGAATAACCTACTCATTGTGGGCATTCACAAACAAACAACAACAATATATATTCAGAGGAGAACAACACCAACGTGGAGTTGGTTTTCTAATAAAGAATGAGCTGCAAAGGAGCATAAAGGGAGACTGGGCATACAACAGTTCAGTTCATCCCGTAACCCATCAGGTCGTTGGGGCATACTTGAAGACACTCACTTCTTAAATCAGTAGTTGAAAGAAACATAAGAATAATGAATAGAAGGAAAGTGCTACACCAGATGGCATTACTGTAGAAATGATAGAAGCACTGAAATAATTTGATGTTTACCGAATCACAGATCTATGCAATGACATTAACACAATAAGCCACGAAACCACATGATCTAACAAGTTATGAGTTCATAATTAACTTAACTTAACGTTTTTATACTGGTTTAGAAGACTAATCAGAGTCTGTAGACAACCAGTCACATCTGCATTATCCTGCTCTAAAAACTATGCACATCCAATCTATTCTTAAATTCATTAACTGTCTCTGCCTCCACCACCTTCTCGGGTAATGCATTTCAAACATTCACCACTCTCTGGCTAAAACAATATTTCCTTATATATATATATATATAATGTTGCCTAAGAAGACCAACGCAATAATTGCACGGATTTTTGAACTATCAGTTTGGCTTCGTATAACTCATATCATCAAAATACTTCTTAAAATCATACAAGAAAGAATTAAAGGGAAGATTAGCCAAGAAGTCAATGAGGAGCAGTTTGGTTTCAAACATTATAGCGGAAAAAGAAAAGCGATTTTCTGTATGAGAATGATCGTGGAAAATACACGGAGGTGCAGAAGAACGTACTTGCTTCATTGATTACACTAAAGCATTTGATAGCGTGGAGGATATAAATCTGGAGGGTAAGGATATAAAACGTATCATAAACTTGTATTGATATCAGCCAGTATGTTTGAGAACTAGAGATGAGACGCCATCAAGTAAACATAAAAGGGGGAGGGATGGGGAGGTTAGACGAGGATGCGTGCTGTTCCCTGGCCTATTTAATGTATACACAGAAAACAATGTAAGTGAATTAGAAGAAATTCATGGATAAGAGGACGAAGTATCAATAATATCAGACATGCAGATGAAACATTGTTAATAGCAGAAGATCCAGTACATCTGCAGAACATAAGGGTACGATAAACAGCACGAGCCAGGGGCTGGAAATCAACATTTAAAAAAGACTAACG
This sequence comes from Ariolimax columbianus, assembly GCA_036924085.1. Taxonomy (NCBI): domain Eukaryota; kingdom Metazoa; phylum Mollusca; class Gastropoda; order Stylommatophora; family Arionidae; genus Ariolimax; species Ariolimax columbianus. The sequence goes on from JAVGWX010000006.1 coordinate 74,695,610, forward strand.
TTATGGTGCCCACAAAAAGGAAAGAAAGTCAACAAATTGACATTCATATAAATGGAGAAATTCTGGAGTGTCAAGCTATTTATACCTTGGTCAGCTAATTACGGAGGATGACACAAACAAACGGGAGTTCATTTAGAGAATTGAAATGGGGAAGAATACGTTACAGCATGAGACATACATTTCTGGCCAAGCAGATTTATCAAAAACTAAAAATGAGATTCATTAAATGCTGTGTGCATTCAGTGTTATTGTATGGAATAGAAACCTGGACTATGGCCAAGAAAATGGAGAAGAGTATTGAAGCCTTTGAAATGTTGGTCTTCAGAAGACTTGGACGAGTTTCTTGGAAAGAAATGAAACAAATAGTTTGATCCTGGGACAACTCAAGGTGGAAGAAACCCTTCTGAAGAAAATAAAAAGCAGAAAAACAAGATATTTGTTGAAGGTTATTATGGAAAGAATAATATCAAATAGTCACCAATTAATCCATCCAAAAAATAGGAAAGCAACGGCATATGCCATTGTTCAAACGTCATAAATATGACATTATATTCGTGATATGCAGGATGCGTGGCTCAATCGAAAGGCAAATTAGATTCAGCCTTTTGCTGACAGACATGATATGAGGAATTATTACAGTGCGATACAGTCTGTTTATGGTCCGTATATATCAGATCTAGCACCGCTCTTAAGCGAAGATGGCAATTTTGTAATCACCAAAAAAGATAAGCTACCTATAAGGTGGGCTGAAAATCTCGCTAAGGTCCTTAACAGACCCTCTACTGTTACTTGTGAGATAATTGATCATCTACCTCCCATAGAAATGAATGAGAGCATGGGTGATCCTCCAACCGAGCAGGAAACTAGGGCCACGTTTGACCTCCTCGCGAACGACAAAGCTCCGGGAACTGACGCCATCCCAGCAGAGATCTATGAAGCTGACTGTCAAAAGATGATTGAGAAATTCAGTTATTTTGCGAAATGTAGAAGAAAAAGAGCATCTCACAAGAATTCAAAGACGCGTCCATTGTTCATTTACATAGGCGTAAAGGCAGTAAACAAATATGTGATAACCATAGAGGCATTTCTCTGCTGTGCGTAGGAGGAAACCTGCTAGCAAAAATACTTCTCCGCATATTAAATCTTCACCTGGAGCAAGGAGTTCTATCTGAGACTCAATGTGGCTTTAGGAAGAGACGTGAGACCATCGATATTATCTTTGCAGCAAAGAAAATCCAAGAGAAGTGCCAATAACAGAATATTTCTCTCTATACGACGTTTGTGGACCTCAATGAGGTCTTTGATACCGTTAGTTAGTTAGTTAGTTAGTTGGTTAGTTAGTTAGTTGCCCATCGCAAGCGAAGATGGCGACAGCGTCAGACGTGTTCATTCAGATGTGACTGTACAGGCCGATTTGAGCTAGACAAACTCTCAAGGCACACATGAACAGCTTTTTTAGTTTGGCAGTCTTGCATTCTTTCCTTTTATACCACTTTGTATCCTGCGCTTCCATGATGGTCATCTGCTCAACGGTGCAAGCACCATGTCACATGGCAGTGCGTCAGGCTCAGCGATTCGGAGCACGCAGCTTCTAGTCAGCAACATCAATTGAGAAACTTTTCAAAGACAATTTTAGAGTGTCTTTGTATCGTTTCTTTTGCCAACCCCCCACCCCCCCCACCCCCACCTTCCTGCAAGCACTGTCTTGTCATGAGCTCATCGTACAACAGTTGTTTGGGGAGGCGCCCCATCTGACATGCGAACAATTTGCCTTGTCCATCTGATCTAGGTTCTCCGTAGAAGTGTATGGATGCCAGAGAGTCTAGCCCTGCTGAGGACTTCAGAGTTGGGCACTTTGTCCCGCCAACCGATCCTGAGCAGTCTGCGGAGACAGTTTACATGGAAATGATTAAATTTCCTGACATGCCTGCTATAGACTGTTCATGTTTCGCATGCGTACAGAAAGGTGGTTAGCACAACAGCACGATACACACTAATCTCGGTGGCAACACTGATTTCCTGCGGTCCCAAACATTTTCTCGTAGTCTTCTGAAAGATGCACTCGCCTTGGAAATCCTGTTGTGGACCTTAGAGTCAATATTTCCTTCTCTAGTGAGGGTACTGCCAAGGTAGGTAAAGCTATTAACTGTTCATAGGCGTTGTCCCTGTACAGGGACGTTTGATTCGTTGTAGGACTCTCCGGGCGCAGGTAGAAACATTACCTCCGTTTTCTTGGTGATTACAGTTGAGCACTCATTCACGATTGCCTCCATGTCCTGTTCTGAGCACGTATAAATTGCACAGTTGTCGTCAAAAAGGAGATCTAAGATAGTTGCTTCTTTGACCTTTGTGAGGGCCTTTAGGCGCCTCAGAGTGAACAGTTGCCCATCCGTCCGGTACCTGATATATATGCCAATGTCACAGTCACGTGTTGCATCAGAAAGCATGGCTGCAAATACCACGCTAAAAAGTATTGCGATCAGCTACATCCCTGTTTGACTCCATTTATGACTGGGAATGCTGCAGAGAGTTTACCATCATTCAGTACACGGGCTGGCATGCCATCATTCAGTACACGGGCTGGCATGCCATCATTCAGTACACGGGCTGGCATGCCATCATTCAGTACGCGGGCTGACATGCCATCATTCAGTACGCGGGCTGGCATGCCATCATTCAGTACGCGGGCTGGCATGCCATCATTCAGTACGCGGGCTGGCATGCCATCATTCAGTACGCGGGCTGACATGCCATCATTCAGTACGCGGGCTGACATGCCATCATTCAGTACGCGGGCTGGCATGCATTCATTCAGTACGCGGGCTGGCATGCCATCATTCAGTACACGGGCTGGCATGCCATCATTCAGTACGCGGGCTGACATGCCATCATTCAGTACGCGGGCTGACATGCCATCATTCAGTACGCGGGCTGACATGCCATCATTCAGTACGCGGGCTGGCATGCCATCATTCAGTACACGGGCTGGCATGCCATCATTCAGTACGCGGGCTGACATGCCATCATTCAGTACGCGGGCTGACATGCCATCATTCAGTACGCGGGCTGGCATGCCATCATTCAGTACGCGGGCTGGCATGCCATCATTCAGTACGCGGGCTGGCTTGCCATCATTCAGTACGCGGGCTGGCATGCCATCATTCAGTACGCGGGCTGGCATGCCATCATTCAGTACACGGGCTGGCATGCCATCATTCAGTACGCGGGCTGACATGCCATCATTCAGTACGCGGGCTGACATGCCATCATTCAGTACGCGGGCTGGCATGCCATCATTCAGTACGCGGGCTGGCATGCCATCATTCAGTATACGGGCTGGCATGCCATCATTCAGTACGCGGGCTGACATGCCATCATTCAGTACGCGGGCTGACATGCCATCATTCAGTACGCGGGCTGGCATGCCATCATTCAGTACGCGGGCTGGCATGCCATCATTCAGTACGCGGGTTGACATGCCATCATTCAGTACGCGGGCTGACATGCCATCATTCAGTACGCGGGCTGGCATGCCATCATTCAGTACACGGGCTGGCATGCCATCATTCAGTACGCGGGCTGACATGCCATCATTCAGTACGCGGGCTGACATGCCATCATTCAGTACGCGGGCTGGCATGCCATCATTCAGTACGCGGGCTGGCATGCCATCATTCAGTACGCGGGCTGGCTTGCCATCATTCAGTACGCGGGCTGGCATGCCATCATTCAGTACGCGGGCTGGCATGCCATCATTCAGTACACGGGCTGGCATGCCATCATTCAGTACGCGGGCTGACATGCCATCATTCAGTACGCGGGCTGACATGCCATCATTCAGTACGCGGGCTGACATGCCATCATTCAGTACGCGGGCTGGCATGCCATCATTCAGTACACGGGCTGGCATGCCATCATTCAGTACGCGGGCTGACATGCCATCATTCAGTACGCGGGCTGACATGCCATCATTCAGTACGCGGGCTGACATGCCATCATTCAGTACGCGGGCTGGCATGCCATCATTCAGTATACGGGCTGACATGCCATCATTCAGTACGCGGGCTGACATGCCATCATTCAGTACGCGGGCTGACATGCCATCATTCAGTACGCGGGCTGGCATGCCATCATTCAGTACGCGGGCTGGCATGCCATCATTCAGTACGCGGGCTGACATGCCATCATTCAGTACGTGGGCTGACATGCCATCATTCAGTACGCGGGCTGGCATGCCATCATTCAGTACACGGGCTGGCATGCCATCATTCAGTACGCGGGCTGACATGCCATCATTCAGTACGCGGGCTGACATGCCATCATTCAGTACGCGGGCTGGCATGCCATCATTCAGTACGCGGGCTGGCATGCCATCATTCAGTACGCGGGCTGGCTTGCCATCATTCAGTACGCGGGCTGGCATGCCATCATTCAGTACGCGGGCTGGCATGCCATCATTCAGTACACGGGCTGGCATGCCATCATTCAGTACGCGGGCTGACATGCCATCATTCAGTACGCGGGCTGACATGCCATCATTCAGTACGCGGGCTGACATGCCATCATTCAGTACGCGGGCTGGCATGCCATCATTCAGTATACGGGCTGGCATGCCATCATTCAGTACGCGGGCTGACATGCCATCATTCAGTACGCGGGCTGGCATGCCATCATTCAGTACGCGGGCTGGCATGCCATCATTCAGTACGCGGGCTGGCATGCCATCATTCAGTACGCGGGCTGGCATGCCATCATTCAGTACGCGGGCTGGCATGCCATCATTCAGTACGCGGGCTGGCATGCCATCATTCAGTACGCGGGCTGGCATGCCATCATTCAGTACACGGGCTGGCATGCCATTATTCAGTACACGGGCTGACATGCCATCATTCAGTACGCGGGCTGGCATGCCATCATTCAGTACGCGGGCTGACATGCCATCATTCAGTACGCGGGCTGGCATGCCATCATTCAGTACGCGGGCTGACATGCCATCATTCAGTACGCGGGCTGGCATGCCATCATTCAGTACGCGGGCTGGCATGCCATCATTCAGTACGCGGGCTGGCATGCCATCATTCAGTACGCGGGCTGGCATGCCATCATTCAGTACACGGGCTGGCATGCCATCATTCAGTACGCGGGCTGGCATGCCATCATGAAGCTGGCGGACGACTGTAATGAATTTTTCCAGCCAACCGAATTTCGCAATGATTTTCCAAAATCCGGACCGGTTGACGGTGTAAAGGCCTTTGTCTGGTCAACAAAGGTCATGTGCAGATAACGATGCTGTTCCTGACATTTCTCTTGGATTTGACGAGCTGCAAAAATCATGTCAACCGTCCCACGACCAGCTCAGAAACCACACTTTTGTTGGATATGTGCTTTGCAGGATGTTGGTTGTTAGGTTTTGGGCAAATACATCTACGTTATCTGAGATTAAGTCTTCTCTTTTGAGTCTGAGCAGATCTTCTTGGAATCCGTTCCAATCTGCCTTATAGTATTTGAAGGAGGTCTGTTTGATCAAGTATATTGATTGTATTTTTCGTTTAAATAAATTGATATGGGCAGGTGGTCTGATCCTGCATTATCGAGAACTTCCAGTTTTATGGTTGTCAAGTTTGGAGTCATTATTGTGATGTCTATAGCCGTATCTGATCCATTTGGTTTGTTATTTATTCTGGTCATTGACCTATCATTTATTATTATCAGATTGTTTTCTTCGCAGAAGGTCATTATTTATTTCTCTGCCGTGTCTATGGCGCTTCCTCCCCATGCTGGATGATGCGCGTTTAAATCCCCTACTATGATTGTTCTATTGTTTATTTGTGCTTTGATTGTTTCCATGTAATTTGGAGTGAGTTTTCCTCTTGGGTTGTATATGTTTATTATTGTGATGCTCTCTGGGGCACTGTCTATTTTAATGGATAGGCCTTCTAGGTTTTCGGTATTAAATTTATCCGAATCCATTATTTTAATTCTTCATGTACTATAAAGGCTACATCTCCGTTCGCTCCTGTCTCTCTATCGTTTCTAACTATTTTGCATTTTTGAATATTTAGTCTTTTGGTAGGGCTGAGCATGGTTTCTTGAATTGCATATATTGTTGTTTCTCTTCCCCGATTGGCTAGTCTTAAGTAAGGCTTAAAGTTTTTGTGGAGGCCTTTGCAGTTCCATTGTATTATTTTCAGTGTTGTGATCATTTTCACTTTGCTTGTGCTTCGTGGAATATAATAGACCATTTGTTAGTGTCAGTGGTTTAAAAACTTTTAAAATAGCCTTGTTCTGATTTGAATGATCCTACTTATTGATCTCCTGTTTTGGATTACCTATCTACCTATTTGATTTTACTTGAGAGAGGCTTCTTACTCGCTTGGCTGTTCTGCACTCTGTTTTTTAAACAATGTTCCGTAATATTAAAAAGAAAGCATAAACCATATTACTTGATTCTTTATAGACAAACAGATACTTCACACTGCTGCTTAGACTTCCCATTTTAGATCCTTTCCTAATATTCACTTCCCGCCTTTGTCTCACACGTCTGGCTCTGGGTTGTTGGAGAGACCTGGAAATCCTACTTTCGTTTTTTGATGACCGACTGCATTTGTAATCTGCAGTTGTTCTACCTACCATTTTTAATGGGTGCGAGACCTGGATCATCTAAAGTCGCTATGTCGGGAAATTAAACCACTTCCACGTGTACTGCCTACGGAAACTACTGAGGGTTATATGGCAGGATATGGTCATGGACATGGCCAAATGCAGATGCGTTACTGTTAGCGTGATCGGAGATGTCCAGTATACACACCATGATTTATGCTGTACAGCTGAGATGGGCTGGGCATGTGCTACGCATATGTCAGATCAGTGTCACCAAAAGAAGCTGATCTATGGTAAACTCCAAAAGGGCATGAGAGCAACCCAAACGGTACAAGAGCAGGTTTACGAGATCACTGATCCAGTGCGATATTGACCATCCTGACTGGGAAAGAATCACCACCAATCGCATAGTCTGGCGTGGCACATTACTATGACTGATGTTGTTCGGAGATATGAGGCATCAAGAATAAATGAGGCTATACAGAGACGATTACTCCGCAAGTCTACTCACATTAACACTTCTTAAAACCCGGAGGTAGGAAGTGTCCTAGTTCCTTGTGCTAAGTGTGACATACAATTCAGTGCTCCGATTGGTTTATTTAGCCATCTTCGAACTCATGGGAACAGTGAATGTTGACAAAGTGGTCCTCATCGATTACTTAACTTAACTAACTTAACGTCTTTATACTGGTTTAGAAGACTCTGCAGAGTCTGTATACAACCAGTTCTAATTACATCATCTTGCTCTAGAAGCTGTACGCATCCAATCTATTCTTAAATGCATTAACCGTCCCAGCCTCCACCACCTCACTTGTCAATGCATTCCAAGCATTCACAACTCTCTGGCTAAAAAAATACTTCCTAATATCTAATCTGGACCTCTCCTTAGTAAACCTGAAGCTGTACCCTCTTGTTCTTGTTGGTGATTGTATTTTTAAAAAAACTTGTTATAGTCTAATTTAATCCATTCCTCTGATCATCTTATACACATGTATTAAGTCACCATGAATTCTTCTCTCTTCTAGACACTGTAGGCCAGTTCTTTTTAATCTTTCCTCATAACTGTAATTCTGGAATCCCACTATCAGCTTTGTCGCTCTTTTTTGTATTCTCTCCAGCATGTCTATATCCCCTCTCTGATAAGGACTCCACACCTGTATATATTACTCCAATCTAGGTCTAACTAATGTTTTATACAGTTTGACTATCACCTCCTTGCTCCTATGTTTAATATTTCTTTTTATCATCCCTAACATTATATTTGCCTTTTTTACTGCTACCTGAACTTGCTCCCTCACCTTACATGTATGATCTATTATAACCACTAAGTCCCTTTCTTTATCTATCTCTCTAATATTGTCCTCTCCCATTCTGTAATTATGTTCCATATTGGATCTACCCATGTGCATGACTGTACATTTATCTACATTAACTCCATTTGCCAGATTACAGACCATTCTCGGATTTTATCTAAATCCGACCTCAACATATCTATTTCAGCTTTAGATGAGACACTACTGCACAGTTTTGTGTCATCAGCAAATTTTGCAATAATGGATCCCATTTTAATGTCCAAATCATTTATATATATCAAGAATAAAATTTGACCCAAAACCGAGCCCTGTGGCACTTCACTTTTCACTTCACACCACCCAGAGTACTCCTTATTTATACCCACCCTCTGCCTTCTTCCCGTTAACCAATTTTCAATCCATTTGACAACTTCCCCACCTATTCCATGTGATTTTAACTTTCGAAATAATCTTTGATGAGGTACTCTATCAAAGGCCTTTGCAAAATCCAGATAAATAACGTCCACTGGCTCCCCTTTATCTAACATTTTGGTAACCTCCTCCATGAATTCTAATAGATTTGTTAAGCATGATCTCCCTCTGGTAAACACATGCTGACTATTTCTAATTAGATTAAATTATCTAAATGCATTACAATGTTTTCTTTGATTATTGACTCTAAAAATGTATAAACTATGCTCGTTAAGCTCACAGGTCTATAGTTTTCTGGATCTGCTTTTTTGCCCTTTTTGAATAACGGGATTACTCCCGTATCTTTCCAATCCCGTGGAACAATCCCTTGTGCAAGTGATTGAGAACATAATATAGCCAATGGTTTTACTAATTGGTCTCTAATTTCAAACAGCAATTTTAGATGAATACCATCTTGACCTGGACATTTATTCACTTTCAACCCCTCCAATTTTTTAAAAACCATTTCCTCTGTAATACAGATTGATCCTAATCCTGCTGTATCCATGTCTCTTTGAAAAAATATCTACAGGCTCTGGGATCTTGGAGCAGTCCTCTTTTGTGTACACTGTGCCAAAGTAGTGATTGAGTAGATTAGCTGCCTCCCTATTTTCACTTATTTTTTTTCCTGTGCTGTCTATGATAGGGCCTACTTTGTCCTTTGATCTTTGTTTATTTCTAACATAAGAGAAGACGCTTTTACTATCAGTCTTGATCCTCTGAGCAAGATTCTTTTCGAAGTCTATTTTTGCTGTTTTATTCGCTTTCTGAGATATGTATTGCATGTCCAAATATTTTAAATATGTTTCTTTTTATTTACCTGCCTCTCTATATTTTTTCCATGCTTTATTTTTAGCTCTTCTACATTTAACTACAAATTTAGTTATCCACTTTTTACGCTTGGAGTTTACCTTCCTATATGGAACACATTCCTCTTTTAGCGTTTCGAGAACTATTTTAAAACTCTCCCACTCCTGTTGAACATCTGTTCCTCCGACAATATCTTTCCAGATTATGTGGTTCACTGCCTCTTTCATCCTCTTACGATAGACTACCAACACATTGGAAGGAAGAGTTGAGAGCCAGATGACGATAGATATGGAGATGGATGGACAACACCAAGATGTGGTGAGGACACTGACTGAGTGTACCGATCTGACACGGGACAGATACAGCTGGAGATCCATTACCGTCAACCGCCGATGCAGAGACGGCACTTGATGATGATGAACTTACACATAACTTTCTCAAATTGCGGGAGTGATCTTCCTTGCCAAAATGGCGGGTGGTGACTGTCAACATAGGCCAAAAACCCAACACTGATTAATTCTTTAGTCTTTAAGCTCATTAACAGGGGCACTATTTAGCTGGTTCAATAATATGGCAGTTAGTTCAACTGGTTCGGTATCTTTGTTAAATTTCTATGTTTTCAATACGGAATACGGGCCAAAGGAAGGTGAAGTATGTATCTCACATTTCTTCTGGCTTCTGGCTACATTTCAATTAGTATAATAAGTATAATATAGTATTAGTATTACAAATTCAACTACAAAATCAAATACTACTAAAGTACTAGTTACTAGTTTACTACACTACAATTTACAATCTAGATTAAATGATTAAAATAAACTGTAATTGTACTATTGTGTAGCGCAACAATTAAATTAAAAATTATTAGAGTCTAACCACGATTCTTATTTACTAATTTAGTATTAATATTATAATATTTAAATTAAAGTAACTTAACTTAATTTACTTAATTAATAATAGAGTAACAATGTTACTCTATTAAGTAAATTAAGTTAAGTTACTAACATAAGTATTTTAATCATTTTGGTAACAATATTCTCTTAGTCTTACTCTTAGACTTTAGAATATCCAATTTTTATTGCACTTCTTACTTAAAACTTTACAAAAACCCATCATTGCCATCAAAATGCATCATTGATTTTTGAACATCCGAGTGACACTAGTGACAGAACATTTAGTCTAGTTTACAAATTAATGAGGCTGCTAGCCCGATGCATAATCCTCTTGGCAGCCTTGACTCACAACCTTTTTGGAAGGATACAGTGAGTGGGGCTGTTGTTTTTGTTCATGCACCTGAAAACAAATTATGCCACATCAGTCTGGCCAAGAAAGTGGATATTGACACTGTTATCTCAATAGTGGTGAACTTATTAATGAGTCTTCCATTGAAGAGCCATTGTAACCTGCTCCCAAAGTAATTTCACCAAGAGTTAACTCAACTCAATATGATTAGCTTTGAACAACAATCTCCCTGGGTAGCACTTGGATGATAGCTAACTAATATGAAAGATAAAGATAGCAGATGAACGAGAAATGTGTTTAGGTTTTATCTGGACACTAGTTGATCCTAGATGAATACATTCACCCAAAAATCATAAAGTCATTTCGTAACTGGTTATTTTGTTGGGGCACACATGAAGACACTCCCAAGCCACCCCTCTCTGTCAGCGGCCGCTGCCTGTGTCTACTTTGATCGGAGATTAGTCCATTCTTTTATGTTGTCCTCCCATCTCTTTTTAGAACGACCACTTTGTCGTCCGCCTGCACCTTTCTGTGCAGGATTGTATTTAAAAGACCGTTTGATCTCGATGTGTGACCGTACCAAGCGAGTTTCCATCTTTTGACCATTGCCAAGAGGTCTTTAAAAGGCCCTATTGCTGTTTTAATTTTTTATCATATTTCCTCATTTGTAACTCGGTCTTTGTATGTGACGTTTAAAAGTCTTCGGAAACATCTCATCTCCAAGGCCTGTAACCTCCGCTGTAGTTCAGCTGTAATTGTCCATGTCACAAGCATAGAGAAATATTGAAAGAACCAATGTACACATTAATCTGATCATTATGCACATGGCTAACCGTTTGTTGTGTCAGATTTTGTTAAGCCATGCAAGCGTCGTTATTGCCTGTGCTATTCTCACCAACATGTAGCATGTATTTTGCAGAACGTCGCTCCCATCACAGCCCGTCTGAAAGAAACTCGATCTCTTTACAAATTTCCAGCCTGCTCTCGAGTCATGCCCAAGCATTCCTTGACATCTTTGCGCCATCACCTTCTTGGTCTGCCTCTCTTGTCTGGCACCATTCCTTCCATTAGTTAATTGTACACTTGATGACATTTCTTGGAAAGCTGGTTTCAGTGGCTCTTCTTATATTACTAAGCTTACTTAAGAAGGTGAGCCTGTATTGTCCTAGCTCTAGTGCTATGTAGTGGCTTGGCTTCGTTCGTTCTCAATCTCCCTTTACCAAACCCTGAAAGGGCTTTAGCAGAATGTAGTCCAGACAACGGAATGCGTTGTGTTGTAGTTTACAGCATGGCTGCGATATTTGCACCTTTCGGTCCAACACATCCGACTTCAGCAAGCATTTATTGAGTACTGGGCTAGCATTCCCTCTTCGATCCCTTCTCCTTAGCCAGTCTGCCCTGCTGCTGTCTGTTATCCAGGATCACCGCGTGGAGGTGTAGAAGGGTCTTGGCAGCTCTGGTTCGCTGGCCCTAACGCTAGCAGTCAGCTATGGGTCGCTGACCACTGCAGCTCATGCGCTGCTCAGCATCTTGATCTCGTGCAATGTAATGAAAATAACTATTCTCATTTTTTTAACCAGATTCAAGAATGAGTAACATTAGGAACAACATAATGAGGTTGCAAGTCTCATGCTTAATCTTCTTTAGTTTCACTGATTGGTTAATATTTTAAACACATTTAAAACATTAAAAAAGATAAATAAAATCTACTGTTTCAAATTTCAAAAGGCTGAAATCTGTAATGAACATGTTAATGGCAATTTAATTACCTTTTTCAGGAACACAAGAAGATATTGTATTTTTATCCACCGGAATTAGACATTGATACAAAGATCAAAAGAGTTGGGCTTAGTGAAGCAGTTGTGAAGTTTGCGGAGTAAGTTTTGTGGCATTTGTAACCTATATATGTGTTTCTCCTTAAGTTTGTTCTTTATTACGCTGCGTTCATTTCATTTGATTACTATTTCAGTTGAAGTCAGCGTGGATGAAACGTGATTGTTTTCATAATCCCAGTGCACTGGATATGAATCCCAGGCACATGTTTTTTTCTTGGTGCCAAAGTTTCTCCATATACGGGAAGTGATTGCAACCTACCAAACTGTACACCTGCCAAGACGGATGTGCCGGACTGAAACGTGCAAATATCATATTCAAGCTGTAAACTAGCGACACAATGCATTCCGTTCTTCGGACTACATCCTGCTACTTGCAAAGCCCTGTTTAGGACTTGGTAGCAAGAGATTGAGAACAAACACAGAAGAAGAAGGTTAGCAGTTGTAAGAGTGAAATTCTGCAAAGGACGTGCTACTTACTTTACTGTTTCAATTTCATTGTTTGCACCTGAGAGCTCAGGGTCCATTTGTTATCATTAGCATTCAGAACTATCTTAAATTAATTAAGTGGAGTGTGTAACCTAGTAGACAGTGAGCTGGCTTGCTAGACTGGGATTACAGCGTGCCAAGGTTCGTTTTAAAAAAAACAAACCTGGCATGGTTCGTGCCTACTAGGACCGATACTCCAGTTGACCCAGCTGTAAATGGGTACCTGATGTATGGGTTGGGGAAGGTAAAAACAGCTAGACTGGCCACCCCACCTCACATAAGCTGTGGCTTAGTACATGTAGAGTTATTTTCATCCCAGACAACAATTGTTGCCATGAGACACCTTATTTTTTAATTAATTGCTGTTTTAAAGTTACTTTTCCAGTTGTATTATCTTACACTATTAATTTTGTTTAGTTTCTCACACCTGTGTAATCGGGGTCAGAAATGGGGAAAACACAGCAATCTCCCAGTTATGTCAATAGAGGCAACTAAGGAGGCACTGACATGAAGCTATCCCATTGTGTAGAGCCACAGAAACTTCAACAGATATGGTCAACATTTGATATATATTTATTGATTGAAGACATGCTCCATAGGGAGCTGAAAAAGTTTTGACTGATTGATGTCGTCACAGTCAAGTAAAGAGGGTTGTGCATTGTTTTGGCAATCCCATAACATAGAATCTAAAAACCAGAAAAAAATATGAAAACAAAACTTATACACTGCAACACATTGTCTGTTATGGTACTCACGCCTGTTTGTCCTCTCTGTTGTCGGTTCTATCTTAGTTTTTCTTGCCTAGCAAGCTGTCAGTGTGTGGTAATTTATGCAAACAGGCGAGATCAAGGAAAAGGTCTAAAGGTGATGCGTGGCCTATTGGTGAAGTGTCCGTTTCACAATCCCAACGCACTTGGTTTGAATTCCACTCGTGTCCAGTTTGGCAGACATCGGTTTTTTTTCGCTCTTCCAAGTACGGAAAGTAATGGCAACCCACCATAATGCACACTTGTTAGGAAACTTATGACAGCCAAATAGGTTGGTGGTTGTAAGAAGTGAATTTCTGCACCGGAAATGCTACTTACTTTTGTTATTCTGTGGGTTTTCCAGAATTTGTGAGTTTTTATAAACCTACAATACTAGTTTGAAAAAGGTTACCATATTTTTTGAAAATGCTTGACACAATACATTAAAATGTCTCACTTTTCAAGCAAAATATCTAATAAAGAGATGATAATAAAGATTTATTTTCAATTTAAATCACATTGTAGACACTATGCACAATGGAGTTGTTAATTTTTCAAACATTTAAACCAGCTTAGTTTTTTTCTTGCGACCATATTACACGCATTGTTGCATGTATCTATGTACACCATTTCAGACTGTTGCAGACTGTTGCAAACCGATTAAACTTTAATTCAGTAGTTTTTTAAAGGGAAAACATCTGAGTGAACGATTCTAAACTGTGTCCATTATATACTTTGTTTTAAAAAATGGAACATATTTTAGACAACTACATGAAGTGTTTGGCTGCTCTGTGTAGAGTGTGTGGTAAACGATCCATAACTTTGAAGGAAAAATGAAAACTTGTTCATTGTCTTTCTCATATGGAGGATTTGCTGCTTGTCTGTAGCATAAATGTGTACAAAGATTTACAAACACAACACTCCACTACTCTATGCAGTAGATGTGTTTATGTATAGATTCACATATATTAAAAGAAGACAGAGTTAAAAATTAGTTTCACAGTCTAAATGAGAGGCAGATATGAGTCAACATATTTGGACAGACTATGATCCGGACTGTGATATAAATGATTGTATTATGTGTATACATTATTCTCGTACATGTTTAAGAGTTGTAAATACAATACCAACAATAGCTCCAGCGAAGTCCCGTCTAGATCCTCTAAGATAGCGATTCTAAGCTGCCATGAGAATTGAGAGAAATGTGTTTTATAATCTGTTTTGGGATTTATTTTCAGTACATTTTCTGATAAACCATGCCAGAGCATCCACACACAAAAGACAAGACAAGTATTCTTTGAGCCTGAACCATGTTTTTGGATGGTTTTGGTAAAAACTTAAAATTCTACTTACTTTTAGTTGAAGAAAAATCATGTTTGTTTTTTGATGGTTTTGGTAAAAACTGTAGATTCTACTTACGTTTAGTTGAAGAAAAATCATGTTTGTTTTTTGATGGTTTTGGTAAAAACTGTAGATTCTACTTACATCTTAGTTTTAGTTGCCTGTACATCTATAAGGGCAGTTGTCCTTGTGCAGGTTCCAGCTCTTGTGCGATCTTGTGGTAGTCAGTAGGTGCATTTCTCTACTTAGCGGGCTGGGCTCAGACAGTACTACGCATTTTGGTTTTGTGCGGGTCCTAGTTAAGTTTCCAGTCAATTCTGTCTCGGGCACGGTTGTCCAATGGAAGGCTAACCCGTTTGATTTAGAA
This sequence comes from Ariolimax columbianus, assembly GCA_036924085.1. Classification (NCBI taxonomy): domain Eukaryota; kingdom Metazoa; phylum Mollusca; class Gastropoda; order Stylommatophora; family Arionidae; genus Ariolimax; species Ariolimax columbianus. The sequence continues at coordinate 74,710,800 of JAVGWX010000006.1, forward strand.
CCGCAAGTTTTCTGCAGCTCGAGCGAATCTTGCCACCCAGTGAGGGGGTCTTCCATGAGGTCTTGTTTTTTTGGCACTGATGAGTAAAGGAGTTGTTGATGTGTTCCAGCATTCGTCTTTCCTTCTGACTACATGACCAGATGAATAGAAGTCATGTTTTTAGTGATGATGGTAAAAAAGAGAACATCTTTTTATTCTTCTGATATCTGGGAAACTTTGTTATGTTCTCCTTTATATCAAACTGAGTATTGTTTCTAGAATTTTCTTCTTCTTCTTTTTTGTTTTGTTTTTCTTGCGTTCGCTTATTTCTCTAATCCCCAAGGCACTGTGGTTTTTATTTTGCACCTGTCTGTCCAGTACATCTGACTTCAGCATGCCTTTTATGTAAGGGCCTGCATTTTCTAAGGGTTTGCTTCCCCGGGGGTAACGGCCGGTGCTGTGATAGGGATCGAACCCAGCGCCTTCTGGTTGTGAGCTGTGTCACTTAACGACTAGTGCACGGCGTCCCCATAACCACAATGAAGTGATTTTCCCTTCAATGTGAATTTTCTTTCAATTCCAAAAGGCCTCTTCACAGTGCAGAGTTGTTGAGTTTTCTACCCTAGATGGGTTGAAGTGTACTTTCAAGACACTGTTATGACATACTCTCAGTGTGGTAGTGGTTCAATTCTTGTCTCTTTCATACATATAGCCTTCCCATTAGCCACTCAGCCACACAAAATATAGAACTTACATACAGTTGTACCTGAGTTACATTGTTATGTGCTCATGGTAAAACAAAGCCTTTATAATTTACTTACATTCAGTAAGTAAAAAAAGTGCGACAAAGATGACACCCTACCAGCTGTAGGTCTACATTGCTTTGGTGTTTTAGTTCATTATGGATGCCGTCAGGCGACGGATTTGTCTGGAATTCACACTAGTCGACGACTTACACTTGTGTTCACGGAATGTGTCATTGTTTTCCCCTTTACACTTAAACCTGTATCATATTTTCATGGTCTAGTTCAGACGGCTGAACTTCACGAGATTGGAGCCTTTCGCCCTAGCGCAGACAGTGTCGGTTTTGGTGTGACTGAAATTTAGACACAACTATAATGAACTAGAACACACCCTGGGAGAGATGCCCCTTTTGACCTTTTGGGGTTATGAAACAGGCATAGATGTCATCCCCTCCTCTACCTTGCGGGATACCTGTTTACAGGAAAGGCTTTGGGAGTAAACCCTGAGGAAAAATCTGCATTCTGTCATATCTCTAGTCATCACGATAAAATCTTGCTACTGGCCAAAGGTAGCTCAGGACCAGAGAGTGAGGTTGACAAGAGGCGCAGTTTCTTCCTCACTTTAATCCAAATCACAGCGCAAGTTACCCATTTCAGCGGACACAGCAAGAAAAACTACTGTCCACACGGCTGTACAAAGAGAGTGGTCTTCGTGTGATGAATGAACATCATCACATTCAGTAGAACCACCATCTTTTTCTTCTTCCTTCCTTGTCACTTTCCTTCTCCCCTTAACAATGTGGAGGTAATTTTTAAAAAAAATAGACTTGCAATTGAGTATGCAGACAAACAGGTGATTATCATGTTGTCTCTTTTGCACGATGGAGGGGCTGTCTCCTTTTGGTGTTCATGCAAGCCACTATTGGGTAGGAATTTAGTTCTCTTTAGAATTTGTATTCATAGTAGCCTGGCTAACGAGGGGAGAGATTGGCGTGATCCCCATAGTAGTGAATGACACAAATGCCAAGCATAGCACAACCGCCTGGAGGACCCCAGTCCACCTTCATCAGCACGCTCAGGTTGTGAGGAAAGCTACTGCAACCCGTCACTTAACATCCATTTCATGGCGCACAAAAGAGTAACCTACTCACCGTGGGCATTCGCAAACAACAACTCCATGTTTGGGTTTGCGGGAATAAAAGAACTGACATCTTGGCCTCAGGGGAACCTGAAGTGAGGACAATGGCTAGAGGTGACATTTTGAGATTGATCAATGGCCACCACCTATTGGATGGAGACACTGCAATCGACGAATCATCAGTGCACAGATTGCTGGAATTTCAAATTATACGCGAGTTCGGCAGAGAGCCCGTGAGGACAGAGCAGAACTGTGTACAAAAAAGCAAGCTACACCAACCATCAGTTTCTACATATTTTGCTATTTGCTGGAAGGGATTGAGCGCCTATGGGTCTGCCCAGAGTCAATGACATTCGGTTCTTAACAGAACAGAACATAACACAGAGAATTGGATTTAACAAACCTCAACCAAACAACATTTCTGCGTTGTTTCTTTTTGTTTACTTTTGTATTACTCCATTTGTGTTTGTTTATGAAAGTTGTGTTGACTTGATTCTTTCAACAGAGTGCGTCCATTCCTTATAAAGAGAAGTTTAAAGATGGGCAGTTAGTCACAGAGTTCAGAGATGACCATGTTCAGGATTCCATATTCGAATCAGTTCTCACACAAGCATATAAAATGTTCAAGGTGAGATGTGAAATTTTTAAATGTTCAAGGTGAGATGTGAAGACTTCTAAATGTTCAAGGTTAGATGTGGAGACTTCTAAATATTCAAGGTGAGATGTGAAGACTTCTAATTGTTCAAGGTGAGATGTGAAGGCTTCTAAATGTTCAGGATTCCAAATTTGAATCAGTTCTCACACAAGCATAAAAAATGTTCAAGGTGAGATGTGAAGACTTCTAAATATTCAAGTTGAGGTAGAGACTTCTAAATATTCGGGATTCTATATTGGAATCAGTTCTCAAACAAGCATATAAAATGAGTTTCCAAAAAAAACACTAAAAACAAAAGCTTTTTATATGAGGCTTTCTGATCAAAAAGGGCAAACTCACTATGAGTACGAATCTAATTTATTGAATATTGTAAAGACCGTAATTAAAGCCAACTTCAGGGGAAAATCTTTCTTCTTTTGTCCTACTGCTCTTGCCTTGCAGTGTCGCAGAGAGGACGTTTGCGTAGACTTTTGTTTTGCGCTAGGAGGGACCCTTGTGATGTCGACATGTTCAACTTTTGAAGTGTTTCTTTGCTTACGACTGACTATCCATCGCCGCCAGGGTTGACCTCTTGCTCATGGCCCCAAAATTTCCACGTGGTATGATTTCATTGCAGGTTGATCCTTGTCAAATGTCGAAACAACCTTATTTTCTGTGTCAAATAGTAGCTAACCAATGTAGTCCCCGCCAACGTGCTGTTGTGAATTTTACCGCGAATTGTCTTTCCTGCTGCACTTTGTACACACCGCATCTCACAGGTCTCGATCTTATGTTTGTACCTATCTAATAGGGCCCAAGTTTGACACTGATAACACAGCGCAGGGATGATCAACGTGTTTATCAGCGTCTGTTTAGTGGACATAGTGACACCTGGATGTTTCAGTATTGGTGACAACTGGTAGTGCACCTTGTTTGCGTTTTGAATTCTATTTTATGTTTCAGTGTCCAGTCTGCCAGTGAGGATTCCATGGCGAAGTGGTTAAGTGGTGTGGGTTCGGCTCCGGACTCTGCCGTCTTTTTCACGGGTGCTTGATGCGGAGTCCCCTGCATCTCGTAGTCGCCCCCTAGTCGTCTTGTCCTGACTTGCCACTATGAATTATCTATAAAAGAGCTAATTGCCATCTTCAGATTGAGTTGTTGTTGAATGCCTACAATGAGTAGGATTACACTTTTGTGCGCCCTAAAAGGACATTAATTGGCGGGTTGTCGTAGCTTTCCTCACATCCCAAGCGTGCTGATGGAGGTAGACTGGGGTCCTCCAGCTGGTTGTGCTATGCTTGGCTTCATCTGCGTGTCGCTCACTACTACGGGGATCACGTCGATACTTTACCTTGTTAGCCCGTTTCCAGGAATTGCTCCGTGGAAGCCGAGGTGAGGGTCTTGGCCAGCATATTTTGCCTGACCCTGACTAACCTGTCTGATCAGTATGTTGTGCTTTCCAGATGTTAGTCTTCCTTCCGCTTCAGACTGAGAACTGGACATAATAGACTCAAGGATCACCTTATTTGTTGTTTGTTCCTCAACCAACTGATGCTATGCTTCTATCCTGGTTAGGTTCAAGAAGGAAATTGTGTGTTTCAGGTCTTCACCAGTCCCCTGCAGCTTTTAGAGTATGGTCAAGTATGGCTAGGTTTTAATTTTACCTCGGATAGAAAAAAGAATCTATGCCATTCCGAGGTTTTGAACACATGCCTTCATGGTCCAAAGACCGACTTCCAAGCAGCTTCTATGTCATTCCATTATGTCTCTATGTGAGCTATGTCATTCCATTATGTCTCTATGCAAGCTATGTCATTCAATTATGTCTCTATGTGAGGTATCTCATTCTATTATGTCTCTATGTGAGCTATGTCATTCCATTATATCTCTATGCAAGCTATGTCATTCAATTATGTCTCTATGCGAGCGGACATATTCTTTCCAGTAAAATTTTGAATTAACTGTTTATTTTGGACACTGATATTTGTTTGGCTTTGATGATTGTTAACGTTTGTGTCATTTCGTTTTGATCTGTATTTATTCAAGGTTTCTATAGTTTGCAAAGTCTGTTACAGTTCACGTGCAAAACTGCATTTGAATTTATCTAGCTTTTCTGCCGCCATTGTTATATTTTATAGAAAGGTGTCCTTATGCATTATATTTTTTTTTCTTCTAGATTTTCAATGGCACATTCACAACAATTCTCAGGAGAACCAATGGAGAAGTAGAGTCCTTGAAGCAAAGACTAGATCATTTCTACAGTAAGGTAATTATATTATTATATAAGCAAAAATCTGGTTGGTGTAGTGGTAGAGCACTCACTTTTTATGGTAAAGGTATTGGGCTCAACACTCACGACCAGTATGCTGCAGTCATCCCAGTCGTATCAGATCTATAATATTCTGGTCACATGGACCAATTTATCTTTATACATGTGAAAGAGCTAGGATTCCTTTCTGACTGTATGTAAAACATTAAAACATTTAATGCTTTAACATTAAGACTCAACATAGAAGACTTGATTCGATATAACACAAAAAGCAATTCATTTATTACAAAAGCTATTGCTACAAACAATATCAAAAAGAAACTAACTAATCTAACCATATCAAACACTTACTAACACAGAGGATTTAAGCATAAGCTATTGATGGAAGGCCTGCCCTAATTTATCAAGATTCTCAGTCGTCATCTTAACCTTTATCACGTCACACTTTTTTGCGCAAACTTTTGCAACTTTATATTTTGCTATGGTAGTTGACCTTCAAAGCTTGTAACTTCTGTTTGTTTGTCAATAAAAATGATTTTCTTGTGTGTAGAGACACAATTGAATAAAGAACTTGTGGGTGTTATTGTTTTTGTTGTGTGTTTGTTAGTTTATGAGATACAAAAAGATAAAGGTGAAAATTTATGGAAGATCCCAACAAAATTTGGACTCGACGGCTAGGTCTAGTCGCTACGATAGAAATCCATGTTAACCACAAAACGTATCGATACTGTTTTTACAATATCGACACAACTGTCAGTTTCCAATTCAAACGTAGTTATTACATCTAAACAAATAAAATAAACAGATCTACTCGATAAAGATCTTTTCCAACAACCCACTTCACCTTTCGCAAAAAAGTTGGCCTGTTCCAAGCGGCGTATTAGAAGAAAAATTGATCAAAATTCATTTGTAATCTAACATACGATACTTTTACCCGCAAAATATCGTGTGTAGATGGATGACGTATTCAGCATTAAAATAAATATTTGTTTAAATTCCTATTTTTTTGGCCGAGTTGGTCTAGACAGTCTAGACCATGGTGTGCTAAAGGTACATAATTCTCTCAACTTTATCAATACAAATCTTGCATTACAATTTAGTGGCTAACTAGCTAACTCGTTTCTGATGTTCATCCAGGATGTCAGTGATGTGATGAATCCGCCGCTCTATGGTTGACTGAATTATGCTGTAAACTAAAATCTTGTCACATGGGTTAGAATGAGCCTCTCCTAGGCATGCAAAGATTTAAACCTCACAATAGGGATCAAGATGCTGAACAGCACATGAGCTGCAGTGGTCAGCGACCCATAGCTGACTGCTAGCGTAAGTCCAGCGAACCATAGCTGCCAAGACCCTTCTACACCTCCACACGGTGATCCTGGATAACAGGCTGCAGCAGGGCAGACTGGCTAAGGAGAAGGGATCGAAGAGGGAATGCTAACCTGGTACTCAAAAAAAATGCTTGCTGAAGTCGGATGTGTTGGACCGAAAGGTGCAAATATCGCAGCCAAGCTGTAAACTACAACACAACGCATTCCGTTCTCTGGACTACATTCTGCTACTTACCATTTCAAGGTTTGGTAGTGGGAGATTGAGAACGAAGAAGAAGATCCTCACAATAAACCTGAATAAAACAGATGTGCTGGAACAAGATATAGATGCTACCCTAACCATCACTATTGGCAACTGTGGTCCCTCAGCAATGATAAGCTCTTTCTAGACCCCGAAATTGACAATCGCATTGGCAAAGCTGCTGCCATATTTTGTTGTCTCACAACACATGTCTGGGAAAACCCTTTACTTGCAGCTAAGGCCATGGTCTACAATGCCTGCGTCATCAGTACACCCCTATATGGCAGCAAAGTATGGACAACATGTTAAACAAGAACATAGGCTCAACACCTTTCACCTACGGCACCTGAGCTCATCCCTGATTTTTCATGGAGAGTCAGGGTGACAAATGCAGAGGTGCATTCTTACGCCAGTCTTCCAAGTATGCACAACAGCAAAAACTGTGACAACTTGGCCATGTTCATCGCATGGTAGACGGTCACATCTCAAAAGATATTTTCTCTGATCAGCGGGCGTGTAGTAAAAGAACAGCTAGCCAACCACAGCTGTGGTTTAAAGACGCATGTAAGCGGGATATACGGCACTGAATATGGATCTGACATCTTGGGAAGACATAGCTGCAGGCCGATCCAAAATGGAGATGCAACCTGAAGAGCCACCTCAGACTGGACGAAAAATAAGCTCATGTAACACACAGAGAAGTGAAAAGACAACACCGCAAGGAAAAGGAAAACCAAAAACTCAGTAGAGAGTTACTACTCCAAGGTTGCATTAACCTATAGTTAGACATGATTGAAAATGGGCTACTTACTTACTTACACCTGCCTGCCAGAGGACCCTCCTGTACTTCATTTGTTTCAGCAGGAAAATTAAGGTCCAATACATTTTTAACAGACCTCATATCTGCGATTATTATTGACAGTCTATGTTATCTCTCTGTCATATAATGTATTGTTGTCACATCATCCTGTCTTTGCGGTTGTTGTTGACAGCATATGTTATCTCTGTCATATAATGTATTGTCACATCATCCTGTCTTTGTGGGTATTGTTGTTGTTGACAGTCTATGTTATCTCTGTCATATAATGTATTGTCACATCATCCTGTCTTTGTGGGTATTGTTGTTGTTGACAGCATATGTTATCTCTGTCATATAATGTATTGTCACATCATCCTGTCTTTGTTGTTGTTGACAGTCTATGTTATCTCTCTGTCATATAATGTATTTTTGTCACATCATCCTGTCTTTGTGGGTATTGTTGTTGTTGACAGTCTATGTTATCTCTCTGTCATATAATGTATTGTTGTCACATCATCCTGTCTTTGTGGGTATTGTTGTTGTTGACAGTCTATGTTATCTCTCTGTCATATAATGTATTGTTGTCGCATCATCCTGTCTTTGCAGTTGTTGTTGTTATTGACAGTCAATGTTATCTCTCTGTCATATAATGCATTGTTGTCACATCATCCTGTCTTTGTTGTTGTTGACAGTCTATGTTATCTCTCTGTCATATAATGCATTGTTGTCACATCATCCTGTCTTTCTTGTTGTTGTTGACAGTCTATGTTATCTCTCTGTCATATAATGCATTGTTGTCACATCATCCTGTCTTTGTTGTTGTTGTTGACAGTCAATGTTATCTCTCTGTCATATAATGTATTGTTGTCGCATCATCCTGTCTTTGCGGTTGTTGTTGTTGACAGTCTATGTTATCTCTCTTTCATATAATGTATTGTTGTCACATCATCCTGTCTTTGCAGTACTTGTTGACGCTGAAGCTACCTCAATCTGACATTCTGGATGTGTTTAATGGAATCCTTTTTCTGCCGTTGGACAAGAACACCTACTTGCGGATTCAGTGCTTCATCAATAGCCTGGAGGCGACGTTCCCTTTTGTGAAATACACAGCCTTTCTCTACAATGAAAAACTAGTCTGGTAATTTGAAGTATTTAAGTGTGACATGTGAATAAGTCTAGGTAATTTCGCAGCAAATATTGCCACAAAGGATCATGTTTTAGAAACTGTATTATGATTGATCTTTAGTTTTTAATAAGGTGGAGTTTGAACTGTTTTCTTCTTTACTACCTTGTCTTTCCTTAGTCAGATCAGAGTAAGTTACCAAATATTTATAACCCAATACAGAAGATGGCAAAACAGACACCGAAATCCAACACAGATGTAATAAAGCAAGTCAAATCATTTGGCAAATGTCTCCGATATTACAATGTAAACACGTGACAATGGATACAAAAAGAACTCTGTACAACACAATATTCCTACCCACGTTGTAATATCAGTACCAAAGTAGGTACAACACCAGTGCTAGATCTCATTAAGAGACAGCAAACCAAATGGTTTGGCCATGTGACGCTTCAAACACCAGGTAGTATACCTCAGAAAGCAATGATATACAGACACACTGGATAGCAGAAATAACAGAAGCAGTAAAGCTCCCTGTGTACGAAACACATACTAGGCTCTGGTCGAGAAACGTCTTCATAGCTTGATGCTGAAAGGCACAAACAGGACACAAGCGAAAGGAAGACTACTAAAGATACATGAAGAGTTAACTCAACATGAGTGTAGCTTTGAGCAACAACAACTGGAGATAACCTCCATATAAGGGACACAAAAACATGATCCAGGTGGGTAACTACAGCAGAATGTCAGCGCACCCGACGAAGGCAAGACTAGACAATTTGGCACTGGGTTGTCTAAAGCAGTTTCCCAACCTTTTTACACCTACGGGCCAGCAAAAATGGAAAATATTTTTTGCCGACTGGTGAAAATAGAAAAAAATTAGAAGAAAGTTAAAAATATGTTGTTTTTTTTTTGTTTTCCTCTTTTTTTCTTCATCTTGTAGGGATTACAATCTTACAACACAAAAAAAAACAGAGAAACTTGCTTTCCATATGTATCTATATATCTATATATATATATATATATATATATATATATATATAGGGGGACGGTGTGGCCTAGTGGATAAGTGGCACGGCTCACAATCCGAACGTGCTGAGTTCGATCCCCATCACAGCACCGGCTGTTACCCCGGGGAAGCAAACTCTTAGAAAAATGCAGGAGGAAGCAGACCCTTACATAATATGCAGGAGGAAGTTGAATGAACTGGGCCGACAGGCGCAAAATAAAAACCACAGTGCAACGCACACCACCTCTGGGATTAGAGAAAATAAGGCAAACTCAAAAAAAAAATATATATCACAATATTTGTAGACATATCCTTCCCTCCCCCCCAAAAAAAACCTCACTTACTTACTGATAAACAAACACACCAAATATAGATGAACTCGTGTGTTAGAAAAGTATGGCTACTTCTTCTTCTTCATTCATTCTGAATATCAGTTAACCTTAGGCACACTACATAATTAGTGACTAAATTTGACCTAATTAATTTTCTTAATTAGTCGCTGTGGTAGTCGTCTTTCAAAATTTGTAACTTTTATGTTTGTTTGTCAATAAATATGTTTTTCTGGTGTGTAGATACACAATAGCATAACGAACATGTGGGTGTTATTGTTTTTGTTGTATGTTTGTTAGTTTTTGAGATTTAAAAAGATGAAGTTGAAAATTTATGAAAATCTCGGGAAAAATTTGGACTCGACCACTAGGCCTAGTCGCTCCGATAGAAAACCATGGAAACCACAACAACGTATCGATACTGTGTTTACAATATCTACACAACTGTTAGTTTCCAATTCAAACGTAGTTCTTTCATTTAAACAAACAAAATAAACAGATCTACGCGATAAAAATCTTTCTCAACAACCTACTTCCCCTTTCGCAAAAAGTCGGCTTGCTCAAAACGGCATATACAAAATTAAAACTGTTCAAAAGCCATTTGTAATCGAACACACGATACTTTAACCGGCAAAATATCGTGTATATATGGAGGGCATAGTCAGCAGTAAAAAATGGCTGTCAGGAGTGACTCCGTTCAAAAAAAAAAAAAATTTTTCCGCACACCGTTTTTGTAGGCCTAGCTGGTTCAAAGAGAACGGACAAGGGCGTGCTACAGGTTAAGAAGTGAGCTAAGCAAGAACAAATCATACTACTATGGCTGCTATCCCATTGTGACATGCCTGGGGAGCAATAAGGCAGGAAGGCTTACAAAAAGGGGTGGAGATTGTTAACAAGATGGCATTGAAATCACATACTTTGAGATAAAGAGGGCTATCAGAAGAGAACAGAATCAATCAAATGATGACTATTACACCCTTGACCAGCAGTGACAGATGACCATTCTTTGTCTCAGGACAGGACACAACAAACTGATCAGACACACTTGCAAATTTCAGCTGTCTGCTTCACCACTTTGCAGGTATTGACTAAACGAACAGACCACTGAGCATGTATTGACTAAACGAACAGACCACTGAGCATGTATTGACTAAACGAACAGACCACTGAGCATGTATTGACTAAACGAACAGACCACTGAGCATGTATTGACTAAACGAACAGACCACTGAGCATGTATTGACTAAACGAACAGACCACTTTGCAGGTATTGACTAAACGAACAGACCACTGAGCATGTATTGACTAAACGAACAGACCACTGAGCATGTATTGACTAAACGAACAGACCACTGAGCAGGTATTGACTAAACGAACAGACCACTGAGCATGTATTGACTAAACGAACAGACCACTGAGCATGTATTGACTAAACGAACAGACCACTGAGCAGGTATTGACTAAACGAACAGACCACTGAGCATGTATTGACTAAACGAACAGACCACTGAGCAGGTATTGACTAAACGAACAGACCACTGAGCAGGTATTGACTAAACGAACAGACCACTGAGCAGGTATTGACTAAACGAACAGACCACTGAGCAGGTATTGACTAAACGAACAGACCACTGAGCAGGTATTGACTAAACGAACAGACCACTGAGCAGGTATTGACTAAACGAACAGACCACTGAGCAGGTATTGCAAGACTGTCACCTGTATAGCCAATTAAGATACACTGGTCCAACTTCTTCTTCTTTGTTTGTTCTCAAACTCTTGTTACCAAGCCCTGAAAAGGGCTTTGCAAGCAGAAGGATGTTGTCTGGAGAACGGGATGAGTTGTGTCTTAGTTTACAGCTTGATTGTGAAATTTGCACATTTCAATCCGACACATCTGACTTCGGCTGCCATTTTTGGGTACCAGGTTAGCCTTCTCTCTTCAATCCCTTCTCATTAGCCAGACTGCTTGTTGCAGTCTCTTATCCAGGATCACAGCGTGAAGGTGTAAAAGGGTCTTTACAGCTATGTGCTGCTGGCCCTAATGCTTGCAGTAAGCTTTGTGTCACTGACCGCTGCTGCTCATGCACTGCTCAGCATCGTGTTCCTTGCTGGCCCAATGGCTCAACACTAAACTCAAAACTGAGTGGAGCTTCTTCTTCTGCGTTCGTTTTCAATCTCCCGCAACCAAACCTGAAACAGGGATTTTGAGGTAGCATTGTGTAGTCCGTAGAATGAAATGCATTGTGTCACTAGTTTACAGCTTGGCTGCGATATTTGCACCTTTCAGTCCGGCACATCCATCTTCGGCAGATGTATGTATCTAAAGTGGAGCCCCAAACAATGGTCTAGCTTATTATGGAACCAGTCTGACGGTGTAAACATCTAATATACAAAAACACGAAGAAGCACACCAAATTATCCATGATGTGCTCCAGCACCAAAAAGTTGTTTCTGCAAGGTTGGTATCACAGCAGCGGACACCAGGATTAGAACAACAACACGGTGCATGGGTGGCTAAACATGCGGCTAAAAGATTTTTTTCGTGAGGAATCCACGTCAAAAAATTATAGTTGTGTGCCACTTTTCTTAATTAATTTTGAGGAAGAACAAAATGTAAAGCATCCTCATATTTTATACAGGATGGGCTAGCCAGCCCCATGCACAACCTTCAATTGTTGTCTCTTTCAACATATCTGGCATTTTACAGTGTTGCAATTCTTTGCTTCCATTCTGGGGTAGGCAGTCCCATGCACAACCTTCATTAGTTGCCTCTTACAGTATATCTGGCATTTTACAGTGTTACAATTATTTGCTATTGTGTAGCGCAATAGCGGCATCTGAAGAATGTCACATATCAAGGATGTTCTGCAGCACATCATAAATTTTAAACACTGCTGGGCAGGCCATATAGCTAGACGACAAGATGAAAGATGGAGTACCATAACTGCCATATAGTACTCGCACAACAAAAAGATACCTTGGGGACGGCTCCCAACTCGCTGGCGAGATTCACTAGAAAAGCACAACACACACACACGACCCCATAACAGACTACTTTCCCGTTGGACGATACACGCCCGTAACAAAAATGACTGGACCCTGAGTTACAACCCACTGAAGGGTGACCATCACTTGGAGAAGAGCGGGTCGAACTAAGAACAATTATTTACTTCCATGTTGGCTCCCCACCCCGTAACAAACGCACATTGATAATAATTATTCTTTAAATTCCATAAAACTGATCCAAATCGTTGTGTTAAATGTTAACATTGCATTGTTATAGAGACACTGTATGTGTTCATGTGCTATCTCTCAGGAGTGGTTTGGAACAGGACGACATGCGCACGATGTACAAATACCTGATAACCAGCTTGTTTCCAGCCTACATGGAGCAGGAGCTACAAGGGGCGCAGAATAGACCGCCCAGTGGATTTGGGCACTATGGCAAGTGAGTTCATTGTTGTGTCTTTTCTTTTTGTTAGCTGTTATGTTGTGTTATATTAATCAGTACTGACATCACAGCATTCTGGGGAGACCCATAGGTTTGTAATTTCCCCTGCTGCTGCATTCATTTTCAGCATGTCATATTTTACTTTGGTTGTCGACTTTGAGAGCATATAACCTTTTTATTAGTCGGGGTATAGATATGATTGCGTTGTGTGTAGAGACGTAAATGAATAAAAAACTTGTTGGTGTTATTGTAGATGAAGGTGAAAATTTATAAAAACCAAGCACAAACTTTTAGACTTACCGATTAGGGAACTTCGCTCCTCATATAATCCATCGGAATCACAACAAAGTATCGATACTGTGTTTAAAATATTGGCACAACTGTTAGTTTACATTACAAAAGGTATTTATTACATCTACATGAATGAACTAAACTGAACTACCTCACAAAGATTTTCTTAAACATCCTACTTCACGTCATCATCCCCAATAATGGGCCGAGTCCACGTTGATTGAAAAAGAAGAATATATCCTTTCAAAACTCTGTTTTATCATAGTCGATCTAGACTTCTGCTGGTAAAGTTGGTAGTGGAGGAAGCTACGATTGAGTACTATCAAATCAGCTACATTTTTGTATGGTGCTCTGTTAGTGTTTTATATGATAATACCGTCAGTCAGCATCAGGAAAAAATGTCACACTCCGGTGCGCAAATTAGGATTTTTTATTTGAAAAAATAACAGACTGTGGCACGGTATAGGTTAAGCAGATGTGAAGAATATAGATGCTGCCGAAGACGGAGGTATCGGACCAAAGGTGCAAACATCGCAGTCAAGCTGCAAACTAGCGACATGAAGCATTCCGTTCTCTGGACTTCATCCTGCTACTTGCAAAGCCTTGTTCAGGGCTTGGTAGTGGGAGATTAAGAACGAACGCAGAAGAAGAAGATGTGATAATGTTAAAGACAGCAACCTTGGAAATAATAGGCAGCTTCCCTAACAATATGATATAGGTATATACAGACGGGTTTACTTGTAAGATCACTATAAATGCTGGACTTGAAGCTTTCACTTTTATTGAACCATTGGGATCAAGACGCTGAGCAGTGCATGTGCTGCAGCGGTCAGCGACCCAAAGCTGACTGCTAACGTCAGGGCCTGCGAACCAGAGCTGTCAAAACCCTTCTACACCTATCTGGGATTATTCTGGATAACAGGCTGCAACAGAGCAGACTCGTTAAGGAGAAGGGATCAAAGAGGGAAGGTAACCCGGTACTCAAAAATGGCAGCTTAAGTCAGATGTGTTGGACTGAAAGGTGCAAATATTGCAGTCAGGCTGCAAACTACAACACAATGCATTCCATTCTCTGGACTACATCCTGCTACTTGCAAATCCCTTCTTGGGGCTTGGTAGCGAGAGATTGAGAATGAACAAAGAAGAAGAAGTTTGAACCATTTTCTCTGTATACTCACCAGTGCATTCGACTGATTTTTGCTATAGACACTGCTGAATCGAAAACGAGACCACTTTCGCCCGCCCTGATAACAATACCTTGCCTTTTTTTCTTTAGACAACTTTTTTAACTTTTATTTTTTCCATTTCGCATGGATTTAGAAAGTCATTCCATTATTGAGGTGGGGTGGAAGTTAAATTGTTGTAACAGACTTTTCTGAGATTGGTCTGTTTAGTTTGTTTATGTAGATGTTATAAATATGTTTGTAGTGGAAACTTAACAGATATGCTGATCTGGTAAGGAACACTATCAGTGCTTCGTGGCAATTTCATGGATTTACGAGACAACTGATGTACCCAAAAATGGGTAAGTCTAAATGTTTGTAACTTAGTCAAAAATATGTGAAAACTAGACGGTTAATAAAGTGCATTCTAACCATGTGGAGAATGTTGTAATAACCACCATGCATAAATCACAGCAATAAACACCACCATAAAGGTAACACTTAAGAAGTTCCAATAAGGAAAGCAAAAACCATCCAATATTGTAGTCTTCATCAATTCAAGAATAACACCACAGACACTAGAAACATACTTACAAACTGGCAACAAAAATGTTACAAATCTGGCTGAGACGATTGAAAAGATTCAAACAACACACATCAAAATCACCCTCAAGTGTGAATTCTAAGACATATAGCAAGCATATCAGGCAATGAGAAAGCAGACAGACTAGCAAAACGGGGGGGTTCAAATGAAAATCTGAAAAGTGGGATAGAAATGAGAAAAACAGTGTCTTTGTATTGTAACTTGTTAATATGGTTGCTAAGGATGTCATGAGTGTCCTGCATATACCATCACAGTGCTGATGAACAACATGACCTCATAATTGTAGTTAAAAGAGGGCTACCCTACTATTAATATGCACCAAAGAGGAGCAGCTTTCTGTTTCTATTTTGAGCAGCGAAGGGATGAAATCTATAGAAATTCATAAGCGAATGAAGATCCAGTTCGGTGATGAATGCCTTTCACTCAATCAATCAGCGATTTTCCTTTGGGATGTGGTCAATGGCTGCAATTGACTCTGTTGAATGATGGGGTCACTACTCTGTGTGCCTAACCGGCCGTGAACAGTCTGTTACAGAATTCATGTCGTTTTGGAACTTCCTACTCCACTCATATACTTGCTGGAGTGATAGGCATGCATCACTGTACTGGACCTTCATTCGCCAATAAATATCTACAGCTTTCACCCCTTTGCTGTTAAAAAAACTGATAACAGAATGCTGTTTCCCTTTTGTGCATGTCAATAGTTGGGCGACCATCTTTTAATTTGAATTATGACGTCAATTTGGATCGCTGACCACTGCAGCTCATGCACTGCTTGGCATATTGATCCCCGACAGGAAGTGACAATCCTGGGACACCATTATACTTCAAGGATTTGCGAAAGATTCGTCTATATCCTCCCCTCGAAATCCTGATGCCTCTAGGACAACAGATACAAGAACTATGTACCCTCCAGGTTACAACTGAGGAAGATGTATGCCTTTGTCTGGGAGACAATGGGCAGTTAAGACCTACCAAATCACTGCTAAAGTGATTATAACATCACATGTTGGTGATGTCTTTAGTGGTTCCATATGTTAATTTTAGTCGTTTAAATTTGGTGATCTGTTATTGCCTATCGCAAGTGATGATGGCCACAACATCAGATGGTTGTGTCTTAATATAGTGTGAGGTGCGCTGTATTTGGATTATAGTGAGGAAGAAAATGCTCTGGTCATCAATCTCACTCTTATCCCCAGTTACCTTGGATCAGTGGCAAGACTATTGGTCGAGGCGACTGAAGGTAACTCGGGATGCAGGCACTCTGGTCTTACCTACAGTGAGACCAGGGGATGCTTGAAACTTGTGGGATTCGATCGCCCACCATTTCTGTTCATCACTGTGAGAGGCGAGTGCCTTAACCTCTTGACTGCAGCAACCCCCACAAATTTGATGATTAGAAAAAACAAAACTATTATATGACTTTATTCCGATTGCTGGCATAGTTGAGGGGTTTTAAAGGCTGAGGACTATATGCTGCTTCATCACTGCTGTCACCACACCGTGTTCTGGCTCTGTTTGTTTATTTCACCCCAAACAGAAAACCAATGTATACTTAACCAGGGATTCGATCCACTGCACTACTTGTCAGCAGGCAGGCATCAAAACCATTTGACCACACGCTCCTCTTAACCACACAATCTGGTGATAATGTTGTGTTTGTTCTTTAGGTTTATGACAGGTCCCCCTGATCTGAGCAATGACAGGAACATGGGAAAACTTCCCAGAGTATTTGTAAACACAGAAGAGATTGACGAAGAGTGTTATCTGATTGTGTACACAGCTTTGAGTGCAACTATATGCTTGCTTGTCAATGGTAGGATTGTGTTTGTGTGGTTAAGTCTCTCTCTCTCACTCGTTCTCTCATCTCTTTCATTCACTCTGGGTGTCGGTATATGCGCACTGGAACAGGTGTGTGTATGTGTGTAAAATGTTGGTACTGGAAGAGAATGTTGAAAAGTCTTGATTGTTAGGTTGTTTGATCAGGTCTTGATCAAAGGCAAAGGAATTAGATGTGGAGAGAGAGAAACAAATTTGGTAAATAAGCAAATGAACAGAATTACAAAACTGAACAGTGTTCTAGACAAAAAGATAAATAGAAAGAGAGAGTACAGTTGATAAAGCAAGTTTTGGTTGAGAGAAAGATGAACAGCTTTAAATAATGAGCAATGTTCTAGATGAAATAGAGAGCGAGAGAAAGTACTGTTGGTAAAGCAAGAGAATGATGACAAGTTTTGGCGGAGAGGAAGATCAAAGACAAAAAATTAAGTGGACAGAGAATGATAATATAAGAATGAACAGGCTTAAATATGAACATTATTCTAGACAAGAGGGACAAGTCAGAGAGGGAGGGACATGAATGAGCAATATCATGCTTATTGGTTGACTTATTTTGATTAATTTTTATATTTACTTTGAAATTATTATTATTTTTGTTTTATCTATCTATCGTCAGTCCACTTATGTCGTTAGATGCCGTGGGGAGGTGCGACCTTCTTTGTTTCATATTTATTTTTTTGGCAGGTGAAAATCCACTGGTGACTTGCTAGGTCAATCCCAGCATCTGTTAGCCCCGGGAATATACGATCGTCTATTTTTTAGACTGGTGAAGGTGGAAGCGTAAATTAGAGCAAGGTAGACCCACAGCCTGTCAGGCGCTATCTAAGCCGCTTCGCTAACCACATAACCAAGACCTGTTGTTATGGCCACACAGTTCCCTTTTTTGCAACATATTCTCTGTGGGACGAGAATCTCTAGAATATTTTGAGTAGATTTTTAACTTGATTTTTGCCAGAGCAACGGCCGTTAGGCCTACTCTTTTTTATTTCCAACTGCTAAGGTATTTTTAACGTGCGCGCTAATGCACACGGGTGTCAGATCTCAATAGTCAGAGATCAGGGGAAATATTTACCGGATGATCCATGAGAAAAAAATCCCGGTGTTTCCACCGAGATCACTGGGTCCCCCTATTTTTGTTTGTTTTATTATAATTGTATTTTGTGTTTTTACTTACATTTAAAGGAGTCTTATGAAACATATTTTCTATGTTACTGAGTCATACCTGTTTATCTGATTCTTGACTGCGTGGGACTGTGAACCTGATCACATAAAACCAAGTGCTACAGGAACAACCACTGGAAGATTACAGGTCTTCAACTAGACTGTAAAGTCTGTTTCATTGTATAGGTCTGTTATGTGGGAAACTTCTTCCTCTGCGACGTTTGTCCTAAAATGGTCATTGTGTCATAGTTTACAGCAAGACTGTGATATCTGTGTCTTTTAGCCTGACACATCTGATTTCAGCGAACTTTTTTTGGACCCGGTTTTGCCTTCTCGCTGCAATCCCTATCCATTGGCCAGACTAGACTAGTGACTTGTGCAGCCTGTTTCCAGGGCCGTCATGTGGAGGTGAAATAGGGTCTTAGTAACCCTGATAGATGCTGTCAACTCATTCAATGTGCATCATCTTCAGCTCAGGAATTGCAAAGCCCAGCATTATAATTCCTATAGTGACATACAAGGTGTGTTTAAAACGTATCCGACCTTTATTTTTATTTCAGCAGAAACAAATGAAGCACGAGTGTTGTTCCTCGGCAGGGAGGTATATAGGACCATCATGCGCATACATGAATTTTTCCCACCTGTAGTTTGTGTCAGTCACTGGCAGTCAGCCTTTCAGTATTGTGTGTAGGTTTTCAGTCACCACGAAATGACGCAGTATCAAAGTCATGTTGACCGTTTTCTTTGACTCCCGTGCAGTTGTGCATCATGGGTACAGACCACAAGATCAAGACATTACCAAAGAGTACTACCAGGAGATCATCCGTCACTTTCATGATGATATTCGATACAAACGATGGACCTGTGGACAACAGGAACTTGACAGCTTCATCATGGCACCTGCCCATTCTTCGCATCTGATTCAGACTTTCTTGACCAAACACAACCTTCCTCTGGTTCTTATTCTCCCTATTCTTCCGACATGGCTTCTTGTGACTGTTACCCAAGCTGAAAATTGCGCTGAAAGGGACTCGATTGGAGTCTTGAGAAGACATGCAGAATGCAACCTTCCAGCTGTACTCCTTTCCCAAAGATGCCCTCCTGAAATGCTTCCTACAATGTCAGGACTGCTCGCAGAAGTGTTTGGAATCCCAAGGAGACTACTTT
Source organism: Ariolimax columbianus (assembly GCA_036924085.1). Lineage (NCBI taxonomy): Eukaryota > Metazoa > Mollusca > Gastropoda > Stylommatophora > Arionidae > Ariolimax > Ariolimax columbianus. The sequence goes on from JAVGWX010000006.1 coordinate 74,730,074, forward strand.
GAAGGGGCTTAGGGTTTCAAACCTCCAGGTGAGTAATTGTAATTTTCCTGCCCAAAGGTCGGATACTTTTTGAACACACCCCGTAATGTATGTGGTACCTATATTGCATATTAAGTCTAGGGGAACGCCATAAGCCCCATGCTTTTGGCTAGCTGGATGCATGAGAAAGGCTTCAGCAATGGTTAGTAAACTGCTGAGGAAAATAGGAGGCAGCTATATATATCTAAGCACCTTCCCCAAAAGTATGGGGACCTTATACCCAACCAACCTGCAGAAATAGAAATGCTTATCAACTATATAAAGCCAAGCTACAACATAAACCATATTGTAATAAGTACAGAGATTGCAGGAATCAAAAGAAAAGACCAATACAGTGTCCACAAGCTAAAAACCTTGGCACCAGTGATGATTGAGTAGAAATATAATGGCAAGGAATGGACACAGGTGTTCACAGAGGGGGCAGACCAGAACAGGGAAGGAGGCATATTCATAAGACACAAAAGTGGAAAGATAACAAAGGAGGCTTTCCAAACCGGGAAATCGTTCACAAACTTCAGTGCAGCATCTATGGCACTTCTGCTTCCACTGATAACACTTGACATAGAAAAGCAATGACCAACAAAAATAGTTAACTTCACAGATTGCAGATATTTAGTAGAGGCAATATACAAAAATTAACAATGAACCACTGCTATCAGAACCAGGAAAACTCCAGAGGTCCTCAACAATAGTCCTCCAATGGCTGCCCTCCCACTGCAGAATTACAAGAAACAATAGAGCTGACGCTCTAGCAAATAATGGCAGTAAAAAGGCACAATTTAATCATCGAGTACCATACAGAGAGATCAAGATAATCATCAGAAATCAGTATATACACCAATGGAAAGGAGACAGAAACATAGGCAGTACACCAGACCCAATTCACCAACTCAAAAGAAACCAACAAACCACCTTATTTCGTCTGAGAACTGGTCACTACAGACTACTAGAACATCTATACTGACTAAAGATTTCATACACCGATGAATGCCCATTGAGAACAAGTGGCCAGAATCCTGAACACATTCTTCAAGAATGCCCACTTTATAGTGGAATGAGATGCCAGTCGTGGTTAGAGGATGCGTAGCTGAGACAAAAGCTGTGGGACACCTACTCTGACCTGGTGAAGACTACAGACTTCATCATGGCAACTAGCCTGCAAATGTACCATAACCAAAGGATCCTGAATGCAAAGAAGAAGAAAAGAGGTAGCTATGTGCGGTAAGTGATGGGTTCTATAGTGAGCCCAGAACAAGAGCATTTGAGTCATAACCAAAGTTCCCTCCTTTTGTATTGCATAGCATGTCGTGGCATTAACCATGCACATTTGTAGAACCTTTCATTTATTCTCTCTTTCCTCTTCAAATTGAGAGTGACCTAGGCCTCTCTTGAGAGAGCTAATTAGAATCACTCTCCAGAGCCAACATATGCAAAATCTCCACAATTCTGACATACGATGATTGTCCCTGGTGAAGGATGTGGTAATCTGTGTAGACAAGGCAAAACATAGATGGGTAGGTTACATGGTGAGGCAAAACGATGGTTGATGGAGCACGGTGACAGCAATCTGGTACCCCAAGGTAAAAAGAGATCACGGGGAAGACCTCCAATACGTTGGTCAGACTCGCTTGCTGTACACAACAACATCTGAGATGCCTCTGGAGAAAGGCTTACCATGCACTTGACTTCCGTGGCCTAAGACAGGGTCCGCTAAAGATGAAGTTGGGACCCGCAGCTACGCTGACAAACGGGTCACCAAGATCCCTCCCCGAAACAGTGGGAAATTCACATTATACTAAGCCTTTCCCATCCCATGCACCTAAACTCAAAACGGACGTTCTGGTTGCATATCGAGGCTGGATGGAATGCAGATAGAGATATCGCTCATGGCTCCAACTCAGCAAATGGCAGAAGGGTACAAAAGTCTCATGGTAAATCTATATCTTTGATACTAAGACAATTTGGCATTAATTAGAACAGCTCAACAGCTTTAGTTAGCAATGGACAAAAAAAAATTTCAAACTGACCTATTTATTGCAGTAAAGAGCCCACTAAATGTCCCTTTGTGTCGCAAACTGGACTCTGTTCTCGGACCTAAGATGACGAAGCTGGCATCTGACATCAGCGAGCAGTACAGTAAGAGAGTAGCAACACTGAAGTAAGCATTTGTGCACATGAGGCCTTTTTGTGAGAAAGGACAGTCCACCATTTTTACCAAATGAAATATAGAAGATTGATGTATAACCAGAACGACTAAGATTAATTTTCAATAAATTTGTTTAATTTGACAGATTTATCAATGAAGATGACAGTCATATAAATGTATGCATACTATTAAAGAATGTAGCCATTCTTTACAATTTAATCTAAAAGACTCGTCCATGTGTTACTGGGTCAAAAGAATTGTAATATTGGTAATCTGAAATCAGAGGTGATGGTAGTGACTAAGAAACCAGGCTCTACAAATTGGTGCGTCAAAGCGAAGGTGACTAAATTAAGATAAGTTAACACGTTTAAATACCTTGGCACACACATAGCATCAGATGGAAGATGAAATAAAAACGCAGAATTGCCCAAGCAAAATCAGTCTTTCAGACCATGAACAGCCCTCTATTGATTCGTTGGGTCTAATAGTGAACGGGTGCTGGTATTAGACCCTCGGAAGACAGGTCAGTCTTACCCTACTAATGACAGGGTGTTGCTACGGTAATCCTGCTCAATTCGAGAGGAGTCGCAGACATTTGTCCACGTACTAGGCTCATAAGCCAACAACATCTCTGTGCCATGACCAGGCTTGTCCCCTGGTCAAATGCACTCCTTCGAGAGAAATCGCAGGTCGCTGACATTTGGTCCACGTGCTTGGCTGATAAGCCAATGGTGCGAAGCTACCATCCGAGGGACTACGGCCGAACGCCTCTAAGCCAGAATCCCGCCCTAAATCTCAGCACCGCTGCGATGGGAGGCTACGACATGGCTGGGACCTGGGGCTCGCGTCTCAGCCCGGCCCGGTCAAGCCGCAGAAATTCACCTGGTTAAATGCACTCCTGCCTTGCTCTTTACCTCTGTCTGCTATCAGTCATCTCAATGGACGCAGAAGAGATACAGTCCAGCGGACATTGCACTCCTGCCCTATTGTGACAACCTCCCAGGTTGCGGGGAATGCTAGGCGTACCATCACTGCAGATGAGCCGAGAAAATAAAGGAAGCAAAGAGATATCTCATGCACATGCTACGTTCCTGGCAGGACGTGACGATCCTGAGACACAGTCACACTGGACTGCCTCTCTTCCGGGATAGTACAAACTAGTACATAGTCCATCATATCATTGCCAAACTCTATAGACACGAGTGGGGATACTCGATAGTCCTGCAAGACAACTTCCCTAAGAGAGACAACTCCGACCAAAAACAACTGCTGCCTTGCAGTTAGGCTGGGGACAGCCAAAGGCTAAGGAGGGCATCCCTACAGAAACGCCTGTTGAAATCTGATGCACTGAGCCACAGGCTTATCAAAATAAAACAGTGCAACGTAAATATCGATGTAAACAGCGTACGATGAAGAAGAAGAAGACCATGAACAGAATCTTGTGTAACAATACCTTGTCACTGGAACTGAGATGGAGAGTCCTTGGATGCTACGTGGAACCAATACTCACATATGACAGGGAATCATGGGCATTCAGCAAGCAAGTGCATAGATCTTTGGAAGCAACAGAGATGTAGTTTTACAAAAGAATGCTGCAGATCCCATGGACTACAAGTAAGACTAAGGATATAGTACTGGAAGAGACCCATATACAAAGACAACTCATTGCAAAGATCAGAACAAGGCAGTCATCCTTAATTCGGGCATGTTATGTGAAGAGGTTGTTTGGAGCATATTGTGACAATGGGATAGATAGCTGGAAAGAGTGACAGAGGAAGGCAGAGAGCGAAGATGTTTGCCAGTTTGAGATAATGGCATGGGCGACAATCAGCAACAGAGTTGGTAAACGATACCGACACACGTGATAGAAGCGGAAGAAGGTCCATGATCGACAAGGCACCTGAGGATGATGAATCTGAATGGCACATTATAGGATCGTTGGACATGGTCCGACTAACCAAGCCTTAAAAAAACTATGATCTAAAGAAAACTAAACCTTTATACCTTATGGTAGAAGTGGAGCAACCAAGAAAAATAGTCATTATTAAATGGAAATCAACAGAAATTAAATCCAACAAAGCAATACAAATGTAATGTCTGTTCTATTGCAAGGCTCTGAAATGGAAAGGGGCATAAAACATAGAAAAGATAGCAACAAAAGTGTGAGCTTTTCTAAATGAATACAGTGAGAAAGAATAAATGAAAAAAAATGTTTAAAATTGATTAAAATTAAGTTTAATCAAAATTTTTTAATGGGTATAGTCAGATACCGCACCGAGACGAGAACATGGCCAAAACCTACATTATGATCAATATGCCTTCATCGGGGACAACAAATAACAACAATGCTGAACTAGTAAATCATAGAAGAAGGGATAAATACATATATGGGGGACGTCAACATATAAGGAAAAAATGGTCTACTTATCTGATATAATGTCTTCCATTGCGGCTGGTCGGGTCGAAATGAATATAGAACACAGAATGGGGGGGGCGGGTCAGCGCAGTGGTTAGTGCACTAACTTCTTAGTCAAGCAATCAGGGTTCAATCCCCAGTTGGTGCAGGATATTCTTCCAAATGCAGGTCGGCTTCTGCGGTCGACCCAGCCACAGAAATTGGATACCAGAAAGGATCTAGGAAGTAAAGGCAGCCGACGTAATTCTGACCAATCACAATAGGCTGCATGGTGTGAAACGGGATCTTTACTTTTTTTAAAAATAGAGAGATTGACTTAACTTGGCTTTGTTCGTTCTCAATCTCCCACTACCAAGTCCTGAAAAGGACTTAAGTAGCAGAATGTAGTCCAGAGAACGGAATGTGTTGTGTCGTAGTTTACAGCTTGACTTCCAACTTCACCAGGCACTGACCTTGACGCTAGCAGTCAGCTATGGATAGAGAGATTGAAATGGTACATAAGGTCACTAATGTTGAAAGAACCAGACAGATTTCTGTGGACCAGGACATGAAGAGAAGGCATTGGCATTGCATAAGTTATACATGAAGGACATCAGTTGAAAGCATTGTACGACAGTTGTTGTTCTGGAACCCCCACAGCAAGGGAAGTAGAGGCTTGCCCTACTCATTCTAGATGGAGAGAGCTTGAGACAAATATTTAAAAGGATGGGAAAGACAAGAATTGAGTTGGTGCAGATGCCACATGACAGAGAGATCTGACATGTATTTGTTAAAGGCCTATGCTCCACAGGAGTCAGTGAAGGTTTCGATTAAAAGTGTACAATACATGTGCAGTCAGTGACCTACTTTTTCTTATTGAAACCTTACTGACTGGATAACAGCTGGGGTTTTGACCTGGCTACAGGAGGTATTGCTAAGTTAAAACAGAACAGTTCAGCAATTGTGAGCAAGCCAGTCTCACCACAGTAAGTTATCTGGAGCACTCCTCTTGAAAATTATTTGGTTTGTTTCCAGTGAAAAGGCACTCTATATTTCACACGGCAGTCTGTGTGCGGGGTTTGTCTTAAGACATGCATCCCAGCAAGTGAACGAGACTTCATTTAGTCATGTTGTATCACTTTTATCCATATCGAGAAGGTCTAAGTCTGTCTGGTGGTGTGAAATCATAGATAAAGGGGAGCCAGTGGACGTTATTTATCTAGACTTTGCAAAGGCCTTTGATAGAGTACCTCATCAAAGATTATTTTGAAAGTTAAAATCACATGGAATAGGTGGGGAAGTTGCCAAATGGATTGAAAATTGGTTAACGGGAAGAAGGCAGAGGGTGGGCATAAATAAGGAGTACTCTGAGTGGTGTGAAGTGAAAAGTGGTGTGCCACAGGGCTCGGTTTTGGGACCAATTTTGTTCTTGATATATATAAATGATTTGGACATTGATATGGGATTCATGATTGAAAAATTTGCTGATGACACAAAACTTTGCAGTAGTGTCTAATCTAAAGCGGAAGTGGATATATTGATGTCGGATTTAGATAAAATTCGAGAATGGTCTGTAAGCTGGCAAATGGAGTTAATGTAGATAAATGTACAGTCATTCACATGGGTAGATCCAATATGGAACATAAATACAGAATGGGAGAAAACAATATTAGAAAGATTGATAAGGAAAGGACCTAGGGGTTATAATAGATCATACAGGTAAGGTGAGTTTTCAAGTTAAGGTAGCAGTGAAAAAGGCAAATGCAATGTTAGGTATGATAAAAAGAAATATTAAACATAGGAGCAAGGAAGTGATCGTCAAACTGTATAAAGCTTTAGTTAGACCTAGATTGGAGTACTGTGTACAGGTGTGGAGTCCTTATCATAGAGGGGATATAAACATGCTGGAAAGAATACAAAAAAGAGCGACAAAGATGATAGTGGGATTCCAGAATTACAGTTATGAGGAACGACTCAGAAAAACCGGCCTACAGTGTCTCGAAGAGAGAAGAATTCGTGGTGACTTAATACAGGTTTATAAGATGATCAGAGGAATGGATAAATTAGACTATAACAAATTTTTTTAAATACAGCCACCCACAATAACATGAGGGCATAGCTATAAGCTGACTAAAGAGAGGTCCAGATCAGATATTAGGAAATATTTTTTTAGTCAGAGAGTGGTGTCTGTTTGGAATGCATTGCCAGGGGAGGTAGTGGAGGCAAGGACAGTTAATGCATTTAAGAATAAACTGTATGCGCATAGCTTTTAGAGCAAGGTGATATAAATGTAACTGGTTGTATACAGACTCTGCAGGGTCTTCTAAACCAGTATAAAGACGTTAAGTTAAGGCAAGCAGTATAGCAAAACTCAAACAGTTATAAAAGCCTCAGGTGGAATGGATTGGTCTCTCCGCTGCATGTGTCCACGACAACTTTTTGGTTGATCGTGTCAGTTGGACTCAACACTCTGCAGTTTCATGCCCTATTGTAAAGCTAGGTATGTGTGTGTGTTTTTGAAGATACAGAACAGTGAATTAGCTGACAGCAGTCGACGACTCACATCTGAGCTGGCTGCTTGCATCAGGATTAGCTAATTGCAACTGACCAGATCCTTTTCCGCCTGCAGATGAATGCCCTGGAAACGGGCTGCACTAGTGTAGTCTGACTAAAAGAATAAGGATTGTGTAGGGAATTCAAACCTGGTGCCAAAAATGCTGCTCTGAATCTGGATTTGTGAGGGTCAAAAGCCGCAGATATCGCATCCTCGCTACAAACTACAACACAACGTCCTTTTCATGACGAACGTAGAAGTATATTGGTGGTGTGTTAGAGAAAATTGGCCTATGTCCTCCTGGCTGTATTGCAATGTGAGGCTCGTCAGTAAGCTCCTCATTGACCAGACTGCTGTGGCACAGCCTGTGTCCAGGAGCACAAACAGGGATGTATGGTACTGATCTCAGTATGTTTCACTTGACCATGATTTCTCTTTGTTCCCCATTTGTTACATTTATATCGGAATGCATATCATCCCAACATGGACAGCTGAGGCAGTTATATGAAGTGTTGGGGGGACGGCGTGGCCTAGTGGTTAAGTGGCACGGCTCACGAACCGAAGGTGCTGGGTTCGATCCCCATCACAGCACCGGCCGTTACCCCGGGGAAGCAAACCCTTAGAAAATGCAGGAGGAAGCAGACCCTTACATAAAATGCGTGCTGAAGTCGGATGCACTGGGCCGACAGGCGCAAAATAAAAACACAGTGCAACGCACACCGCCTTGGGGATTAGAGAAAATAAGGCGAACGCAAAAAAAAAAAAAAAAAAATATGAAGTGTTGTTTTTGTTCCTTCCAGCACCACAGAGCCTGTTTTTAAATATGTTTACTTCAATCATATGAACCTGGCACAACAGACAACTGTACATATTGATCTGCAGAAAAGGTCAGGGGTCAACATTCCTCAGGATATTCTACGCTTGCTTGGTGATATCAATGCTGATCTGTCAAGGTGAGCAAAGCCTGGTTAAACTCCGCTTTTCTGGCTACTTTCAGTAGACATGCACCTATACATCTGAACAAGCCATATAGCTTCCAAATGTTATACCAGTGCTCTTCAACCTGGGTGCTACCGCTCACTAGTGGGCAATGTTAGCTTTCGGGTGGGCTGTAGCAAAATAATTACATTCTGTATTAAAATCATCCAAAATATACAGAATCAGTGGACGGTCGTGGAATTTTCTTCAGTTTAGATTTTAATTGGTGGTACTGGGTTTACAGCATGTCAGGGGTGTGAGTTCACGGACGGACAGAAAAAAAAATCTTGGTATGTGGTCCATGTAAATTGGTATCTGACATACGAGTTAGGGAAAGTAAAAATAGCAAAGAAGGGAACTGGCCACCCCACCTCACATAGGCTTGGGGTTAGTACATGAAGAGTTATCCTCATCCCCAACAGCAATTTTTGCCATGGGACTGACCTTTACCTTTTCCTTTTTAGTGGGCAGTAAGTAAAATGTATCCTCTCGAAAGTTAAAAAAGTTGGCTCCAAATATAAAAAGGTTGAAGAGCTCTGGATTAGATGATCCATAGATTATACAAACTTGAACTTTTACAGTTCCGTTTGACTGAAATCGATCACATGCAGAACATCAGTTTCCACCTGATTCGACCGACACTGATTTCTATTATGTTGTCATTTAGTTTGCAGAATTTCAGGTTTTTACAAGATGGCTAACAATTTGTGCAAGCGTAGTCGTCATTTAGTGAAGAGTTATTTCAAATTGGTAGACATTCAAAAGAGGGGGCCAAAGATGTAGCACAGTGAATGAGCTGACAGCAGCCAGTGACTCAGAGCTGACTGCTTGCATCAGGGTCAGTAAACCAGTTAACAAGACCCTATTTTGCCTCCAAGTGGCAGCCCTTGAAAAAGGCTGTACTGGTGTAGGCTGGCTAAAAGAATAGGAATTGCGGTGGGAAGGCAAACCTGGTACCCAAAAAGGCCAGATAAAACCGGTTGAGTCAGATGGAAGGGTGCAGATATTGCAGCCTCACTTTAAACTACAATACAACATCGTTTTCAGGACGAACATGGAGGAAGAAGACATTTAAGAATGTAGTGAAGGTTCAAAGTGGACTCATTTCGCACGAGGAAAATTGAACTTCAAGACCCGAGATATGATTTATTATTTGATCAGTCCAATAATCTGGATTACTCGTGGATATTCAACACACACCCAATTTCAGACTTTGTGTAGGACACAGAAGAAACGTTCTGTGGTAGTGGAGCTGAGGTTTTAACGCTGAAACACTTATGATGTGGTTAGTACAAATATTTTATTCCTCTTGAATTTCCAGCTCTACATTAATAGAGTATTGATAGCCCAGAAGGAAACGGACTTGCAGGAAATGGTAAACACTGTAGTTCAGCAAAGTGAAAACAAAGGCCTCAGTTTAAATAAAAAGAAGTTAGGGTTGATGGTAGTCACTAAGAAACCAGACTCTCCAAATTGCTGCGTCAAAGCGAAGTGGGCAAATTGAGACACGTTAACATATTTGTTGTTATTGTTGTTCGTCCATCACAAGTGATGAGGACCTTTTCTTTTTTTATTTAGCCAGTCCTTCCAGTTGAGTATTCTGTGAGCCGAAGTTGTGGATGGGTGCGGAGATGGCTGACGAGTCCGATTTGGGTTCTTCATACTCGCATGCAGTGAGGGCATGGAAAGTTCGCTTCGTGAGACGATGATATTTCACTCTCTTTTCTGGCCTGTCTCAGTTGTTCTGCTGTGCTGCAGTATTTTTAGAAGTCTCGCATGACACTGCTTCTCTGCAAAGCGTTGTGCGCCAGGTTGAAGTCTTTTGCAACATCTTCGTGGTTAATGCTGAAGGCTTTTAAGACGTTTTTAGTGTGTCTTTAAAGTACTTTTTTTTTTCCTCCTTGGGAGCGTTTGCCCTTATGCATCTTGTCACAGAAGATTATTTTTTGGCAACGATAGTCTGGCATGCGAACCACGTGACCTGACCAGCGAATCTGTAATTGCATCATGATGGTATCAATGCTAGAGATACTAGTTCTTTCAAGAACAGAAGTTTCCAGGATCCTGTCTTGCCATTTGACATTCATCACCTTCCTGAGACAAAGTGTGTGAAAATTATTCAGCTTCTTCGTGTGATGCCTGTATACAATCCATGTTTCACTTGCATATAGCAACACAGGGATCACCACTGCTCTATACACCTTCATCTTCGTCTGAAGGCTGATGTCATTTCGACGTAGACGTGTGCCAAATGTGGCGCTGGCTTTGGCGATTCTGACATCTTATCATCCATTACTACATTCTGAGACAGTGAACTACCGGGGTATTTAAATCTATTTATAACCTTCAGTTTTTCACCATTGATCTTGATGATTGGCTCAGTACACGTTTTGCCAGGAGCTGGTTGGTTCATTACTTCAGTTTTCTCTGTGTTGATGGTAAGTCCAAAGATGAAACACGCTAAGGAGAAATTATCCACGCTATTCTGCAGATCAGCCTCTGAGACAGTGCTCAGGGCACAGTCTTCCAGACCTGTACAGAACATGACCTCCTGGTCACTAATGTGATTAACACGTTTAAATACCTGAGCACATACATAACATCAGATGGAAGATGCAATTACGAAATAAAGTGCAGAATAGTCCAAGCAAAATCAGTCTTCTAGACCATGAAAGGAATATTATGCAACAAAACCTTATCAGTGGAACTGAGAAAGAGAGTCCTTGGATGCTACATGGAACCAGCACTGACAGTAAATCATGGACAATAAGCAAGCAAGCGCTTAGATCTTTGGAAGCAACGGAGATGTGGTTTTACAGAAGAATGCTGCGAATCCCATGGATTGCAAAGAAGACTAATGATACAGTACTCGTAGAGGCAAAAACACAAAGAAGACTAATGATACAGTACTCGTAGAGGCAAAAACACAAAGACAACTCATTGCGAAGACCAGAACAAGGCAGTCATCCTTTTTGGGGCATATTATGAGAAGAGGCAGCTTGGAGCACGTTTTAACAGCGGGACAAATTCAAGGAAAGAGAGAGAGGAAGGCAGAGAGAAGATGTTAGACAGCCTGAGAGAATGGCATGGGCGACAATCAACAACAGAGTTGGTTAACGACACACTTGATAGAAGCAGACGGAGGTCCATGAACGCCAACAGACAGGGCACCTGATGATGATGACATTAATGCAATTTAATATCTTCATACTAAAATACAATCTTTAATTTTTTTTTTTAAACATTTTGACATAAGGACTTTGAAACTACTTGCGGTAGTCTGTTGACAGTCAAAGACTAAAGAGTGTTGTCGTGAATTAAAAGACTTACCAAAACCAGATGTGCCGGACTAAAAGGCACAGATATTGCAGCCGAACTAAAATGTGGCACGACATATATTGTGCTCAACAAAAAAAACAAAAAAACCAAGGTGGGCAACTGCATAAGTGACTTCTGACAGAGCTAAACAGGACAAGAACAATACTCTGTTATTGACCGGTGACCATGTTCAACCAATACTTATCTCACAAGGTCTCTCCTGTTCCTAAGAATTGACTTCACTCCACTCCAGATATATCCATAGGTGCTCAGTCTCTCTCAGTAAATGGTGAAGGGGGGGAATACTGATGGTTCCTGCAGTTTGTTGGTTGTACACACTTCTGCTCTATCCTCTCTTGTGCGTCCAAGTCCGCTCAAACCTTGTTCTTTATCAAAGATCTGCAATCTGTGAATTGCCGAGTCATCTATTGCGGTGTCATCCTCTAACAGGCGGTCATTGATAGACTTCAAAATGTCACTTATATCCATATCTAGTATACCTGTAATTGGTACCTGTGAAGCCAGGATGTCAACTCTTCTGCAGTTGTGATGCCTTTACAGCTGGCATCAACTCCCTTAGCCAGCCCTTCAGTATCTTCCAAGTTAAGGATTGAGAGTCTGACACAATGACTTCCCCTGTTAAAGAGTTCTACGATAGCCATCTCAGAGCAGCAGTCACCGTTATCAATTCTATTCTTGTACTTGAGGTTGCTGTTCTGTATGAACCACTCTGCGCAGCACCGATCTGCCTTCTCACTCTAGCTGAAAATCCCCAACACAATAGCTCACTGTGTTGGGCCGATCCATCTGTTTATATGATGACATCACTATACTGCAAGCTATCATAGATCAAGTAACTTCTGAAAGAACACAAAGAGACAAGAGCAACACTCTGCTATTGATGCTAACCAGGTTCAGCCTATAGTTGTCTCACAAGGGGACTTCTGATAGAGACAAGAGCAACACTCTGCTATTGATGCTAACCAGGCTCAGCCTATACTTGTCTCACAAGGTGATATCTGAAAGAACACAAAGAGACAAGAGCAACACACTGCTATTCATGCTAACCAGGCTCAGCCTATACTTATCTCACAAGGGGACTTCTTATAGAGACAAGAGCAACACTCTGCTATTGATGCTAACCAGGCTCAGCCTATACTTGTTTCACAAGGGGACTTCTTATAGAGACAAGAGCAACACACTGCTATTCATGCTAACCAGGCTCAGCCTATACTTATCTCACAAGGGGACTTCTTATAGAGACAAGAGCAACACTCTGCTATTGATGCTAACCAGGCTCAGCCTATACTTGTTTCACAAGGGGACTTCTGATAGAGACAAGAGCAACACTCTGCTATTGACTCTTCCAGGTTCAGGCAATACTTGTCTCACACTGTGACTTCTGAAAGAGCAAAATGGGGCTGAAGATCCAGCAGTGAGTGAGTTGACAGCAGACAGCAATTCATAGCCTGCTGCTTTGCATCAGGGTTCATGACCCATATATGACTAAGACCCTATTCCATCTCCAAGTGGTGGCCCTGGAAACAAACTGCAACCGTGCAGCCTGACAAAGAGATTAAGGGAAGGCAAAACCTGTCACATGCTGTTTCTGAAATTGGATGTTTTGTGTCGGAAGGCGGAGATATTGCAGCCTTGCTATAAATTACAACACAATGTCCTTTTCAGAACAAACGGAGAAGAAGAAAGAACAAAATAGGGTCAAGAACAATGCTCTGCTATTTATCCCAACAGAATCCCTCATATGTTTGTCTCCACAGGGACAATGAAGATGGTGAGACAGTTGTAAAGACAACTTCAGATTACTGGGTGGTTGGCAAGAAATCCGATCAGAGGGAGTTTTATGTGGTTATCAATCAGAGAAATGCCAACCTGATTGAGATCAATGGTGAGTGAGTTTTAAAGTTTTCTATGCATTTTCTGAATTTTGTTCTTGTTGAAAGCTGTGGTCGTAACACATTAACTACTATTATCCACTCAGAGCACCAGAGATATATAGCCAAGAGACCAAAACCATTTTAGCTATTAAATTCATTTTAAATGTACGAAATTGCAAATCAGTTCAAATTTTTAATTTCCTACAGGAAATGTGACTTTAAAAACATGGATTAACATTGAATCTTCTTCTTCTTCTTCTTCTTCTTCTTTGTTCACCTTCATATCAAGGTTCCGGTTTCTCTTACAAAGGGCTGTTGATCAGCCCATTTTACCCTGAAGTTGGCTTTAATTATCGTCTTGGCCTCATTTTATGTGATGCTCAGGTCTGTTTGTGGGGATGCTCCTCCACTCTTTACTAGTTTGTCTGCAGCTTCATTGCCTTCAATATTGCAGTGGGATGGGATCCACTGTATGACCAACCTTGACTGTTCTACTGAGAGCTGTGTCAGGGAGAACATACATTGCTCGAGATCTTCATCTTTGTGTTGTTTTAGCGCTGCTAATACTGACGCGGCATCAGTCAGGAATACTATGTTTTCTTGGTGAATATCTTTATCTTAACATTGAATCTGTTAATTGAACATTAAGTTCATAATTTGTCACTTTCCCAGTTAGTTTCTGACTAGTGTACAATTTTTTACCATGACAATCAGCAATAGGGTCACTTCAATTCTCAGACTGGTTTTGTAGACTGAATTGTCTCACTTTGCTGTCCTTTACTGTCCTTCTTAGTTCAGCATAGAATTTTACTGTCACATCTCTGCAAACTTGTGTAATGAAGATATTCTTTTGCTGCCTTCTGCCTTTCATTCCTTTTTTATTTATCTGTAAGAATGTTTTGAACTGGATCAACATGTTTCGGATTGTGAATAAGATTAGACAATTTTTGATTTTTTTTTTTTGGTCATAAGTTTTTGTTTTTCATCCACTGCCTCTAGCACCATTTTATTTTACTTTCTCTCTCCGGTTGATTTTTTCCACCCTTCTTCTTCTTCGTTCGTTCTCAATCTCCCACTACCAAACCCTGAAAGAGCTTAAGTAGCAGAATGTAGTCCAGAGAACAGAATGTGTTGTGTCGTAGTTTACAGCTTGGCTGCGATATTTGCACTTTTCGGTCCAACACATCCGACTTCAGCAAGCATTTTTTGAGTACCAGGTTAGCATTCCCTCTTCGATCCCTTCTCCTTAGCCAGTCTGCCCTGCTGCAGCCTGTTATTCAGGATCACCGCCTGGAGGTGTAGAAGGGTCTTGGCAGCTCTGGTTCGCTGGCCCTGACGCTAGCAGTCAGCTATGGGTCGCTGATCGCTGCAGCATTTTGATCCTTCTTCTTCTTCTTCATCGTACGCTGTTTACAGCGATATTTACGTTGCACTGATTTAATTTGTTAGCCAGTGGCTCAGTGCATCCGATTTCAACAGGCGTTTCTGTAGGGTTGCCCTCCTTAGCCTTTGGCTGTCCCCAGCCTAACTGCAAGGCAGCAGTTGTTTTTGGTCAGAGTTGTCTCTCTTGGGAAGTTGTCTTGCAGGACTATCGAGTCTTCCCTACTCGTGTCTATAGGGTTTGGCAATGATATGATGGACTATGTACTAGTTTGTACTATCCCAGAAGAGAGGCAGTCCAGTGTGACTTTTTCCCAGGATCGTCACGTCCTGCCAGAAACGTAGCATATGCATATGAGTGAGGTATCTTTTTGCTCGCTTTATTTTCTCGGCTCATCTGCAGTGATGGTACGCCTAGCATTCCCCGCCACCCGGGAGCTTGTCACCATAGGTCAGGAGGTGCAATGTCCGCTGGACTGCATCTCTTCTGCGTCCATTGGAATGACTGATAGCAGACAGATGCAAAGAGCGAGGAAGGAGTGCATTTTACCAGGTGCATTCCTGCGGCTCGATCGGGCCGGGACACAAGCCCCAGCCATGTCGTAGCCTCCCATCTCAGCGGCGCTGAGATTTTGGGCGGGATTCTGGCTTAGAGGCGTTCGGCCGTAATCCCTCAGATGGTAGCTTATCAGCCAAGCACGTGGACCAAATGTCAGCGACCCGTGATTCCTCTCGAAATAGTGCATTTGACCAGGTGACAAGCCTAGTCTTGCACGGAGATGTTGTCCGCCTAGGGAGCGGACATATCTCATGGTCAAGGGTTGAGTCTCAGCAGTTCGCAGTGAGGTAGCTGATCTACTGCTTAGGGCACCCGACCGAGAACTAAGTCTTCTACAAATGATTTCATTCCTCATCGCCGTATGGGGTGAATATCGAGCAGCTTCCCGCCCGCTTTTATCAGCCGACGGCAGAGACCTCATTCTGCGGCTTGACCGGGCGGGGCTGGAGCGTGGCCCCCAGGTCCCCACCATATCGAAGCCTCCCTTTGCATTCGTGCTGGGCTGCTTTTGGGCGGGATTTTTGGCTTAGAGGCGTTCGGCCGTAATCCCTCACCTTGCACCGTTGGCTTATCCGCCTAGTACGTGAACCAAGTGTCTGCGGCTCCTCTCGGGCTTAGCAGGATTACCGTAGCAAAGCCCTGTCATTAGTAGGGTAAAACTGACCTGTCTTCAGAGGGTCTATTTCCAGCACCCGTTCAATATTTGCCAGACCGTATCAATAGAGGGCTTTTAGTTTGTCAATGGCCAAGTTGCTTGAGCCTGCGATTTCTGCAGGGTGAAGACTAGATTACCGTAGCAGGCGCTCTTTCATTTGGGGGTTTTGAGACTGACCTGTCTTCCGTGGGTCTAATACCAGCACATGTTCACTATTAGACCCATCGAAGGTGCTCTCTTTTGACAGTCATTCTACATTATTGGCGTGTTTAATCAATTTAAGCCTCAGGCTCCACTCCTGATAGTGCTCTTCCGTCAATTCCTTTATCAAACACTGGATGCAGACCAACCGAGCCTCAGAGGGCATAACCCCAGATTTCTGAGGGTCTAAATCCAACACCAGTTCCATATTAGACCCCAGAGAAGTGGTCTCGGCATGTCAGTCATTTCAGTGTTGGCCGTGTTGAGTCAAATTAAGCCGCAGGCTCCACTCCTGGTGGTGCCCTTCCGTCAATTCCTTTAAGTTTCAGCTTTGCAACCATACTTCCCCCGGAACCCAAACACTTTGGTTTCCCGGAAGCTGCCCGCAGAGTCATCGAAGCAACTCCTGCGGATCGCTAGTCGGCATCGTTTATGGTCAGAACTACGACGGTATCTGATCGTCTTCGCGCCTCTGACTTTCGTTCTTGATTAATGAAAACATTCTTGACAAATGCTTTCGCAGTAGCTCGTCTTGCGGCGATCCAAGAATTTCACCTCTAACGCCGCAATACGAATGCCCCCGTTTGTCCCTGTTAATCATTACCTCCAGTTCCGAAAACCAACAAAATAGAACCGAGGTCCTATTCCATTATTTCATGCACCATTATTCAGGCAGCCGAGGCCTGCTTTGAACACTCTAATTTTTTCAAAGTAAACGCGCCGGCCACCCAGGACGCTCAGCGAAGAGCACCCGTGGGAGAGAGCCGGCAGACGGTAGGGCAGGAGACAACGGGCAGTGAACCGGCGCGAGCCGGACCGCCCGCCTGCGCCTGAGATCCAACTACGAGCTTTTTAACTGCAGCAACTTTAATATACGCTATTGGAGCTGGAATTACCGCGGCTGCTGGCACCAGACTTGCCCTCCAATAGATCCTCGTTAAAGGGTTTAAAGTGTACTCATTCCAATTACGGGGCCTCGAAAGAGTCCCGTATTGTTATTTTTCGTCACTACCTCCCCGTGCCGGGAGTGGGTAAGTTGCGCGCCTGCTGCCTTCCTTGGATGTGGTAGCCGTTTCTCATGCTCCCTCTCCGGAATCGAACCCTGATTCCCCGTTACCCGTTACAAACATGGTAGGCATGTCACGTACCATCGACATTTGATAGGGCAGACATTTGAAAGATGCGTCGCCGGCACATGAGGCCATGCGATCAGCACAAAGTTATCCAGAGTCACCAGTGGGGACGCCGCAACCCCGCGAGGGGAAACGACGATTGGTTTTGAACTAATAAAAGCGCTCTTTCCGCGAGGGTCGGAGCTTGGTAAGCATGTATTAGCTCTAGAATTGCCACAGTTATCCAAGTAGGATCGTGTCATCTAAGGAACCTCGACTGATTTAATGAGCCATTCGCGGTTTCACCGTGAGACAGTGTGAACTTAGACATGCATGGCTTAATCTTTGAGACAAGCATATGACTACTGGCAGGATCAACCAGATATCTGTCGGAGACGTACGTACAGCACACACCGGTCGGCGGAGGAAGGGTGTGTAAAAAGCCTCGCTGGGACGACGGCCGCAGGGACCGACTGACGGGACGGACGGTTTGTTCCACCCGTCCCTCACTCCGTCGACCTAGGACCGCCTGACAGGGGCCTCCCACACGCACCAGACGACCGACCGGGCTCGCTCGAGGAGGGATGGCAGCGCTCTGTGCAGAACGGATCCCAACGACCTCGGCGATGAATTTCACTGGGACTAGAGACAATTTCGCCTGTGGGCCTGCCCTTCTCCGTAGGAGAACGCAGGGCCTCGAGGCAACGATTCCTGCTTTCCATTTGCCGGTCACAAGCTCTTTGCGAGAGTCGGACCACCAGCGAGACGTACTGTCGAGCTCTGCTATAAGCCTTAGATAAATCACCACGAACGGACCACGTTTCCTGATACGGACCAGACCAGCGCACCTCGGTGGAGGAGCCGCTGCAACAAACCGCACCCAATTCGCTCTACGGGGAAAGGCAGGCGAGCGTTTTCCGCAAGCCCGCGCTATCGCTCCGCCTGGCGGGACTGAGATCGCTTTACGAACACTGGTTGAAATTGAGTCGCTGCGGCGAGACAACTACCCCAGATGCATTTTGATCCCTTTTCCACCCTTCAATAACATCACATCTCAAAAGCCTCAAATTATCTCTCTTGTTTATAGTCATGTCTCAGAACTATACAGTGTCACAGATCATATATGTCCATTAAGAATTCTTTTAATGAGGGAGGTGTTAGTACTTTTCGAAGTAACTTCTACGCTTCTCTCTCAATATTGTTTTTGTAATTGCAATTCTGACTCTTATATCTTTGTGGCTGTGAGTGACCCCTGTAAGGATGTACCCTAAATATGGGAACTGGCTCACTTGCTTGATCCATTCTTCTTCTTCGTTTGTTCTCAATCTCTCACTACAAAGCCCTGAACAGGGATTTGCAAGTAGCAGGATGTAATGTGGAGAACAGAATATGTTGTGTCACTAGTTTACAGCTTGGCTGCGATATTTGCAACTTTCGGTCCAACACATCGGCTAGCTTGATCCATTGACCTTCTATAACTAGATTTGCTGCTTGTGATTCACTTTGCAATCACCGTGACTTTTGATTTATCTGCATTCTGTATTCCTTTATAGGTCTGTTAATTTTATTAATGAAGTGTTGCAAAAGAATTTTGCTAAGATAACTTAGTAGTATAAAAATTATGATCATATATTAGAGGCTATGTACTGCCGAAGACGGATGTGTCAGACCGAAAGGTGCAAATATCGCAGTCAAGCTGTAAACTAGTGACACAACGCATTCCGTTCTCCGGACTACATCCTGCTTCTTGCAAAGCCCTGTTCAGGGCTTGGTAGCGGGAGATTGAGAACAAACGCAGAAGAAGAAGAAGAACTTGTGAAAGACAGCTTGCCAATCTGCTATAAAAGATGTAGGTTTTAATTTTGGACATGACTCTTGTAATATGATGTTGTTGGAAGCCACTTGTGCTGAGTTCATTTAACTCTTTATGATGTATTTTTGGTTGCGAGTTGCAGTGTCTCTTTTTTATATCCCGAGGCATACATTTGAAGGTGGATGTAGTCCTCTTCGTTGCAGAGGCTCCTCAGTAAGCTCACCACTATAGGGATTACGGTACGCATCCCCATCTTGTTGACTAGACTGCTATGATACAGAATGTTTCCAGGAGTATGAATAAGGACGTGAGGTGGGGGGTCTTAATCAATATATTTCACCTGGCCCTGATATGAGATGGAGTCTTGATCAGTATGTTTCACCTGGCTCTGATATGAGATGGGGTCCTGATCAGTATGTTTCACCTGGCCCTGACATGAGATGGGGTCTTGATCAGTATGTTTCACCTGGCCCTGATATGAGATGGGGGTCTTGATCAGTATGTTTCACCTGGCCTTGACATGAGATGGGGGTCTTGATCAGTATGTTTCACCTGGCCCTGACATGAGATGGGGTCCTGATCAGTATGTTTCACCTGGCCCTGATATGAGATGGGGTCCTGATCAGTATGTTTCACCTGGCCTTGACATGAGATGGGGGTCTTGATCAGTATGTTTCACCTGGCCCTGACATGAGATGGGGTCCTGATCAGTATGTTTCACCTGGCCCTGATATGAGATGGGGTCCTGATCAGTATGTTTCACCTGGCCCTGATATGAGATGGGGTCTTGATCAGTATGTTTCACCTGGCCCTGATATGAGATGGGGTCTTGATCAGTATGTTTCACCTGGCCTTGATATAAGATGGGGTCTTGATCAGTATGTTTCACCTGGCCTTGATATGAGATGGGGTCTTGATCAGTATGTTTCACCTGGCCCTGACATGAGATAGGGTCCTGATCAGTATGTTTCACCTGGCTCTGATATGAGATGGGGTCTTGATCAGTATGTTTCACCTGGCCTTGATATAAGATGGGGTCTTGATCAGTATGTTTCAGCTGGCCTTGACATGAGATGGGGTCTTGATCAGTATGTTTCACCTGGCCCTGACATGAGATGGAAGTTTTGATCAGTATGTTTCACCTGGCCTTGAAATGAGATGGGGTCTTGATCAGTATGTTTCACCTGGCCCTGACATGAGATGGAAGTCTTGATCAGTATGTTTCACCTGGCCTTGATATGAGATGGGGTCTTGATCAGTATGTTTCACCTGGCCCTGACATGAGATAGGGTCCTGATCAGTATGTTTCACCTGGCCTTGATATGAGATGGGGTCTTGATCAGTATGTTTCACCTGGCCTTGATATAAGATGGGGTCTTGATCAGTATGTTTCACCTGGCCTTGATATGAGATGGGGTCTTGATCAGTATGTTTCACCTGGCCCTGACATGAGATAGGGTCCTGATCAGTATGTTTCACCTGGCTCTGATATGAGATGGGGTCTTGATCAGTATGTTTCACCTGGCCTTGATATAAGATGGGGTCTTGATCAGTATGTTTCACCTGGCCTTGATATGAGATGGGGTCTTGATCAGTATGTTTCACCTGGCCCTGACATGAGATGGAAGTCTTGATCAGTATGTTTCACCTGGCCTTGATATGAGATGGGGTCTTGATCAGTATGTTTCACCTGGCCCTGACATGAGATGGAAGTCTTGATCAGTATGTTTCACCTGGCCTTGATATGAGATGGGGTCTTGATCAGTATGTTTCACCTGGCCCTGACATGAGATGGAGTCTTGATCAGTATGTTTCACCTGGCCTTGATATGAGATGGGGTCTTGATCAGTATGTTTCACCTGGCCTTGATATGAGATGGGGTCTTGATCAGTATGTTTCACCTGGCCCTGACATGAGATAGGGTCCTGATCAGTATGTTTCACCTGGCCTTGATATGAGATGGGGTCTTGATCAGTATGTTTCACCTGGCCTTGATATAAGATGGAAGTCTTGATCAGTATGTTTCACCTGGCCTTGATATGAGATGGGGTCTTGATCAGTATGTTTCACCTGGCCCTGACATGAGATGGAAGTCTTGATCAGTATGTTTCAGCTGGCCTTGACATGAGATGGGGTCTCGATCAGTATGTTTCACTTCACTCTGTTGTTATACTTTGTTCCAATTATTATGATACGGACTGGGTCCAGTTGTCCTGAAAATTGAGTCAGTCACAAAGCAGTAAGCTAACAGGATGTGTTGCACCGTTGCTGCTATTGGAGTATAAATACATTTCCTTGCAATGCAACAAATCAAACAGGTTTTCTTCTTCTTCTGCGTTTATTCTCAATCTCTCGCTACCAAGCCCTGAACAGGGCTTTGCAAGTAGCAGGATGTAGTCCGGCGAACGGAATGCATTGCATCACTAGCTTACAGCTTGACTGCGATATTTGCACCTTTTGGTTCGACACATCCGTCTTTGGCAGATCAAACATGAAAGATTTCACATACTTAGGGAGTATAATATCAGCAGACGGAAGAATCACAATATAAATCCAACAAAGATGCAATAAGGCAAATCAGATCATTGCACAATTAATTCCAATACTTAATTGCAAGCACGTGACAATAACTACCAAAAGAGCTTTATAGAACACGATTTTCATACCGACACCATGCTATCAATGTCAAAACAGGACACTAACATCACATGAAAAGCGACAAATTGTAACAACAGAAATAAAATGACTGCGAAAAACATTCAGTGTAACAAGACCAGACAGGATCAGAAACGATGACATCGAGAGACTGGTGGGAACAACACCAGTATTGGACTACATCAAAAGACCGCAACTAAAATAGTTTGGCCACGTTGTAAGACAGCACCCTCTGACAAGCAATGATACTTAGATACAACAGATTCAAGGCCGAAGACCGACCATGAAAAAATTGTCTGAAGGAAATATCTGAGGTGGTGAATGCTACTGTGCGTGAGGCACACAGACTGGCTCGTTCTAGAGATCTCTTCATAACCTGAAAGGTAAAACAGGAAAAGTGGAAAGCAGAAGAAAAAAGAGCAATTCTCAAGTTTGTGACTTTCTCAATATAAACCAATTTCTCATTCATTCACATACAGTCATCTATGTCTCAGTTATTGTGCACAAGATTTGCCTCACTTAACAGTCTCTTGTATTTTCTGACATTATTTCAGAGGAAGTGAAAAGGTTGTGCAGTACTTACTTGAACAGCATATTTTTCCTGGATTGACATAGTAAACTAGAAACATACAGTGACATTTGTAGGGGTGGTCTGCTGGAGTAGAAACAGAGAGCGAGGAAAGGCAGTGAGCGAAGAATCTGTTATGTAGACGGTGTTTTACAAATTTATTTATTTTATTAATTATTTATAAATTAAACTTGTCATTAGTGCATATATGCTTTTAATTTGCATTTTGAAGAGGGTTATTAATGGTACAAGCTCAGGTTTTCTCCGTTCTTTGCTGTTAATAATTACACAGCATGTGCAAAGTCGCTATGCAGAAACATATCTCATTTCCGTAACTTTAACTTTGTTTAATTTAACTCAATGTTACATTATGTTATACAGATTATACACCACTGCACACCAGGCAGACCTATAGGTGCTGTTTTTATTTTTAAAGATATTAGTACCGAGTTCTTTACCTGAAATCCTGGTATTCAAACAGGCAGGTTATGCCTTCTACCAGGTAGCCAAAGGCTATCCGTAGCACGTTCTTTAATTTGCAATGTTTGCTTCCTGCAGCTTACTAGGCCTGGGAGAAGGTTATTCTTATTGTTGAATGCCCACAGTAGGGTTACTCTTTTGTGCGCCCTAAAAAGGACGTTAAGTGACGAATTGTCGTAGCTTTCCTCACATCCCGAGCGTGCTGATGCAGGTGTACTGGGTCTTCCAGGCGGTTGTGCTATGCATGGCTTCATCTGTGTGTTGCTAACTACCATGGGGATCACGTTGATCACTCACCTTGTTAGTCAGGCTGCCATGAAAACAGCCTGTTTCCAGGGAGGGCTACGAGGAAGCCGAGGAGAGGGTCTTGTCCAGTATGTTTTGTCTGACACTGACTAACATGTCTGATCAGTATATTTTGCCTGACCAGACGTCAGTCTTCCTTCCCTGGGAAAAGGTAGATTTGGTAGGAATTTCATTTACTGTTGTACGACTTTATTGCCATTGCTGGGGTAGTCGGGGGGTTTTTAGGCTGAGGACTACAGGCTGCTTTATTACTGCTGTCGCCATATTGTGCACTGGCCATATTTATTTATTTCACCCCCAACATAAAACAACATATGCCTTACTGGGGATTCGATCTGCTGTCCTCCCTGTCTGCAGGCAGGCATCGAAACCAATTGACCACACCCTCCTCAGAAATTTCATCACTTTTTAGATTTTTGCATGGACATTTTTTTAGTACCGAGTCAGCCTTCCGTCTTCGATCTCTTCTCCTTAGCCAGTCTGCGCTGTTGCAGCATGTTATCCAGGATCCCCGAGTGCAGGTGTAGAAGAGTCTTGGCAGCTTTGGTTTGCTGACCCTGATGCTAGCAGTCAGCTATGGGTCGCTGACCGCTGCAGCTCTTGCGCTGCTCAGCGTCTCGATCCCAGTTTCTGAGCATAGCAAGTAGTCTGGACCAAGAGGCTAACACCACAATGGTTGCTCCTTTCATGAAGAAAAAAATCACTGTCTAGGATGTGTCAAGGGTGACACAACCTGCACATCATATCCACTGCCTGTATCACAGACTTACTCCCATATTTGATTTCAAACCCCAACAATTTATTCTGTATCACAGACTTGCTCCCATATTTGATTTCAAACTCCAGTAATCTGTTGATTGCTGATTCATCTACACAATGTTATCATCTTGCTGTCATTAAAAAAAAACTCAGTTTGCTCCCTTCATGCATAATTTATGTCCCTTCAATTGGATGCTGCTTAGGACCAACATGTTAAATTTTTCTTTGTTATAAACCCCATCAAGATCAAGGCAGCAAATCCCCACAGTCCTCTGATGGTTTGAGACTTCTGTGTCTTCTAATCACTCATACTGTGTGCATACTTTCAGTAACTCTTAAAGAATTTTATTTAAACTAACTAAACCAAGCGTTTTGCTGCTGTAAGATAGAATTTGTGAAAACTATAGGATTTCAATCAATTAAAACCATTCAGCTCTGAGAGCAGCACATGTCTTTAACAAATACATGCTGAGTCCTCCTTTCCTGTGCCATTTGTTCTAGCTCTGTGTGTGTCTTCCATATTACTTTTATGTTTGTCTCAAGTTCACTTCTCCATGTGTGTTTTGGTATCTCTACCTCCATTTCCCTGGAATTTCAATAACAGAGATTGCCTTATAATGCTATCAGCTGATTTCCTCTTAAAGTATGTCCTATCCAACGGCAGCACTTTATCTTCACCTCATATTCCACTGATAACTTAACGTCTTTATAATGATTTAGAAGACTATGCAGAGTCTGTATACAGCCAGTTTCATTTACATTACCTGGTTCTAAAAGCTATGCGCATCCAATCTATTCTTAAATACATTAATTGTCCCTGCCTCCACTAATTCCTGTGGCAATGCATTCCAAACATTCACCACTCTCTGACTAAAAAAAATATTTCTTAATATCTAATCTGGACCTTTTTTTTAGTTAATTATGTAGCTATGCCCTCTTGTTCTTGTAGGTGGTTGTATTTTTAAAAACTTGTTATAGTCTAATTTATCCGTTCCTCTGATTATCTTATAAACCTGTCACCTCGAATTCGTCTCTTTTCTAGACACTGTAGGCCGGTTTTTTTAAAGTCTTTTCTCAGAACTGTAATTCTGGAATCTCACTATCATCTTTGTCACTCTTTTTTGTATTCTTTCCAGCATGTTTATATCCCCTCTATGATAAGGACTTCACACCTGTACACAGTACTCTAATCTAGGTCTAACTAATGCTTTATACAGTTTGACAACCATATCCTTACTCCTATGTTTAATATTTCTTTTTATCATACCTAACATTGCATTTGCCTTATTCACTGCTACCTGGACTTGCTCACTCACTTTACCTGTATGCTCTATTGTAACTCATAGGTCTCTTTCCTTTTCTATCTGTCTAATATTGTTGTCGCCCATTCTGTAATTATGTTCCATATTGGATCTACCCATGTGGATCACTGTACATTTATCAACATTAAACTCCATTTGCCAGCTTACAGACCATTCTTGAATTTTATCTAAATCCGACATCAATATATCCACTTCTGTTTTAGATGAGACACTACTGCATAGTTTTGTGTCATCAGCGAATTTTGCAACCATGAATCCAATATCAATGTCAAAATCGTTCATATATATCAAGAACAAAATTGTTCCCAAAACCGAGCCCTGTGGCACTCCACTTTTCACTTCACACCACTCAGAGTACTTCTTATTTATGCCCACCCTCTGCCTTCTTCCCGTTAACCAATTTTCAATCCATTTGACAACTTCTTCACCTATGCCATGTGATTTTAACTTTCTAAATAATCTTTGATGAGGTACTCTATCAAAGACTTTTGCAAAATCTAGATCTGTCTCGTTATATTTAACAGTTCCAGATATTCCAATCCCTCTATTCTGCACAGACACCAATTTATGAAAGTCTGTACCTTTTTGGCAGATGTTTTTGTTGTTTTCCATGTTTCGGAGCCATACAATAAAACAGACTTTACATTGTAGTTGATAATTTTTAGTATTTTTAAAATTTAATTTCTTTTGATTTCCATAAGTTCCCCAATGCAATGAGAACTCCTCTCACCTTTTGATTTCCATAAGTTCCCCAATACAATAAAAGTTCCACTCACCTTTTTATTTCCATAAGTTCCCCAATCCAATGAGAACTCCTCTCACCTTTTGATTTCCATAAGTACCCCAATACAATAAAAGTTCCACTCACCTTTTTATTTCCATAAGTTCCCCAATACAATTAGAGCTCCACTCACCTTTTTATTTCCATAAGTTCCCCATTGCAATGAAAGCTCCTCTTGCCTTTTGTATTCTTATTTTGACATCTTTATCTGTACTTCCTACTTTGTCTATGTTCCTACCAAGATACTTGATCGATTCCATATCTTGTATTATGTGGATTCCAAACACTATATGGTTGTTGTTAGTTGCATTTATTCCCATTATCTTTGTTTTGTCTCTGTGTATTTTTTGTCCCAATTTCTGTGATACTTTATTTGGTTCTAAATTTAATTACAGTTATAGAACAGAAGGGTCAAATCATTGGCAAAGCCCAGATAATCAAGTTGTTTGTCAGAGTCTATTGAATTCCATTTTCTGTCCCTACAGATAGGCATACAGACATTAGTGAAGATCAAAAGAGCCACGACAACATCAATATGGCACCAGAGGAGCACATGATGGCATAACTAACAATGAATGAAATGGAAGAGGCCATGAGAACTTTACAGAAAAAGAAATCGCCCGGAAAAGATGGGGTAACAAACGAAATGCTGATGGGGCTGGGCCAAACAGCAAAGAGGAAGTTACTATCAGTCCTGAACCAAAGCTGGAAAAGGGGAATTGTACCGCAGGCATGGCAAGATGCTGTAATTATACCAGTACCAAAGACAGAAAAAGATAGAGCAGATCCAAATGGATACAGGCCTATCAGTCTACTGAGCTGTGTAGGCAAACTGATAGAGCGTATGATAAACACCAGACTGATGTGGCATCTGGAAGAAAAACACATACTAATTCCACAGCAAGCAGGTTTTAGACAGCACAGATCCACTGAGTTAGCAGATCACTCTCATAGCCCAGGAAATAGAGGATGCTTACCAGGAGAAAAAGCATACAGTATCGGTTTGGTGGATTTAGAGAAGGCATTTGACAAGGTGTGGAAAGAGGCACTTAAAGTCAAACTACGAAGAAGTGAAGTTTGTGGGAAAATGTACAGATGGATCAGCCACTACCTCAAAAACAGAATAGCTAGAGTTCAAGTACAAGGGCAGATGAGCAAAAAGGTGACACTTGAGCAGGGAGTACCCCAAGGGGGAGTACTGTCACCCACACTTTTCCTGGTGTATATAAACAACATCACAGAGAATATACCAAGAAGAGTCCACAGCTCCATGTTTGCAGACGATCTGGCTATGTGGACCTCTGAAAAAAAATCTCACCATAGCAAGAAATCGGATGCAGCAGGCCCTAACATCGTTGGAGGAGTGGGCGAACTCATGGCTGGTCAAAATAAATGAGGAAAAAACAACATGTATGGTATTCTCGCTTTCAAACAAACCCCAGAACACCAAAATAAGTCTTAACGGCAAATATCTGCGGCCAAACGATAACCCAAACTACCTGGGAGTCACATTTGATCGGCGCATGACATGGAAAAGTCGGATCGAGAGAAACCGAATGAGAGCCAGGCAAAGAATGGCAATCATGAGGAAACTTGCTGGCACAAGCTGGGGAGCAGACGAAAGTATACTAAAGAAACTGTACACTGGAAGAGTGAGACCAGTTTTAGAGTATGGCATTGCGGCATGGACAACAGCAGCAAAGGCGTAATTTGACAAAATTAGCAAACTTCAAAACCAAGCCATGAGAGTTATAACAGGAGGCATGAAGTCAACGCCAATTGTAGAACTTAAAAAGATTACAAATCTGCAATCCATGACCGACAGAAGAGACTGCAGAGCCCAGCAGCAAGCAGAGAAACTCAGAAGACTGACAGACCATTCAATGCACCAGAGACTAAATAGATTTGGAAATGGGAAACTAAAGCGGAGAAACTTTGCAGAAATAGCCAAAGCAAAGATGAACAAAGACACTATAAACATATTAACAACACCAAAGCCCATCCCTACTGTATGCAAACCTACCTGGAAGCAGCATATATTTCCGGTGGTGGCAGAAAATATACCAGGTATTGGAAACAAAAACTGCCAGACTGAAAAAGAAAGAAGAGACATAACCCTGAGGTACATAACGAAAAACTACCCAAGCATGGACTGGACCCATGCATACACCGACGGTTCTGTAACAAACACAAAAGAAAATGCAGGGGCAGGAGCATTCCTGAGCCTACCAAATGGTAGAAAAATAACACTGTCATTCGCTACTGGAAAATACTCAAGCAATTTCAGAGCGGAGGAAGAGGCACTGAGGGTTGCAGCAGAAGCAATGCTGACAGGCAAAAAGAAATGAAAGCCAGATAGTCCTGTTTACAGATGCCCTGGCCGTAGTCACAGCACTAAAAAGCCAGAAAAATACTGAACTTAATGATTTAAGAGCAGTACTCTGTCAACTATGCCAGCAGACCGCACCAAAAAGAGTAGTGGTACAGTGGGTTCTATCCCACTGCAACATCCAAGGCAACGAGGAGGCAGACAGACTGGCAAAAGAAGGTGCAAGACTACCACAACCAGATTCTAGTGTGACCTATGAAGAGTCCAAAAGGCTTATTAGAGCCAGATACATAAATAGGAAACAACATACTGGCTACATGGGGACGGCGTGGTTAAGTGGCACGGCTCACAACCAGAAGGTGCTGGGTTCGATCCCCATCACAGCACCGGCCGTTACCCCGGGGAAGCAAACCCTTAGAAAATGCAGGAGGAAGCAGGCCCTTGCATAAAATGCATGCTGAAGTCGGATGGACTGGGCCGACAGGCGCAAAATAAAAACCACAGTGCAACGCACATCGCCTTGGGGATAAGAGAAATAAGGCGAACGCAAAAAAAAAAAACCAAAAAATACTGGCTACACAAAAAATGATGCCTATTACCAATTGAACAGAAGAGAGCAGGTCGTGGTCTTCAGACTCCGCACACGCCACAACAGACTGATGTACCACCTATTCAATAAACTGAAGATAGGTGGCACTGACGAATGCAGTTGTGGTACCGGAAAAATGACCGCTGAACATCTGCTGCAAAACTGCCTGAAATATGAGGACCAGAGAAAGCACATGTGGCCATCACCAGTGCCAACACTAGACAATCTCTATGGCAGTGCCGACAGCCTCAGGATGACCGCTGCTTTTTTCGAAAAAATAGAGGTTGACGTCTGACAGCGTACGAAGAAGAAGAAGAAGAATTCCATTTTCTTTTATTGATGTTTTTATAATTCACTCAAGAAAAAATAAAGTGAGAAAAAAAATTAATAAATAGGTATGTTCAGATATCGCACTGAGACAAAAAAAAACAAACAACCTACATTGCAGCCAATAGGCCTTCATCAGGAACAACGAACAACAATAATGAACTAGTGAATCATAGAAGAAGGGAAGAAAACATAAATGAGGGATGTCAACATATAAGGAGAAAATAGGGTACTTAACTGAGAGAATGTTACATCACTCCTTCTCATGTCGGGTGTAGGATTCCAAGTGACAGACGAAGGTGAGATGAAGTTGCCAGGAGGGCGTAAAAAGTAGAAAATCGTCAGATAAGCCAATAGCAGCCAAATAAGGAAAAGACCAAATGGTGATGTATGTAGAAGGACAAGATGAAGGCAAATGGATGGAGGCCAATATGAGATGAGGATTAGGAAAAGATATGGAAGATATTAACGTCATGTGGTTGGAGGCAACCCATGATGGAGATCAGTCTGTTCTCAAGGGCAAATTGATGACAATTGCAGAGAAGTAAGAAACTAAGTAGCCATCAGAAAGAGAAAAGGTGATAAGAAACAGCCATGTCACTCACCTACCAGTTCTTATCTCAAAGGACTCAGAAAGCTAGCGATCATGTAGAGCTCTACATTTCATATATTCACACATTTTCTTCGTTATTTGAGTCAACTTCAGGGCCATGAACCACATCAAGACCAAGGTGGCAAATCCATACAGTCCTTGAAGATTTGAACACTCTATGTCACTGTCCAATCATACTCTACCCATCCTTTCAGTATTTTTCGAAGAATTTTATTTAAACTAACTGAAACTAAGCAAAATATTGTACCGCTGCGTGATAAATGTATGATAACTTTATTACAAGTGTGTATATGGTGTTCCCTAGTCTTGATTGTATTTTATATTATCATTCTGTATATGTCTTGCTCCAGTTTTGCATTTTGTATGATCTCATTATGTAAATTTTAATTAAATGGCAGATGATGTTATTTTATGTTTATTTTTCCAAGGGTTACTGCCGTTTGTTATATCAATGATTTTTGTCACTGGTTATTTAATCTTTATTGCAAATGTTTATTTATTGTTTGTGTGTAGGTTTTTGTTTGGGGGCCAGACCCCATCACCAACCAAAAACTGATTACCCAGAACAATCAAGAAGATGTGTACACTTTCATCAACCAAGAACTACTTACCAGAACAATCAAGAAGATTTGTACACTTTCATCAACCAAGAACTGCTTACCAGAGCAATCAAGAAGATTTGTACACTTTCATCAACCAAGAACTGCTTACCAGAGCAATCAAGAAGATGTGTACACTTTCAACCAAGGACTGTTTCCCAGAGCAATCAAGCAAATATGTACACTTTCATCAACCAAGAACTACTTACCAGAGCAATCAAGAAGATTTGTACACTTTCATCAACCAAGAACTGCTTACCAGAGCAATCAAGAAGATTTGTACACTTTCATCAACCAAGGACTGTTTCCCAGAGCAATCAAGCAAATATGTACACTTTCATCAACCAAAAACTGGTTACCCAGAACAATCAGGATCCAAGAACAATCAGGATATATACACTTTCATCAACCAAGAACTAGTTACCAGAACAATCAGCATATATACACTTTCATCAACCAAGAACTAGTTACCAGAACAATCAGGATATATACACTTTCATCAACCAAGAACTAGTTACCAGAACAATCAGGATATATACACTTTCATCAACCAAGAACTAGTTACCAGAACAATCAGGATATATACACTTTCATCAACCAAGAACTAGTTACCAGAACAATCAGAATATATACACTTTCATCAACCAAGAACTAGTTACCAGAACAATCAGGATATATACACTTTCATCAACCAAGAACTAGTTACCAGAACAATCAGGATCCAAGAACAATCAGGATATATACACTTTCATCAACCAAGAACTAGTTACCAGAACAATCAGGATATATACACTTTCATCAACCAAGAACTAGTTACCAGAACAATCAGGATATGTACACTTTCATCAACCACGAACTAGTTACCAGAACAATCAGGATATGTACACTTTCATCAACCAAGAACTAGTTACCAGAACAATCAGGATATGTACACTTTCATCAACCAAGAACTAGTTACCAGAACAATCAGGATATGTACACTTTCATCAACCAAGAACTAGTTACCAGAACAATCAGGATATGTACACTTTCATCAACCAAGAACTAGTTACCAGAACAATCAGGATATATACACTTTCATCAACCAAGAACTAGTTACCAGAACAATCAGGATATGTACACTTTCATCAACCAATAACTGCTTACCTAGAGCAATCAAGAAGATATGTACACTTTCATCAAGAACTGTGTCCTTTCCCCAGAATTGTTCTGTTGTCCCCTTGAGAGGATCCTTGGTCAGCTGGATATGTACAACCCCAGAGTTACCATCAGACAGCTACGTAAGCTGACCTCGACTATACAGATGACGTAGACATAGCAGGCTCCCACCTTCAGGCAGTGATAAAACCACCGGGGTACCTGGAACACCTTACATCTAGATTAGGCCTGCACATCCAATGGGCAAAAACTAAAAAAACATAATCTTGGCTGTAGCCTCACAATGACAAAACTTATTGTTAATGGTAGTCATGTCAACTCCATTGAGGATTTAATTTATCTGGACAACAAGCACAGCTCTGATGAATTAAATTACCCGGACATCATTCCAAGAGTCGGCATGGCTGGCGCCTCTATGAGTGTCCTGCATCAAGTCTGGAACCAGGAGAGGCTTTCACTGAAAACCAAGCTACAAATTTACGTGACCTGTGTCGTCCCCACCCTAACTTAACTTAACGTCTTTGTACTGGCTTAAAAAACTCTGCAGAGTCTGTAACAACTAGTTTCTTTTACATTTCCTTGATCTAAAAACTATGCACATCCAATCTATTCTTGGATGCATTAATTGACCCTGCCTCCACTATTTCCTGTGGCAATGTATTCTAAGCATTCACCACTCTCTGACTAAAACAATTTTTCCTAATACCCAATCTGGACCTTTGTACGGTTGTGAAACCTGGCCTATTCATAATTGAAGCCTCCCACGTATCAAGTCAAAGGCACATTCTTGCATGCCACTGGTGTGAGCGGGTCTCAAACGACATAGTTACTCGTGGACATGCTTTGAAAGCACAACTCACCATGCTAAACCGTCCTATGTGGTTATATTGCCGTGGATGCTCCCGCCGACCAGCTCATAAAGTGGACAATGGATGACATGGATAGGAAACGACCCTCTCTGCCATGGACCCATACCCGCCACCATCCATGCACACCTGGTAATTGAAAAGACATCATACACATTACATGCAGCCTGGTACTCAACTACTCATTATTTTCGTGGGCCTTTGTCACCTAAGCATACTACCTACATACCTAACTTTTAGAACTGTTACACAGCATGTGGCTGAATAGTTTTTATGTCTGCCTGCCAACAAGGAGGACAGTGGATCGAATCCCAAGTAAGGCATTTGTTGTTTTTCTCTTGGGGGTGAAATAAACAAAGATAGTCAGCACACGATGTGGCAACAGCAGTGCCGAAGCGGCCTGTAGTCATGAGCCTAAAAACCCCTTGACCACTCCAGCAGCGAGAATAAAGTCGTACAACAGTAGAGTACACAGCAAACATAGATCATCCTAAAAGAAAAGGTCAAATTTCCAGTTGTGGATCAAATAGTTTTTTCCTTTCTCATAAAAACTCGGCTTCTTTAGAAAACGGTATCTTCCAATAACAGTTTGTAAAAATGAATATCGTCTTTCGAGATTTGCCCTGTCAGTTCCAACCCATTTCAGATCGTCTCTCTTCTATGAATCTTCTGCAGCATCTTTTGACCTCTATTCCTTTCATGTGTTTTCACTTTACAGTTTTTTCTTTCTTCACCATTCATCCTGAAAAGGACATTGTGATACTGTATCGTAGTTTACAGCGAGGCTGCGATATATGCTCCTTTCTTCGACCTGACACAACCAGTTTCAGTTGGCTTTTTTTTGGTACTGGATTTGGCTTCTCACTGCGATCCCTCTCTTAATTAGATTACACCAGTGCTGCCGCTTGAAGGCGGAATAGAATCTTGGTCAGCTCTGGTTCGCTGACCCCGATGCTGCAAGCAGCCAGCTATGAGTCTCTGGCTGATGTCAGCTCATTCAATATGCTGCATCTTCGGCCTCTCTTTCTGTATTTACGCTATGAGTTCTAACCTATTTCAAATTAGGTCTGTCTTCTATGAATCATAGCCAACTTCTTTTGGCCTTTGTTCCTTCATTTTCTTTCATTTACAGTTTCATTTCAGATCTATGTTTCAACCCTGCACCTCATCCGTTTCTGATTTTCGAAAAAATGAGTTATTCACCTTAGGTATTTCTGTATCATATATAGGGAATTGTTTCTAGAACCTTCTTTCAAACCTACAAGGATACCCCATATAGAGCAGGATATGGCTTCGTTCGTTCTCAATCTCTCGCTACCAAACCCTGAAAAGGGCTTAAGTAGCAAAACGTAGTCCAGAGAATGGAATGCTTTGTGTCATAGTTTTACAGCATGACTGCGATATTTGCACCTTCCGGTCCAACACATCCGACTTCAGCAAGCATTTTTTGTGTACCAGGTTAGCATTCCCTCTTCGATCCCTTCTCCTTAGCCAGTCTGCCCTGTTGCAGCCTGTTATCCATGATCACCGCGTAGAGATGTAGTAGGGTCTTGGCATCTCTGTTTCACTGGCCCTGACACTAGCAGTCAGCTCATGCCCTGCTCAGCATATTAATCCCATCTATATGTCTTCTTCTTCTTCGTACGCTGTCAGACATCAACCTTTATTTTTTCGAAAAAAGCAGCGGTCATCCTGAGGCTGTCGACACTGCCATAGAGCTTGTCTAGTGTTGCCACTGGTGATGGCCACATCTGCTTTCTCTGGTCTTCGTATGTCGGGCAGTTTTTGCAGCAGATGTTCAGTGGTCATTTTCCCAGTACCGCACGAGCATTCGTCAGTGCCACCTATCTTCAATTTATTTAGTTGACAGAGTACTGCTCTTAAAATCTATATGTCTAATTTTTAGTTTATTACAGGTGATTCATCAGTCTCCATTGACCCGTTCGGAGTCTGAATATTGTCACGTGATCTCTTCTTGGCAAAGAGTAGTATGCTTCTGCTATATCAGATCCTGGCTGGTCTCTGTGCCACTTGTCTTTGAAGTTAAATTTGATCATTACTCCAAGCAAACGTCAGCATTTTGAACCGAACCTATTCAGTCCTGAAGAGTGCTTCACACTCAGCAGACTTTTGGTATGTGTGAATGGCGGTTTGTTCTTCCTCCTAATGTACGGACACCTATTGCAGAAAATGAGACTTGTCTTGACGGGGATTCCTGAACAAACAAAAAAAAACCAATGTAAAATAACATAAATACGCGCAATAGGATAAAAACATAAGCAAAACCTAGATTCCGACCAATAGACCTTTATCAGGGGCAACGAACAACAATAATAGGGAACTAGCGAATCATAGAAGAAGGGAAGAATACATAAATAGAGGATATGAATATATAAAGATGTAGAGGAGGTACATACGAGAAATATACACAATTTGGTGTCCGGCCTCACTCCCGTGAGGGACCATACGAAGATTTCTCAGGTAACTACCTTTTGTTATGTCTTTATGTGGGGAATTGAGATGCTAGTACAGTCAGGCACAACATACTGACAAGGACATCGCGTCAGGGTCAGGCACAATACACTGACCAAGACCACAATCTCTCTTCCGTGTAGCGGAAAC
Organism: Ariolimax columbianus; assembly: GCA_036924085.1. Classification (NCBI taxonomy): domain Eukaryota; kingdom Metazoa; phylum Mollusca; class Gastropoda; order Stylommatophora; family Arionidae; genus Ariolimax; species Ariolimax columbianus. The sequence continues at coordinate 74,765,093 of JAVGWX010000006.1, forward strand.
AGGCTGTTTTCAAGGCAGCTTGGCTGACGAGATGTGGATCGATGTGATCCCCGTAGTAGTGAGTGCCACGCAGATGAAGCCAAACATAGCACAACTGCATGGAGAACCCCAGTCCACTTTCATCAGCATGCTCTGGGATGTAAGGAAAGCTACTACAACCCGCCACTTAACATCCTTTTCAGGTCGCACAAAAGAGTAATCCTACTTATTCTGGGCATTCGCAAACAACGTCTTTATGTATTCTTCTGTGGTTCGCTAGTTCATTATTGTTGTTCGTTGTCTCTGATGAAGACCTTTTGGTCGTAACGTAGGTTGCGTTTGGATGTCAAACAACAGACACCAAGGAAAAAGGTGCAGGAGGAGACTGCACTAGGAGCACACCTACCACAGTCAATGACTTCGGTTTGCCAGAAAAATACTGAACTTAATGATTTAAGAGCAGTACTCTGTCAACTATGCCAGCAGTCCGCACCAAAAAGAGTAGTGGTACAGTGGGTTCCATCCCACTGTAACATCCAAGGCAACGAGGAGGCAGACAGACTGGCAAAAGAAGGTGCAAGACTACCACAACCAGATTCTAGTGTGACTTACAAAGAGTCCAAAAGGTTTATTAGGGCCACATACATGGCCAAATGGGAAATAGATCATACTGGCTACACAAAAAATGATGCCTACTACCAGCTGAACAGAAGAGAGCAGGCCGTGGTCTTCAGACTCCGCACAGGCCACAACAGACTGAGGTACCATCTATTCAATAAACTGAAGATAGGTGGCACTGACGAATGCACTTGTGGTACATGGAAAATGACCGCTGAACATCTGCTGCAAAATTGCCCGACAAACGAGGACCAGAGAAAGCACACGTGGCCATCACCAGTGGCAACACTAGACAAGCTCTATGGCAGTGTTGACAGCCTTGTGATGACAGCTGCTTTCTTCGAACAAATTCAAGTTGACGTCTGACAGCGTACGAAGAAGAAGATTTCGGTTTGAGTTCACCTGATGCAGAAAAAACCTGCCCAGGTGGAGTATTCTGAGATTGCAGAGTGTCATGCCGAACGGAGCACGAAGGGAACAAATAACAAGAAAATAAACACCATGTGGGACGGAGAGTAGGTATTAGTAAGAACTAGTATCAAAAACAAGTGACAGTAAAAGCGGCATGATAGGAATTCATCGAAATCAGGAACTGGAGAAACAACACAGCCATCTCAAATGTATTTATGCAAATGCGAGAAGCATAGTGAATAAAAGAGAGGAATTGGAAGTATGTGTAGAGGAAGAAAAACCAGATGTAATATGTTTAACCGAAACATGGACATATGAGGACATTGTAGATAAGGAACTAGAAATAGAGGGATATACAATGTTAAGGAAAGATAGGGTAGTTGGAGACACGACTAGGGAATGGGAGTTTTATTGTACTGTAATAACTCAGTTACTATAACCATCAGAGACGAGATATGTTCAGACATCAAAATTGAAAGTGTATGGGGCGAAATCGTAACCTTGCGTTGGTTTGAGTATGCTACCGGTGTCCATCGAAAACTAAATAAGACGATATGGATCTGTATCAAGATATAGCATTGTCCAGTACAGATAAATTATTATTAATGGGGGATTTTAACTTTCCAAAAATTAATTGACAGGTAGTGGAAGCACATGCCGAATCACACCCTTTTGTTCAGTGCATAACTGACGATTTTTTGTTTCAACATGTGGAGGACTATACCAGCTGCAGAAACACACTTGGCTTAGTTGTTCTACAGAAAAAAAGAATATATGATTGCTAATGTTAGCGTACGTAAACTTTTTGGCTCGATCGACCACCAGAGTGTCCGTTGGGATCGTGTACTTGTAGCTATGAGAGATGATATAAAGTGTTCACTAATATACGACTACTCTTGAACAGATGTGCAGAAAATGATAATCAGCGAGCCACGTATTCTGGACAGATATTTTCACTAGCGGAAATGTTGAAGAGGAATGCGCTAAGTTGAAATCTATTCTTGAACACCTGAAAGAGGAATGTGGCCCGTGTATGAAGTTGAACCAAGCACCAAAAAAATGGGTAACTCGATCCGTGGTTAGTTGTAGAAAAGCTAATAAAAAAGATTGGAAAAAATATATATAGGCTGGAAGATCGAATGAAACATATTTAAAATATTTTAACTTACAAAACAAATCTTATAAAGTTAATAGAGCAGCAAAAAATGACTTCGAAAAAAAACTTGCTAAAAAGATCAAGACTAATAGCAAGAGGGTTTTTTTTCCTATGTTCAACATAAACAGAGAACGAAAGACACAGTTGGCCCACTTAAAGATAGTACAGGAAAAATAAAAAGTGAGAACAGGAATGCTGCTAATCAACTCAATCAGTACTTTGGCACAGTCTGCACAGGGGAAGACTGATCCCAGAGCCACTCAATATTTTCCAACGGGACATGCACACAGAGAAGGATTACTATCATTCTGCATTACCGGGGAAATGGTTTTACACGAATTGAATAGGTTGAAGGTGGATAAATGTCCAGGTCAAGACGGTATTCATCCAAAATTATTGTTTGAACTTCGATGCCAGTTAGCAAAACCATTCAATCAGTCAATCAAAGCCCGTCGCTCCTCTCGGATAGATAGACCATCGACAACATCTCTCCAGTTTACACGGTCTTGGGCTCCTCTCCCATAGACCATCGACAACATCTCGTCAGCGTACACGGTCCTGGGCTCCTCTCCCATAGGCCATCGACAACATCTCTCCAGCGTACACGGTCCTGGGCTCCTCTCCCATAGACCATCGACAACATCTCGTCAGCGTACACGGTCCTGGGCTCCTCTCCCATAGACCATCGACAACATCTCGCCAGCGTACACGGTCCTGGGCTCCTCTCCCATAGACCATCGACAACATCTCGTCAGCGTACACGGTCCTGGGCTCCTCTCCCATAGACCATCGACAACATCTCGCCAGCGTACATGGTCCTGGGCTGTGACAACATCTCGCCAGCGTACACGGTCCTGGGCTCCTCTCCCATAGACCATCGACAACATCTCGCCAGCGTACACGGTCCTGGGCTGCTCTCCCATAGACCATCAACAACATCTCGTCAGCGTACACGGTCCTGTGCTCCCCCTGCCTCTCTCCAGGTGTCACACAGTCCTGGGCTGCTCTTTCTGCCTCTCTCCAGGTGTCACACAGTCCTGGGCTGCTCTTTCTGCCTCTCTCCAGGTGTCACACAGTCCTGGGCTGCTCTTTCTGCCTCTCTCCAGGTGTCACACAGTCCTGGGCTGCTCTTTCTGCCTCTCTCCAGGTGTAACACAGACCTGGACTGCTCTTTCTGCCTCTCTCCAGGTGTCACACAGTCCTGGGCTGCTCTTTCTGCCTCTCTCCAGGTGTAACACAGACCTGGGCTGCTCTTTCTGCCTCTCTCCAGGTGTCACACGGACCTGGGCTGCTCTTTCTGCCTCTCTCCAGGTGTCACACGGTCCTGGGCTGCTCTTTCTGCCTCTCTCCAGGTGTCACACAGTCCTGGGCTGCTCTTTCTGCCTCTCTCCAGGTGTCACACAGTCCTGGGCTCCTCTTTCTGCCTCTCTCCAGGTGTCACACGGTCCTGGGCTGCTCTTTCTGCCTCTCTCCAGGTGTCACACAGTCCTGGGCTCCTCTTTCTGCCTCTCTCCAGGTGTCACACGGTCCTGGGCTGCTCTTTCTGCCTCTCTCCAGGTGTCACACAGTCCTGGGCTCCTCTTTCTGCCTCTCTCCAGGTGTCACACGGTCCTGGGCTGCTCTTTCTGCCTCTCTCCAGGTGTCACACAGTCCTTAGCTCCTCTTTCTGCCTCTCTCCAGGTGTCACACGGTCCTGGGCTGCTCTTTATGCCTCTCTCCAGGTGTCACACAGTCCTGGGCTGCTCTTTCTGCCTCTCTCCAGGTTTCACACAGTCCTGGGCTCCTCTTTCTGCCTCTCTCCGGGTGTCACACAGTCCTGGGCTCCTCTTTCCGCCTCTCTCCGGGTGTCACACAGTCCTGGGCTCCTCTTTCTGCCTCTCTCCAGGTGTCACACAGTCCTGGGCTCCTCTTTCCGCCTCTCTCCAGGTGTCACACAGTCCTGGGCTCCTCTTTCCGCCTTTCTCCAGGTGTCACACAGTCCTGGGCTCCTCTTTCCGCTTCTCTCCAGGTGTCACACAGTCCTGGGCTCCTCTTTCCGCCTCTCTCCAGGTGTCACACAGTCCTGGGCTGCTCTTTCTGCCTCTCTCCAGGTGTCACACGGTCCTGGGCTCCTCTTTCTGCCTCTCTCCAGGTGTCACACGGTCCTGGGCTGCTCTTTCTGCCTCTCTCCAGGTGTCACACAGTCCTGGGCTGCTCTTTCTGCCTCTCTCCATGTGTCACACAGTCCTGGGCTCCTCTTTCCGCCTCTCTCCAGGTGTCACACAGTCCTGGGCTCCTCTTTCCGCCTCTCTCCAGGTGTCACACAGTCCTGGGCTCCTCTTTCCGCCTCTCTCCGGGTGTCACACAGTCCTGGGCTCCTCTTTCCGCCTCTCTCCAGGTGTCACACAGTCCTGGGCTCCTCTTTCTGCCTCTCTCCAGGTGTCACACAGTCCTGGGCTGCTCTTTCTGCCTCTCTCCAGGTGTCACACAGTCCTGGGCTCCTCTTTCTGCCTCTCTCCAGGTGTCACACAGTCCTGGGCTCCTCTTTCCGCCTCTCTCCAGGTGTCACACGGTCCTGGGCTCCTCTTTCCGCCTCTCTCCGGGTGTCACACAGTCCTGGGCTCCTCTTTCTGCCTCTCTCCAGGTGTCACACAGTCCTGGGCTGCTCTTTCTGCCTCTCTCCAGGTGTCACACAGTCCTGGGCTCCTCTTTCCGCCTCTCTCCAGGTGTCACACAGTCCTGGGCTCCTCTTTCCGCCTTTCTCCAGGTGTCACACAGTCCTGGGCTCCTCTTTCCGCTTCTCTCCAGGTGTCACACAGTCCTGGGCTCCTCTTTCCGCCTCTCTCCAGGTGTCACACAGTCCTGGGCTGCTCTTTCTGCCTCTCTCCAGGTGTCACACGGTCCTGGGCTCCTCTTTCTGCCTCTCTCCAGGTGTCACACGGTCCTGGGCTGCTCTTTCTGCCTCTCTCCAGGTGTCACACAGTCCTGGGCTGCTCTTTCTGCCTCTCTCCAGGTGTCACACAGTCCTGGGCTGCTCTTTCTGCCTCTCTCCAGGTGTCACACAGTCCTGTGCTCCTCTTTCCGCCTCTCTCCAGGTGTCACACAGTCCTGGGCTCCTCTTTCCGCCTCTCTCCAGGTGTCACACAGTCCTGGGCTCCTCTTTCCGCCTCTCTCCGGGTGTCACACAGTCCTGGGCTCCTCTTTCCGCCTCTCTCCAGGTGTCACACAGTCCTGGGCTCCTCTTTCCGCCTCTCTCCAGGTGTCACACAGTCCTGGGCTGCTCTTTCTGCCTCTCTCCAGGTGTCACACAGTCCTGGGCTCCTCTTTCTGCCTCTCTCCAGGTGTCACACAGTCCTGGGCTCCTCTTTCCGCCTCTCTCCAGGTGTCACACGGTCCTGGGCTCCTCTTTCCGCCTCTCTCTGGGTGTCACACAGTCCTGGGCTCCTCTTTCCGCCTCTCTCCGGGTGTCACACAGTCCTGGGCTCCTCTTTCTGCCTCTCTCCAGGTGTAACACGGACCTGGGCTGCTCTTTCTGCCTCTCTCCAGGTGTCACACGGTCCTGGGCTGCTCTTTCTGCCTCTCTCCAGGTGTCACACAGTCCTGGGCTCCTCTTTCTGCCTCTCTCCAGGTGTCACACGGTCCTGGGCTGCTCTTTCTGCCTCTCTCCAGGTGTCACACAGTCCTGGGCTGCTCTTTCTGCCTCTCTCCAGGTGTCACACGGTCCTGGGCTGCTCTTTCTGCCTCTCTCCAGGTGTCACACAGTCCTGGGCTCCTCTTTCTGCCTCTCTCCAGGTGTCACACGGTCCTGGGCTGCTCTTTCTGCCTCTCTCCAGGTGTCACACAGTCCTGGGCTCCTCTTTCTGCCTCTCTCCAGGTGTCACACGGTCCTGGGCTGCTCTTTCTGCCTCTCTCCAGGTGTCACACAGTCCTGGGCTGCTCTTTCTGCCTCTCTCCAGGTGTCACACAGTCCTGGGCTCCTCTTTCTGCCTCTCTCCAGGTGTCACACGGTCCTGGGCTGCTCTTTCTGCCTCTCTCCAGGTGTCACACAGTCCTGGGTTGCTCTTTCTGCCTCTCTCCAGGTGTCACACAGTCCTGGGCTGCTCTTTCTGCCTCTCTCCAGGTGTCACACAGTCCTGGGCTCCTCTTTCCGCCTCTCTCCAGGTGTCACACAGTCCTGGGCTCCTCTTTCCGCCTCTCTCCAGGTGTCACACAGTCCTGGGCTCCTCTTTCTGCCTCTCTCCAGGTGTCACACGGTCCTGGGCTGCTCTTTCTGCCTCTCTCCAGGTGTCACACAGTCATGGGCTGCTCTTTCTGCCTCTCTCCAGGTGTCACACAGTCCTGGGCTCCTCTTTCTGCCTCTCTCCAGGTGTCACACGGTCCTGGGCTGCTCTTTCTGCCTCTCTCCAGGTGTCACACAGTCCTGGGCTGCTCTTTCTGCCTCTCTCCAGGTGTCACACGGTCCTGGGCTGCTCTTTCTGCCTCTCTCCAGGTGTCACACAGTCCTGGGCTCCTCTTTCTGCCTCTCTCCAGGTGTCACACGGTCCTGGGCTGCTCTTTCTGCCTCTCTCCAGGTGTCACACAGTCCTTAGCTCCTCTTTCTGCCTCTCTCCAGGTGTCACACGGTCCTGGGCTGCTCTTTCTGCCTCTCTCCAGGTGTCACACAGTCCTGGGCTGCTCTTTCTGCCTCTCTCCAGGTTTCACACAGTCCTGGGCTCCTCTTTCTGCCTCTCTCCGGGTGTCACACAGTCCTGGGCTCCTCTTTCCGCCTCTCTCCGGGTGTCACACAGTCCTGGGCTCCTCTTTCTGCCTCTCTCCAGGTGTCACACAGTCCTGGGCTCCTCTTTCCGCCTCTCTCCAGGTGTCACACAGTCCTGGGCTCCTCTTTCCGCCTTTCTCCAGGTGTCACACAGTCCTGGGCTCCTCTTTCCGCTTCTCTCCAGGTGTCACACAGTCCTGGGCTCCTCTTTCCGCCTCTCTCCAGGTGTCACACAGTCCTGGGCTGCTCTTTCTGCCTCTCTCCAGGTGTCACACGGTCCTGGGCTCCTCTTTCTGCCTCTCTCCAGGTGTCACACGGTCCTGGGCTGCTCTTTCTGCCTCTCTCCAGGTGTCACACAGTCCTGGGCTGCTCTTTCTGACTCTCTCCATGTGTCACACAGTCCTGGGCTCCTCTTTCCGCCTCTCTCCAGGTGTCACACAGTCCTGGGCTCCTCTTTCCGCCTCTCTCCAGGTGTCACACAGTCCTGGGCTCCTCTTTCCGCCTCTCTCCGGGTGTCACACAGTCCTGGGCTCCTCTTTCCGCCTCTCTCCAGGTGTCACACAGTCCTGGGCTCCTCTTTCTGCCTCTCTCCAGGTGTCACACAGTCCTGGGCTGCTCTTTCTGCCTCTCTCCAGGTGTCACACAGTCCTGGGCTCCTCTTTCTGCCTCTCTCCAGGTGTCACACAGTCCTGGGCTCCTCTTTCCGCCTCTCTCCAGGTGTCACACGGTCCTGGGCTCCTCTTTCCGCCTCTCTCCGGGTGTCACACAGTCCTGGGCTCCTCTTTCTGCCTCTCTCCAGGTGTCACACAGTCCTGGGCTGCTCTTTCTGCCTCTCTCCAGGTGTCACACAGTCCTGGGCTCCTCTTTCCGCCTCTCTCCAGGTGTCACACAGTCCTGGGCTCCTCTTTCCGCCTTTCTCCAGGTGTCACACAGTCCTGGGCTCCTCTTTCCGCTTCTCTCCAGGTGTCACACAGTCCTGGGCTCCTCTTTCCGCCTCTCTCCAGGTGTCACACAGTCCTGGGCTGCTCTTTCTGCCTCTCTCCAGGTGTCACACGGTCCTGGGCTCCTCTTTCTGCCTCTCTCCAGGTGTCACACGGTCCTGGGCTGCTCTTTCTGCCTCTCTCCAGGTGTCACACAGTCCTGGGCTGCTCTTTCTGCCTCTCTCCAGGTGTCACACAGTCCTGGGCTGCTCTTTCTGCCTCTCTCCAGGTGTCACACAGTCCTGTGCTCCTCTTTCCGCCTCTCTCCAGGTGTCACACAGTCCTGGGCTCCTCTTTCCGCCTCTCTCCAGGTGTCACACAGTCCTGGGCTCCTCTTTCCGCCTCTCTCCGGGTGTCACACAGTCCTGGGCTCCTCTTTCCGCCTCTCTCCAGGTGTCACACAGTCCTGGGCTCCTCTTTCCGCCTCTCTCCAGGTGTCACACAGTCCTGGGCTGCTCTTTCTGCCTCTCTCCAGGTGTCACACAGTCCTGGGCTCCTCTTTCTGCCTCTCTCCAGGTGTCACACAGTCCTGGGCTCCTCTTTCCGCCTCTCTCCAGGTGTCACACGGTCCTGGGCTCCTCTTTCCGCCTCTCTCTGGGTGTCACACAGTCCTGGGCTCCTCTTTCCGCCTCTCTCCGGGTATCACACAGTCCTGGGCTCCTCTTTCTGCCTCTCTCCAGGTGTAACACGGACCTGGGCTGCTCTTTCTGCCTCTCTCCAGGTGTCACACGGTCCTGGGCTGCTCTTTCTGCCTCTCTCCAGGTGTCACACAGTCCTGGGCTCCTCTTTCTGCCTCTCTCCAGGTGTCACACGGTCCTGGGCTGCTCTTTCTGCCTCTCTCCAGGTGTCACACAGTCCTGGGCTGCTCTTTCTGCCTCTCTCCAGGTGTCACACGGTCCTGGGCTGCTCTTTCTGCCTCTCTCCAGGTGTCACACAGTCCTGGGCTCCTCTTTCTGCCTCTCTCCAGGTGTCACACGGTCCTGGGCTGCTCTTTCTGCCTCTCTCCAGGTGTCACACAGTCCTGGGCTCCTCTTTCTGCCTCTCTCCAGGTGTCACACGGTCCTGGGCTGCTCTTTCTGCCTCTCTCCAGGTGTCACACAGTCCTGGGCTGCTCTTTCTGCCTCTCTCCAGGTGTCACACAGTCCTGGGCTCCTCTTTCTGCCTCTCTCCAGGTGTCACACGGTCCTGGGCTGCTCTTTCTGCCTCTCTCCAGGTGTCACACAGTCCTGGGTTGCTCTTTCTGCCTCTCTCCAGGTGTCACACAGTCCTGGGCTGCTCTTTCTGCCTCTCTCCAGGTGTCACACAGTCCTGGGCTCCTCTTTCCGCCTCTCTCCAGGTGTCACACAGTCCTGGGCTCCTCTTTCCGCCTCTCTCCAGGTGTCACACAGTCCTGGGCTCCTCTTTCTGCCTCTCTCCAGGTGTCACACGGTCCTGGGCTGCTCTTTCTGCCTCTCTCCAGGTGTCACACAGTCATGGGCTGCTCTTTCTGCCTCTCTCCAGGTGTCACACAGTCCTGGGCTCCTCTTTCTGCCTCTCTCCAGGTGTCACACGGTCCTGGGCTGCTCTTTCTGCCTCTCTCCAGGTGTCACACAGTCCTGGGCTGCTCTTTCTGCCTCTCTCCAGGTGTCACACGGTCCTGGGCTGCTCTTTCTGCCTCTCTCCAGGTGTCACACGGTCCTGGGCTGCTCTTTCTGCCTCTCTCCAGGTGTCACACAGTCCTGGGCTCCTCTTTCTGCCTCTCTCCAGGTGTCACACGGTCCTGGGCTGCTCTTTCTGCCTCTCTCCAGGTGTCACACAGTCCTGGGCTGCTCTTTCTGCCTCTCTCCAGGTGTCACACGGTCCTGGGCTGCTCTTTCTGCCTCTCTCCAGGTGTCACACAGTCCTGGGCTCCTCTTTCTGCCTCTCTCCAGGTGTCACACGGTCCTGGGCTGCTCTTTCTGCCTCTCTCCAGGTGTCACACAGTCCTGGGCTGCTCTTTCTGCCTCTCTCCAGGTGTCACACAGTCCTGGGCTCCTCTTTACGCCTCTCTCCAGGTGTCACACAGTCCTGGGCTCCTCTTTCCGCCTCTCTCCAGGTGTCACACAGTCCTGGGCTCCTCTTTCCGCCTCTCTCCGGGTGTCACACAGTCCTGGGCTCCTCTTTCCGCCTCTCTCCAGGTGTCACACAGTCCTGGGCTCCTCTTTCTGCCTCTCTCCAGGTGTCACACAGTCCTGGGCTGCTCTTTCTGCCTCTCTCCAGGTGTCACACAGTCCTGGGCTCCTCTTTCTGCCTCTCTCCAGGTGTCACACAGTCCTGGGCTCCTCTTTCCGCCTCTCTCCAGGTGTCACACGGTCCTGGGCTCCTCTTTCCGCCTCTCTCCGGGTGTCACACTGTCCTGGGCTCCTCTTTCTGCCTCTCTCCAGGTGTCACACAGTCCTGGGCTGCTCTTTCTGCCTCTCTCCAGGTGTCACACAGTCCTGGGCTCCTCTTTCCGCCTCTCTCCAGGTGTCACACAGTCCTGGGCTCCTCTTTCCGCCTTTCTCCAGGTGTCACACAGTCCTGGGCTCCTCTTTCCGCTTCTCTCCAGGTGTCACACAGTCCTGGGCTCCTCTTTCCGCCTCTCTCCAGGTGTCACACAGTCCTGGGCTGCTCTTTCTGCCTCTCTCCAGGTGTCACACGGTCCTGGGCTCCTCTTTCTGCCTCTCTCCAGGTGTCACACGGTCCTGGGCTGCTCTTTCTGCCTCTCTCCAGGTGTCACACAGTCCTGGGCTGCTCTTTCTGCCTCTCTCCAGGTGTCACACAGTCCTGGGCTGCTCTTTCTGCCTCTCTCCAGGTGTCACACAGTCCTGTGCTCCTCTTTCCGCCTCTCTCCAGGTGTCACACAGTCCTGGGCTCCTCTTTCCGCCTCTCTCCAGGTGTCACACAGTCCTGGGCTCCTCTTTCCGCCTCTCTCCGGGTGTCACACAGTCCTGGGATCCTCTTTCCGCCTCTCTCCAGGTGTCACACAGTCCTGGGCTCCTCTTTCTGCCTCTCTCCAGGTGTCACACAGTCCTGGGCTGCTCTTTCTGCCTCTCTCCAGGTGTCACACAGTCCTGGGCTCCTCTTTCTGCCTCTCTCCAGGTGTCACACAGTCCTGGGCTCCTCTTTCCGCCTCTCTCCAGGTGTCACACGGTCCTGGGCTCCTCTTTCCGCCTCTCTCTGGGTGTCACACAGTCCTGGGCTCCTCTTTCCGCCTCTCTCCGGGTGTCACACAGTCCTGGGCTCCTCTTTCTGCCTCTCTCCAGGTGTAACACGGACCTGGGCTGCTCTTTCTGCCTCTCTCCAGGTGTCACACGGTCCTGGGCTGCTCTTTCTGCCTCTCTCCAGGTGTCACACAGTCCTGGGCTCCTCTTTCTGCCTCTCTCCAGGTGTCACACGGTCCTGGGCTGCTCTTTCTGCCTCTCTCCAGGTGTCACACAGTCCTGGGCTGCTCTTTCTGCCTCTCTCCAGGTGTCACACGGTCCTGGGCTGCTCTTTCTGCCTCTCTCCAGGTGTCACACAGTCCTGGGCTCCTCTTTCTGCCTCTCTCCAGGTGTCACACGGTCCTGGGCTGCTCTTTCTGCCTCTCTCCAGGTGTCACACAGTCCTGGGCTCCTCTTTCTGCCTCTCTCCAGGTGTCACACGGTCCTGGGCTGCTCTTTCTGCCTCTCTCCAGGTGTCACACAGTCCTGGGCTGCTCTTTCTGCCTCTCTCCAGGTGTCACACAGTCCTGGGCTCCTCTTTCTGCCTCTCTCCAGGTGTCACACGGTCCTGGGCTGCTCTTTCTGCCTCTCTCCAGGTGTCACACAGTCCTGGGTTGCTCTTTCTGCCTCTCTCCAGGTGTCACACAGTCCTGGGCTGCTCTTTCTGCCTCTCTCCAGGTGTCACACAGTCCTGGGCTCCTCTTTCCGCCTCTCTCCAGGTGTCACACAGTCCTGGGCTCCTCTTTCCGCCTTTCTCCAGGTGTCACACAGTCCTGGGCTCCTCTTTCTGCCTCTCTCCAGGTGTCACACGGTCCTGGGCTGCTCTTTCTGCCTCTCTCCAGGTGTCACACAGTCATGGGCTGCTCTTTCTGCCTCTCTCCAGGTGTCACACAGTCCTGGGCTCCTCTTTCTGCCTCTCTCCAGGTGTCACACGGTCCTGGGCTGCTCTTTCTGCCTCTCTCCAGGTGTCACACAGTCCTGGGCTGCTCTTTCTGCCTCTCTCCAGGTGTCACACGGTCCTGGGCTGCTCTTTCTGCCTCTCTCCAGGTGTCACACGGTCCTGGGCTGCTCTTTCTGCCTCTCTCCAGGTGTCACACAGTCCTGGGCTCCTCTTTCTGCCTCTCTCCAGGTGTCACACGGTCCTGGGCTGCTCTTTCTGCCTCTCTCCAGGTGTCACACAGTCCTGGGCTGCTCTTTCTGCCTCTCTCCAGGTGTCACACGGTCCTGGGCTGCTCTTTCTGCCTCTCTCCAGGTGTCACACAGTCCTGGGCTCCTCTTTATGCCTCTCTCCAGGTGTCACACGGTCCTGGGCTGCTCTTTCTGCCTCTCTCCAGGTGTCACACAGTCCTGGGCTCCTCTTTCTGCCTCTCTCCAGGTGTCACACGGTCCTGGGCTGCTCTTTCTGCCTCTCTCCAGGTGTCACACAGTCCTGGGCTGCTCTTTCTGCCTCTCTCCAGGTGTCACACAGTCCTGGGCTCCTCTTTCTGCCTCTCTCCAGGTGTCACACGGTCCTGGGCTGCTCTTTCTGCCTCTCTCCAGGTGTCACACAGTCCTGGGTTGCTCTTTCTGCCTCTCTCCAGGTGTCACACAGTCCTGGGCTGCTCTTTCTGCCTCTCTCCAGGTGTCACACAGTCCTGGGCTCCTCTTTCCGCCTCTCTCCAGGTGTCACACAGTCCTGGGCTCCTCTTTCCGCCTCTCTCCAGGTGTCACACAGTCCTGGGCTCCTCTTTCTGCCTCTCTCCAGGTGTCACACGGTCCTGGGCTGCTCTTTCTGCCTCTCTCCAGGTGTCACACAGTCATGGGCTGCTCTTTCTGCCTCTCTCCAGGTGTCACACAGTCCTGGGCTCCTCTTTCTGCCTCTCTCCAGGTGTCACACGGTCCTGGGCTGCTCTTTCTGCCTCTCTCCAGGTGTCACACAGTCCTGGGCTGCTCTTTCTGCCTCTCTCCATGTGTCACACGGTCCTGGGCTGCTCTTTCTGCCTCTCTCCAGGTGTCACACAGTCCTGGGCTCCTCTTTCTGCCTCTCTCCAGGTGTCACACAGTCCTGGGCTGCTCTTTCTGCCTCTCTCCAGGTGTCACACAGTCCTGGGCTGCTCTTTCTGCCTCTCTCCAGGTGTCACACGGTCCTGGGCTCCTCTTTCCGCCTCTCTCCAGGTGTCACACAGTCCTGGGCTCCTCTTTCCGCCTCTCTCCAGGTGTCACACAGTCCTGGGCTCCTCTTTCCGCCTCTCTCCGGGTGTCACACAGTCCTGGGCTCCTCTTTCCGCCTCTCTCCAGGTGTCACACAGTCCTGGGCTGCTCTTTCTGCCTCTCTCCAGGTGTCACACAGTCCTGGGCTGCTCTTTCTGCCTCTCTCCAGGTGTCACACAGTCCTGGGCTCCTCTTTCTGCCTCTCTCCAGGTGTCACACAGTCCTGGGCTCCTCTTTCCGCCTCTCTCCAGGTGTCACACGGTCCTGGGCTCCTCTTTCCGCCTCTCTCCAGGTGTCACACGGTCCTGGGCTCCTCTTTCTGCCTCTCTCCAGGTGTCACACGGTCCTGGGCTGCTCTTTCTGCCTCTCTCCAGGTGTCACACAGTCCTGGGCTCCTTTTTCCGCCTCTCTCCAGGTGTCACACAGTCCTGGGCTCCTCTTTCCGCCTCTCTCCAGGTGTCACACAGTCCTGGGCTCCTCTTTCTGCCTCTCTCCAGGTGTCACACAGTCCTGGGCTCCTCTTTCCGCCTCTCTCCAGGTGTCACACGGTCCTGGGCTCCTCTTTCCGCCTCTCTCCGGGTGTCACACAGTCCTGGGCTCCTCTTTCCGCCTCTCTCCGGGTGTCACACAGTCCTGGGCTCCTCTTTCTGCCTCTCTCCAGGTGTAACACGGACCTGGGCTGCTCTTTCTGCCTCTCTCCAGGTGTCACACAGTCCTGGGCTGCTCTTTCTGCCTCTCTCCAGGTGTCACACGGTCCTGGGCTGCTCTTTCTGCCTCTCTCCAGGTGTCACACGGTCCTGGGCTGCTCTTTCTGCCTCTCTCCAGGTGTCACACGGTCCTGGGCTCCTCTTTCTGCCTCTCTCCAGGTGTCACACGGTCCTGGGCTGCTCTTTCTGCCTCTCTCCAGGTGTCACACGGTCCTGGGCTCCTCTTTCTGCCTCTCTCCAGGTGTCACACGGTCCTGGACTGCTCTTTCTGCCTCTCTCCAGGTGTCACACAGTCCTGGGCTGCTCTTTCTGCCTCTCTCCAGGTGTCACACAGTCCTGGGCTCCTCTTTCCGCCTCTCTCCGGGTGTCACACAGTCCTGGGCTCCTCTTTCCGCCTCTCTCCGGGTGTCACACAGTCCTGGGCTCCTCTTTCTGCCTCTCTCCAGGTGTCACACAGTCCTGTGCTGCTCTTTCTGCCTCTCTCCAGGTGTCACACAGTCCTGGGCTCCTCTTTCCGCCTCTCTCCAGGTGTCACACAGTCCTGGGCTCCTCTTTCCGCCTCTCTCCAGGTGTCACACGGTCCTGGGCTGCTCTTTCTGCCTCTCTCCAGGTGTCACACGGTCCTGGGCTCCTCTTTCTGCCTCTCTCCAGTTGTCACACGGTCCTGGGCTGCTCTTTCTGCCTCTCTCCAGGTGTCACACAGTCCTGGGCTGCTCTTTCTGCCTCTCTCCAGGTGTCACACAGTCCTGGGCTGCTCTTTCTGCCTCTCTCCAGGTGTCACACAGTCCTGGGCTCCTCTTTCCGCCTCTCTCCAGGTGTCACACAGTCCTGGGCTCCTCTTTCCGCCTCTCTCCAGGTGTCACACAGTCCTGGGCTCCTCTTTCCGCCTCTCTCCGGGTGTCACACAGTCCTGGGCTCCTCTTTCCGCCTCTCTCCAGGTGTCACACAGTCCTGGGCTCCTCTTTCTGCCTCTCTCCAGGTGTCACACAGTCCTGGGCTGCTCTTTCTGCCTCTCTCCAGGTGTCACACAGTCCTGGGCTGCTCTTTCTGCCTCTCTCCAGGTGTCACACAGTCCTGGGCTCCTCTTTCTGCCTCTCTCCTGGTGTCACACGGTCCTGGGCTGCTCTTTCTGCCTCTCTCCAGGTGTCACACAGTCCTGGGCTGCTCTTTCTGCCTCTCTCCAGGTGTCACACGGTCCTGGGCTGCTCTTTCTGCCTCTCTCCAGGTGTCACACAGTCCTGGGCTCCTCTTTCTGCCTCTCTCCAGGTGTCACACGGTCCTGGGCTGCTCTTTCTGCCTCTCTCCAGGTGTCACACAGTCCTGGGCTCCTCTTTCTGCCTCTCTCCAGGTGTCACACGGTCCTGGGCTGCTCTTTCTGCCTCTCTCCAGGTGTCACACAGTCCTGGGCTGCTCTTTCTGCCTCTCTCCAGGTGTCACACAGTCCTGGGCTCCTCTTTCTGCCTCTCTCCAGGTGTCACACGGTCCTGGGCTGCTCTTTCTGCCTCTCTCCAGGTGTCACACAGTCCTGGGTTGCTCTTTCTGCCTCTCTCCAGGTGTCACACAGTCCTGGGCTGCTCTTTCTGCCTCTCTCCAGGTGTCACACAGTCCTGGGCTCCTCTTTCCGCCTCTCTCCAGGTGTCACACAGTCCTGGGCTCCTCTTTCCGCCTCTCTCCAGGTGTCACACGGTCCTGGGCTGCTCTTTCTGCCTCTCTCCAGGTGTCACACAGTCATGGGCTGCTCTTTCTGCCTCTCTCCAGGTGTCACACAGTCCTGGGCTGCTCTTTCTGCCTCTCTCCAGGTGTCACACGGTTTTGGGCTGCTCTTTCTGCCTCTCTCCAGGTGTCACACAGTCCTGGGCTGCTCTTTCTGCCTCTCTCCAGGTGTCACACGGTCCTGGGCTGCTCTTTCTGCCTCTTTCCAGGTGTCACACAGTCCTGGGCTCCTCTTTCTGCCTCTCTCCAGGTGTCACACAGTCCTGGGCTCCTCTTTCT
Organism: Ariolimax columbianus; assembly: GCA_036924085.1. NCBI lineage: Eukaryota > Metazoa > Mollusca > Gastropoda > Stylommatophora > Arionidae > Ariolimax > Ariolimax columbianus. The sequence continues at coordinate 74,781,061 of JAVGWX010000006.1, forward strand.
GCCTCTCTCCAGGTGTCACACGGTCCTGGGCTGCTCTTTCTGCCTCTCTCCAGGTGTCACACAGTCCTGGGCTGCTCTTTCTGCCTCTCTCCAGGTGTCACACGGTCCTGGGCTGCTCTTTCCGCCTCTCTCCAGGTGTCACACAGTGCTGGGCTCCTCTTTCCGCCTCTCTCCAGGTGTCACACAGTCCTGGGCTGCTCTTTCTGCCTCTCTCCAGGTGTCACACGGTCCTGGGCTGCTCTTTCTGCCTCTCTCCAGGTGTCACACGGTCCTGGGCTGCTCTTTCTGCCTCTCTCCAGGTGTCACACGGTCCTGGGCTCCTCTTTCCGCCTCTCTCCAGGTGTCACACAGTCCTGGGCTCCTCTTTCCGCCTCTCTCCAGGTGTCACACAGTCCTGGGCTCCTCTTTCTGCCTCTCTCCAGGTGTCACACGGTCCTGGGCTGCTCTTTTTGCCTCTCTCCAGGTGTCACACAGTCCTGGGCTCCTCTTTCCGCCTCTCTCCAGGTGTCACACAGTCCTGGGCTCCTCTTTCCGCCTCTCTCCAGGTGTCACACAGTCCTGGGCTCCTCTTTCCGCCTCTCTCCGGGTGTCACACAGTCCTGGGCTCCTCTTTCCGCCTCTCTCCAGGTGTCACACAGTCCTAGGCTCCTCTTTCTGCCTCTCTCCAGGTGTCACACAGTCCTATGCTGCTCTTTCTGCCTCTCTCCAGGTGTCACACAGTCCTGGGCTCCTCTTTCTGCCTCTCTCCAGGTGTCACACAGTCCTGGGCTCCTCTTTCCGCCTCTCTCCAGGTGTCACACGGTCCTGGGCTCCTCTTTCCGCCTCTCTCCGGGTGTCACACAGTCCTGGGCTCCTCTTTCCGCCTCTCTCCGGGTGTCACACAGTCCTGGGCTCCTCTTTCTGCCTCTCTCCAGGTGTAACATGGACCTGGGCTGCTCTTTCTGCCTCTCTCCAGGTGTCACACAGTCCTGGGCTGCTCTTTCTGCCTCTCTCCAGGTGTGACACAGTCCTGGGCTGCTCTTTCTGCCTCTCTCCAGGTGTAACACAGACCTGGGCTGCTCTTTCTGCCTCTCTCCAGGTGTCACACGGACCTGGGCTGCTCTTTCTGCCTCTCTCCAGGTGTCACACGGTCCTGGGCTGCTCTTTCTGCCTCTCTCCAGGTGTCACACAGTCCTGGGCTCCTCTTTCTGCCTCTCTCCAGGTGTCACACGGTCCTGGGCTGCTCTTTCTGCCTCTCTCCAGGTGTCACACAGTCCTGGGTTGCTCTTTCTGCCTCTCTCCAGGTGTCACACAGTCCTGGGCTGCTCTTTCTGCCTCTCTCCAGGTGTCACACAGTCCTGGGCTCCTCTTTCCGCCTCTCTCCAGGTGTCACACAGTCCTGGGCTCCTCTTTCCGCCTCTCTCCAGGTGTCACACAGTCCTGGGCTCCTCTTTCTGCCTCTCTCCAGGTGTCACACGGTCCTGGGCTGCTCTTTCTGCCTCTCTCCAGGTGTCACACAGTCATGGGCTGCTCTTTCTGCCTCTCTCCAGGTGTCACACAGTCCTGGGCTCCTCTTTCTGCCTCTCTCCAGGTGTCACACGGTCCTGGGCTGCTCTTTCTGCCTCTCTCCAGGTGTCACACAGTCCTGGGCTGCTCTTTCTGCCTCTCTCCAGGTGTCACACGGTCCTGGGCTGCTCTTTCTGCCTCTCTCCAGGTGTCACACAGTCCTGGGCTCCTCTTTCTGCCTCTCTCCAGGTGTCACACAGTCCTGGGCTGCTCTTTCTGCCTCTCTCCAGGTGTCACACAGTCCTGGGCTGCTCTTTCTGCCTCTCTCCAGGTGTCACACGGTCCTGGGCTCCTCTTTCCGCCTCTCTCCAGGTGTCACACAGTCCTGGGCTCCTCTTTCCGCCTCTCTCCAGGTGTCACACAGTCCTGGGCTCCTCTTTCCGCCTCTCTCCGGGTGTCACACAGTCCTGGGCTCCTCTTTCCGCCTCTCTCCAGGTGTCACACAGTCCTGGGCTGCTCTTTCTGCCTCTCTCCAGGTGTCACACAGTCCTGGGCTGCTCTTTCTGCCTCTCTCCAGGTGTCACACAGTCCTGGGCTCCTCTTTCTGCCTCTCTCCAGGTGTCACACAGTCCTGGGCTCCTCTTTCCGCCTCTCTCCAGGTGTCACACGGTCCTGGGCTCCTCTTTCCGCCTCTCTCCAGGTGTCACACGGTCCTGGGCTCCTCTTTCTGCCTCTCTCCAGGTGTCACACGGTCCTGGGCTGCTCTTTCTGCCTCTCTCCAGGTGTCACACAGTCCTGGGCTCCTCTTTCTGCCTCTCTCCAGGTGTCACACAGTCCTGGGCTCCTCTTTCCGCCTCTCTCCAGGTGTCACACAGTCCTGGGCTCCTCTTTCCGCCTCTCTCCAGGTGTCACACAGTCCTGGGCTCCTCTTTCCGCCTCTCTCCAGGTGTCACACGGTCCTGGGCTCCTCTTTCCGCCTCTCTCCGGGTGTCACACAGTCCTGGGCTCCTCTTTCCGCCTCTCTCCAGGTGTCACACGGTCCTGGGCTGCTCTTTCTGCCTCTCTCCAGGTGTCACACAGTCCTGGGCTGCTCTTTCTGCCTCTCTCCAGGTGTCACACAGTCCTGGGCTCCTCTTTCCGCCTCTCTCCAGGTGTCACACAGTCCTGGGCTCCTCTTTCTGCCTCTCTCCAGGTGTCACACGGTCCTGGGCTGCTCTTTCTGCCTCTCTCCAGGTGTCACACAGTCCTGGGTTGCTCTTTCTGCCTCTCTCCAGGTGTCACACAGTCCTGGGCTGCTCTTTCTGCCTCTCTCCAGGTGTCACACAGTCCTGGGCTCCTCTTTCCGCCTCTCTCCAGGTGTCACACAGTCCTGGGCTCCTCTTTCCGCCTCTCTCCAGGTGTCACACGGTCCTGGGCTGCTCTTTCTGCCTCTCTCCAGGTGTCACACAGTCATGGGCTGCTCTTTCTGCCTCTCTCCAGGTGTCACACAGTCCTGGGCTGCTCTTTCTGCCTCTCTCCAGGTGTCACACGGTTTTGGGCTGCTCTTTCTGCCTCTCTCCAGGTGTCACACAGTCCTGGGCTGCTCTTTCTGCCTCTCTCCAGGTGTCACACGGTCCTGGGCTGCTCTTTCTGCCTCTTTCCAGGTGTCACACAGTCCTGGGCTCCTCTTTCTGCCTCTCTCCAGGTGTCACACAGTCCTGGGCTCCTCTTTCTGCCTCTCTCCAGGTGTCACACGGTCCTGGGCTGCTCTTTCTGCCTCTCTCCAGGTGTCACACAGTCCTGGGCTGCTCTTTCTGCCTCTCTCCAGGTGTCACACGGTCCTGGGCTGCTCTTTCCGCCTCTCTCCAGGTGTCACACAGTGCTGGGCTCCTCTTTCCGCCTCTCTCCAGGTGTCACACAGTCCTGGGCTGCTCTTTCTGCCTCTCTCCAGGTGTCACACGGTCCTGGGCTGCTCTTTCTGCCTCTCTCCAGGTGTCACACGGTCCTGGGCTGCTCTTTCTGCCTCTCTCCAGGTGTCACACGGTCCTGGGCTCCTCTTTCCGCCTCTCTCCAGGTGTCACACAGTCCTGGGCTCCTCTTTCCGCCTCTCTCCAGGTGTCACACAGTCCTGGGCTCCTCTTTCTGCCTCTCTCCAGGTGTCACACGGTCCTGGGCTGCTCTTTTTGCCTCTCTCCAGGTGTCACACAGTCCTGGGCTCCTCTTTCCGCCTCTCTCCAGGTGTCACACAGTCCTGGGCTCCTCTTTCCGCCTCTCTCCAGGTGTCACACAGTCCTGGGCTCCTCTTTCCGCCTCTCTCCGGGTGTCACACAGTCCTGGGCTCCTCTTTCCGCCTCTCTCCAGGTGTCACACAGTCCTAGGCTCCTCTTTCTGCCTCTCTCCAGGTGTCACACAGTCCTATGCTGCTCTTTCTGCCTCTCTCCAGGTGTCACACAGTCCTGGGCTCCTCTTTCTGCCTCTCTCCAGGTGTCACACAGTCCTGGGCTCCTCTTTCCGCCTCTCTCCAGGTGTCACACGGTCCTGGGCTCCTCTTTCCGCCTCTCTCCGGGTGTCACACAGTCCTGGGCTCCTCTTTCCGCCTCTCTCCGGGTGTCACACAGTCCTGGGCTCCTCTTTCTGCCTCTCTCCAGGTGTAACATGGACCTGGGCTGCTCTTTCTGCCTCTCTCCAGGTGTCACACAGTCCTGGGCTGCTCTTTCTGCCTCTCTCCAGGTGTCACACAGTCCTGGGCTGCTCTTTCTGCCTCTCTCCAGGTGTAACACAGACCTGGGCTGCTCTTTCTGCCTCTCTCCAGGTGTCACACGGACCTGGGCTGCTCTTTCTGCCTCTCTCCAGGTGTCACACGGTCCTGGGCTGCTCTTTCTGCCTCTCTCCAGGTGTCACACAGTCCTGGGCTCCTCTTTCTGCCTCTCTCCAGGTGTCACACGGTCCTGGGCTGCTCTTTCTGCCTCTCTCCAGGTGTCACACAGTCCTGGGTTGCTCTTTCTGCCTCTCTCCAGGTGTCACACAGTCCTGGGCTGCTCTTTCTGCCTCTCTCCAGGTGTCACACAGTCCTGGGCTCCTCTTTCCGCCTCTCTCCAGGTGTCACACAGTCCTGGGCTCCTCTTTCCGCCTCTCTCCAGGTGTCACACAGTCCTGGGCTCCTCTTTCTGCCTCTCTCCAGGTGTCACACGGTCCTGGGCTGCTCTTTCTGCCTCTCTCCAGGTGTCACACAGTCATGGGCTGCTCTTTCTGCCTCTCTCCAGGTGTCACACAGTCCTGGGCTCCTCTTTCTGCCTCTCTCCAGGTGTCACACGGTCCTGGGCTGCTCTTTCTGCCTCTCTCCAGGTGTCACACAGTCCTGGGCTGCTCTTTCTGCCTCTCTCCAGGTGTCACACGGTCCTGGGCTGCTCTTTCTGCCTCTCTCCAGGTGTCACACAGTCCTGGGCTCCTCTTTCTGCCTCTCTCCAGGTGTCACACAGTCCTGGGCTGCTCTTTCTGCCTCTCTCCAGGTGTCACACAGTCCTGGGCTGCTCTTTCTGCCTCTCTCCAGGTGTCACACGGTCCTGGGCTCCTCTTTCCGCCTCTCTCCAGGTGTCACACAGTCCTGGGCTCCTCTTTCCGCCTCTCTCCAGGTGTCACACAGTCCTGGGCTCCTCTTTCCGCCTCTCTCCGGGTGTCACACAGTCCTGGGCTCCTCTTTCCGCCTCTCTCCAGGTGTCACACAGTCCTGGGCTGCTCTTTCTGCCTCTCTCCAGGTGTCACACAGTCCTGGGCTGCTCTTTCTGCCTCTCTCCAGGTGTCACACAGTCCTGGGCTCCTCTTTCTGCCTCTCTCCAGGTGTCACACAGTCCTGGGCTCCTCTTTCCGCCTCTCTCCAGGTGTCACACGGTCCTGGGCTCCTCTTTCCGCCTCTCTCCAGGTGTCACACGGTCCTGGGCTCCTCTTTCTGCCTCTCTCCAGGTGTCACACGGTCCTGGGCTGCTCTTTCTGCCTCTCTCCAGGTGTCACACAGTCCTGGGCTCCTCTTTCTGCCTCTCTCCAGGTGTCACACAGTCCTGGGCTCCTCTTTCCGCCTCTCTCCAGGTGTCACACAGTCCTGGGCTCCTCTTTCCGCCTCTCTCCAGGTGTCACACAGTCCTGGGCTCCTCTTTCCGCCTCTCTCCAGGTGTCACACGGTCCTGGGCTCCTCTTTCCGCCTCTCTCCGGGTGTCACACAGTCCTGGGCTCCTCTTTCCGCCTCTCTCCAGGTGTCACACGGTCCTGGGCTGCTCTTTCTGCCTCTCTCCAGGTGTCACACAGTCCTGGGCTGCTCTTTCTGCCTCTCTCCAGGTGTCAGACAGTCCTGGGCTCCTCTTTCCGCCTCTCTCCGGGTGTCACACAGTCCTGGGCTCCTCTTTCCGCCTCTCTCCGGGTGTCACACAGTCCTGGGCTCCTCTTTCCGCCTCTCTCCAGGTGTCACACAGTCCTGTGCTGCTCTTTCTGCCTCTCTCCAGGTGTCACACAGTCCTGGGCTCCTCTTTCCGCCTCTCTCCAGGTGTCACACAGTCCTGGGCTCCTCTTTCCGCCTCTCTCCAGGTGTCACACGGTCCTGGGCTGCTCTTTCCGCCTCTCTCCAGGTGTCACACGGTCCTGGGCTCCTCTTTCTGCCTCTCTCCAGTTGTCACACGGTCCTGGGCTGCTCTTTCTGCCTCTCTCCAGGTGTCACACAGTCCTGGGCTGCTCTTTCTGCCTCTCTCCAGGTGTCACACAGTCCTGGGCTGCTCTTTCTGCCTCTCTCCAGGTGTCACACAGTCCTGGGCTCCTCTTTCCGCCTCTCTCCAGGTGTCACACAGTCCTGGGCTCCTCTTTCCGCCTCTCTCCAGGTGTCACACAGTCCTGGGCTCCTCTTTCCGCCTCTCTCCGGGTGTCACACAGTCCTGGGCTCCTCTTTCCGCCTCTCTCCAGGTGTCACACAGTCCTGGGCTCCTCTTTCCGCCTCTCTCCAGGTGTCACACAGTCCTGGGCTGCTCTTTCTGCCTCTCTCCAGGTGTCACACAGTCCTGGGCTGCTCTTTCTGCCTCTCTCCAGGTGTCACACAGTCCTGGGCTCCTCTTTCTGCCTCTCTCCTGGTGTCACACGGTCCTGGGCTGCTCTTTCTGCCTCTCTCCAGGTGTCACACAGTCCTGGGCTGCTCTTTCTGCCTCTCTCCAGGTGTCACACGGTCCTGGGCTGCTCTTTCTGCCTCTCTCCAGGTGTCACACAGTCCTGGGCTCCTCTTTCTGCCTCTCTCCAGGTGTCACACGGTCCTGGGCTGCTCTTTCTGCCTCTCTCCAGGTGTCACACAGTCCTGGGCTCCTCTTTCTGCCTCTCTCCAGGTGTCACACGGTCCTGGGCTGCTCTTTCTGCCTCTCTCCAGGTGTCACACAGTCCTGGGCTGCTCTTTCTGCCTCTCTCCAGGTGTCACACAGTCCTGGGCTCCTCTTTCTGCCTCTCTCCAGGTGTCACACGGTCCTGGGCTGCTCTTTCTGCCTCTCTCCAGGTGTCACACAGTCCTGGGTTGCTCTTTCTGCCTCTCTCCAGGTGTCACACAGTCCTGGGCTGCTCTTTCTGCCTCTCTCCAGGTGTCACACAGTCCTGGGCTCCTCTTTCCGCCTCTCTCCAGGTGTCACACAGTCCTGGGCTCCTCTTTCCGCCTCTCTCCAGGTGTCACACGGTCCTGGGCTGCTCTTTCTGCCTCTCTCCAGGTGTCACACAGTCATGGGCTGCTCTTTCTGCCTCTCTCCAGGTGTCACACAGTCCTGGGCTGCTCTTTCTGCCTCTCTCCAGGTGTCACACGGTTTTGGGCTGCTCTTTCTGCCTCTCTCCAGGTGTCACACAGTCCTGGGCTGCTCTTTCTGCCTCTCTCCAGGTGTCACACGGTCCTGGGCTGCTCTTTCTGCCTCTTTCCAGGTGTCACACAGTCCTGGGCTCCTCTTTCTGCCTCTCTCCAGGTGTCACACAGTCCTGGGCTCCTCTTTCTGCCTCTCTCCAGGTGTCACACGGTCCTGGGCTGCTCTTTCTGCCTCTCTCCAGGTGTCACACAGTCCTGGGCTGCTCTTTCTGCCTCTCTCCAGGTGTCACACGGTCCTGGGCTGCTCTTTCCGCCTCTCTCCAGGTGTCACACAGTGCTGGGCTCCTCTTTCCGCCTCTCTCCAGGTGTCACACAGTCCTGGGCTGCTCTTTCTGCCTCTCTCCAGGTGTCACACGGTCCTGGGCTGCTCTTTCTGCCTCTCTCCAGGTGTCACACGGTCCTGGGCTGCTCTTTCCGCCTCTCTCCAGGTGTCACACGGTCCTGGGCTCCTCTTTCCGCCTCTCTCCAGGTGTCACACAGTCCTGGGCTCCTCTTTCCGCCTCTCTCCAGGTGTCACACAGTCCTGGGCTCCTCTTTCTGCCTCTCTCCAGGTGTCACACGGTCCTGGGCTGCTCTTTCTGCCTCTCTCCAGGTGTCACACAGTCCTGGGCTCCTCTTTCCGCCTCTCCCCAGGTGTCACACAGTCCTGGGCTCCTCTTTCCGCCTCTCTCCAGGTGTCACACAGTCCTGGGCTCCTCTTTCCGCCTCTCTCCGGGTGTCACACAGTCCTGGGCTCCTCTTTCCGCCTCTCTCCAGGTGTCACACAGTCCTAGGCTCCTCTTTCTGCCTCTCTCCAGGTGTCACACAGTCCTATGCTGCTCTTTCTGCCTCTCTCCAGGTGTCACACAGTCCTGGGCTCCTCTTTCTGCCTCTCTCCAGGTGTCACACAGTCCTGGGCTCCTCTTTCCGCCTCTCTCCAGGTGTCACACGGTCCTGGGCTCCTCTTTCCGCCTCTCTCCGGGTGTCACACAGTCCTGGGCTCCTCTTTCCGCCTCTCTCCGGGTGTCACACAGTCCTGGGCTCCTCTTTCTGTCTCTCTCCAGGTGTAACACGGACCTGGGCTGCTCTTTCTGCCTCTCTCCAGGTGTCACACAGTCCTGGGCTGCTCTTTCTGCCTCTCTCCAGGTGTCACACAGTCCTGGGCTGCTCTTTCTGCCTCTCTCCAGGTGTAACACAGACCTGGGCTGCTCTTTCTGCCTCTCTCCAGGTGTCACACGGACCTGGGCTGCTCTTTCTGCCTCTCTCCAGGTGTCACACGGTCCTGGGCTGCTCTTTCTGCCTCTCTCCAGGTGTCACACAGTCCTGGGCTCCTCTTTCTGCCTCTCTCCAGGTGTCACACGGTCCTGGGCTGCTCTTTCTGCCTCTCTCCAGGTGTCACACAGTCCTGGGTTGCTCTTTCTGCCTCTCTCCAGGTGTCACACAGTCCTGGGCTGCTCTTTCTGCCTCTCTCCAGGTGTCACACAGTCCTGGGCTCCTCTTTCCGCCTCTCTCCAGGTGTCACACAGTCCTGGGCTCCTCTTTCCGCCTCTCTCCAGGTGTCACACAGTCCTGGGCTCCTCTTTCTGCCTCTCTCCAGGTGTCACACGGTCCTGGGCTGCTCTTTCTGCCTCTCTCCAGGTGTCACACAGTCATGGGCTGCTCTTTCTGCCTCTCTCCAGGTGTCACACAGTCCTGGGCTCCTCTTTCTGCCTCTCTCCAGGTGTCACACGGTCCTGGGCTGCTCTTTCTGCCTCTCTCCAGGTGTCACACAGTCCTGGGCTGCTCTTTCTGCCTCTCTCCAGGTGTCACACGGTCCTGGGCTGCTCTTTCTGCCTCTCTCCAGGTGTCACACAGTCCTGGGCTCCTCTTTCTGCCTCTCTCCAGGTGTCACACAGTCCTGGGCTGCTCTTTCTGCCTCTCTCCAGGTGTCACACAGTCCTGGGCTGCTCTTTCTGCCTCTCTTCAGGTGTCACACGGTCCTGGGCTCCTCTTTCCGCCTCTCTCCAGGTGTCACACAGTCCTGGGCTCCTCTTTCCGCCTCTCTCCAGGTGTCACACAGTCCTGGGCTCCTCTTTCCGCCTCTCTCCGGGTGTCACACAGTCCTGGGCTCCTCTTTCCGCCTCTCTCCAGGTGTCACACAGTCCTGGGCTGCTCTTTCTGCCTCTCTCCAGGTGTCACACAGTCCTGGGCTGCTCTTTCTGCCTCTCTCCAGGTGTCACACAGTCCTGGGCTCCTCTTTCTGCCTCTCTCCGGGTGTCACACAGTCCTGGGCTGCTCTTTCTGCCTCTCTCCAGGTGTCACACAGTCCTGGGCTGCTCTTTCTGCCTCTCTCCAGGTGTCACACGGTCCTGGGCTCCTCTTTCCGCCTCTCTCCAGGTGTCACACAGTCCTGGGCTCCTCTTTCCGCCTCTCTCCAGGTGTCACACAGTCCTGGGCTCCTCTTTCCGCCTCTCTCCGGGTGTCACACAGTCCTGGGCTCCTCTTTCCGCCTCTCTCCAGGTGTCACACAGTCCTGGGCTGCTCTTTCTGCCTCTCTCCAGGTGTCACACAGTCCTGGGCTGCTCTTTCTGCCTCTCTCCAGGTGTCACACAGTCCTGGGCTCCTCTTTCTGCCTCTCTCCAGGTGTCACACAGTCCTGGGCTCCTCTTTCCGCCTCTCTCCAGGTGTCACACGGTCCTGGGCTCCTCTTTCCGCCTCTCTCCAGGTGTCACACGGTCCTGGGCTCCTCTTTCTGCCTCTCTCCAGGTGTCACACGGTCCTGGGCTGCTCTTTCTGCCTCTCTCCAGGTGTCACACAGTCCTGGGCTCCTCTTTCTGCCTCTCTCCAGGTGTCACACAGTCCTGGGCTCCTCTTTCCGCCTCTCTCCAGGTGTCACACAGTCCTGGGCTCCTCTTTCCGCCTCTCTCCAGGTGTCACACAGTCCTGGGCTCCTCTTTCCGCCTCTCTCCAGGTGTCACACGGTCCTGGGCTCCTCTTTCCGCCTCTCTCCGGGTGTCACACAGTCCTGGGCTCCTCTTTCCGCCTCTCTCCAGGTGTCACACGGTCCTGGGCTGCTCTTTCTGCCTCTCTCCAGGTGTCACACAGTCCTGGGCTGCTCTTTCTGCCTCTCTCCAGGTGTCACACAGTCCTGGGCTCCTCTTTCCGCCTCTCTCCGGGTGTCACACAGTCCTGGGCTCCTCTTTCCGCCTCTCTCCGGGTGTCACACAGTCCTGGGCTCCTCTTTCCGCCTCTCTCCAGGTGTCACACAGTCCTGTGCTGCTCTTTCTGCCTCTCTCCAGGTGTCACACAGTCCTGGGCTCCTCTTTCCGCCTCTCTCCAGGTGTCACACAGTCCTGGGCTCCTCTTTCCGCCTCTCTCCAGGTGTCACACGGTCCTGGGCTGCTCTTTCCGCCTCTCTCCAGGTGTCACACGGTCCTGGGCTCCTCTTTCTGCCTCTCTCCAGTTGTCACACGGTCCTGGGCTGCTCTTTCTGCCTCTCTCCAGGTGTCACACAGTCCTGGGCTGCTCTTTCTGCCTCTCTCCAGGTGTCACACAGTCCTGGGCTGCTCTTTCTGCCTCTCTCCAGGTGTCACACAGTCCTGGGCTCCTCTTTCCGCCTCTCTCCAGGTGTCACACAGTCCTGGGCTCCTCTTTCCGCCTCTCTCCAGGTGTCACACAGTCCTGGGCTCCTCTTTCCGCCTCTCTCCGGGTGTCACACAGTCCTGGGCTCCTCTTTCCGCCTCTCTCCAGGTGTCACACAGTCCTGGGCTCCTCTTTCCGCCTCTCTCCAGGTGTCACACAGTCCTGGGCTGCTCTTTCTGCCTCTCTCCAGGTGTCACACAGTCCTGGGCTGCTCTTTCTGCCTCTCTCCAGGTGTCACACAGTCCTGGGCTCCTCTTTCTGCCTCTCTCCTGGTGTCACACGGTCCTGGGCTGCTCTTTCTGCCTCTCTCCAGGTGTCACACAGTCCTGGGCTGCTCTTTCTGCCTCTCTCCAGGTGTCACACGGTCCTGGGCTGCTCTTTCTGCCTCTCTCCAGGTGTCACACAGTCCTGGGCTCCTCTTTCTGCCTCTCTCCAGGTGTCACACGGTCCTGGGCTGCTCTTTCTGCCTCTCTCCAGGTGTCACACAGTCCTGGGCTCCTCTTTCTGCCTCTCTCCAGGTGTCACACGGTCCTGGGCTGCTCTTTCTGCCTCTCTCCAGGTGTCACACAGTCCTGGGCTGCTCTTTCTGCCTCTCTCCAGGTGTCACACAGTCCTGGGCTCCTCTTTCTGCCTCTCTCCAGGTGTCACACGGTCCTGGGCTGCTCTTTCTGCCTCTCTCCAGGTGTCACACAGTCCTGGGTTGCTCTTTCTGCCTCTCTCCAGGTGTCACACAGTCCTGGGCTGCTCTTTCTGCCTCTCTCCAGGTGTCACACAGTCCTGGGCTCCTCTTTCCGCCTCTCTCCAGGTGTCACACAGTCCTGGGCTCCTCTTTCCGCCTCTCTCCAGGTGTCACACGGTCCTGGGCTGCTCTTTCTGCCTCTCTCCAGGTGTCACACAGTCATGGGCTGCTCTTTCTGCCTCTCTCCAGGTGTCACACAGTCCTGGGCTGCTCTTTCTGCCTCTCTCCAGGTGTCACACGGTTTTGGGCTGCTCTTTCTGCCTCTCTCCAGGTGTCACACAGTCCTGGGCTGCTCTTTCTGCCTCTCTCCAGGTGTCACACGGTCCTGGGCTGCTCTTTCTGCCTCTTTCCAGGTGTCACACAGTCCTGGGCTCCTCTTTCTGCCTCTCTCCAGGTGTCACACAGTCCTGGGCTCCTCTTTCTGCCTCTCTCCAGGTGTCACACGGTCCTGGGCTGCTCTTTCTGCCTCTCTCCAGGTGTCACACAGTCCTGGGCTGCTCTTTCTGCCTCTCTCCAGGTGTCACACGGTCCTGGGCTGCTCTTTCCGCCTCTCTCCAGGTGTCACACAGTGCTGGGCTCCTCTTTCCGCCTCTCTCCAGGTGTCACACAGTCCTGGGCTGCTCTTTCTGCCTCTCTCCAGGTGTCACACGGTCCTGGGCTGCTCTTTCTGCCTCTCTCCAGGTGTCACACGGTCCTGGGCTGCTCTTTCCGCCTCTCTCCAGGTGTCACACGGTCCTGGGCTCCTCTTTCCGCCTCTCTCCAGGTGTCACACAGTCCTGGGCTCCTCTTTCCGCCTCTCTCCAGGTGTCACACAGTCCTGGGCTCCTCTTTCTGCCTCTCTCCAGGTGTCACACGGTCCTGGGCTGCTCTTTCTGCCTCTCTCCAGGTGTCACACAGTCCTGGGCTCCTCTTTCCGCCTCTCCCCAGGTGTCACACAGTCCTGGGCTCCTCTTTCCGCCTCTCTCCAGGTGTCACACAGTCCTGGGCTCCTCTTTCCGCCTCTCTCCGGGTGTCACACAGTCCTGGGCTCCTCTTTCCGCCTCTCTCCAGGTGTCACACAGTCCTAGGCTCCTCTTTCTGCCTCTCTCCAGGTGTCACACAGTCCTATGCTGCTCTTTCTGCCTCTCTCCAGGTGTCACACAGTCCTGGGCTCCTCTTTCTGCCTCTCTCCAGGTGTCACACAGTCCTGGGCTCCTCTTTCCGCCTCTCTCCAGGTGTCACACGGTCCTGGGCTCCTCTTTCCGCCTCTCTCCGGGTGTCACACAGTCCTGGGCTCCTCTTTCCGCCTCTCTCCGGGTGTCACACAGTCCTGGGCTCCTCTTTCTGTCTCTCTCCAGGTGTAACACGGACCTGGGCTGCTCTTTCTGCCTCTCTCCAGGTGTCACACAGTCCTGGGCTGCTCTTTCTGCCTCTCTCCAGGTGTCACACAGTCCTGGGCTGCTCTTTCTGCCTCTCTCCAGGTGTAACACAGACCTGGGCTGCTCTTTCTGCCTCTCTCCAGGTGTCACACGGACCTGGGCTGCTCTTTCTGCCTCTCTCCAGGTGTCACACGGTCCTGGGCTGCTCTTTCTGCCTCTCTCCAGGTGTCACACAGTCCTGGGCTCCTCTTTCTGCCTCTCTCCAGGTGTCACACGGTCCTGGGCTGCTCTTTCTGCCTCTCTCCAGGTGTCACACAGTCCTGGGTTGCTCTTTCTGCCTCTCTCCAGGTGTCACACAGTCCTGGGCTGCTCTTTCTGCCTCTCTCCAGGTGTCACACAGTCCTGGGCTCCTCTTTCCGCCTCTCTCCAGGTGTCACACAGTCCTGGGCTCCTCTTTCCGCCTCTCTCCAGGTGTCACACAGTCCTGGGCTCCTCTTTCTGCCTCTCTCCAGGTGTCACACGGTCCTGGGCTGCTCTTTCTGCCTCTCTCCAGGTGTCACACAGTCATGGGCTGCTCTTTCTGCCTCTCTCCAGGTGTCACACAGTCCTGGGCTCCTCTTTCTGCCTCTCTCCAGGTGTCACACGGTCCTGGGCTGCTCTTTCTGCCTCTCTCCAGGTGTCACACAGTCCTGGGCTGCTCTTTCTGCCTCTCTCCAGGTGTCACACGGTCCTGGGCTGCTCTTTCTGCCTCTCTCCAGGTGTCACACAGTCCTGGGCTCCTCTTTCTGCCTCTCTCCAGGTGTCACACAGTCCTGGGCTGCTCTTTCTGCCTCTCTCCAGGTGTCACACAGTCCTGGGCTGCTCTTTCTGCCTCTCTTCAGGTGTCACACGGTCCTGGGCTCCTCTTTCCGCCTCTCTCCAGGTGTCACACAGTCCTGGGCTCCTCTTTCCGCCTCTCTCCAGGTGTCACACAGTCCTGGGCTCCTCTTTCCGCCTCTCTCCGGGTGTCACACAGTCCTGGGCTCCTCTTTCCGCCTCTCTCCAGGTGTCACACAGTCCTGGGCTGCTCTTTCTGCCTCTCTCCAGGTGTCACACAGTCCTGGGCTGCTCTTTCTGCCTCTCTCCAGGTGTCACACAGTCCTGGGCTCCTCTTTCTGCCTCTCTCCGGGTGTCACACAGTCCTGGGCTCCTCTTTCCGCCTCTCTCCAGGTGTCACACGGTCCTGGGCTCCTCTTTCCGCCTCTCTCCAGGTGTCACACGGTCCTGGGCTCCTCTTTCTGCCTCTCTCCAGGTGTCACACGGTCCTGGGCTGCTCTTTCTGCCTCTCTCCAGGTGTCACACAGTCCTGGGCTCCTTTTTCCGCCTCTTTCCAGGTGTCACACAGTCCTGGGCTCCTCTTTCCGCCTCTCTCCAGGTGTCACACAGTCCTGGGCTCCTCTTTCTGCCTCTCTCCAGGTGTCACACAGTCCTGGGCTCCTCTTTCCGCCTCTCTCCAGGTGTCACACGGTCCTGGGCTCCTCTTTCCGCCTCTCTCCGGGTGTCACACAGTCCTGGGCTCCTCTTTCCGCCTCTCTCCGGGTGTCACACAGTCCTGGGCTCCTCTTTCTGCCTCTCTCCAGGTGTAACACGGACCTGGGCTGCTCTTTCTGCCTCTCTCCAGGTGTCACACAGTCCTGGGCTGCTCTTTCTGCCTCTCTCCAGGTGTCACACGGTCCTGGGCTCCTCTTTCTGCCTCTCTCCAGGTGTCACACGGTCCTGGGCTGCTCTTTCTGCCTCTCTCCAGGTGTCACACGGTCCTGGGCTCCTCTTTTTGCCTCTCTCCAGGTGTCACACGGTCCTGGGCTGCTCTTTCTGCCTCTCTCCAGGTGTCACACGGTCCTGGGCTCCTCTTTCTGCCTCTCTCCAGGTGTCACACGGTCCTGGGCTGCTCTTTCTGCCTCTCTTCAGGTGTCACACAGTCCTGGGCTGCTCTTTCTGCCTCTCTCCAGGTGTCACACAGTCCTGGGCTCCTCTTTCCGCCTCTCTCCGGGTGTCACACAGTCCTGGGCTCCTCTTTCTGCCTCTCTCCAGGTGTCACACAGTCCTGGGCTCCTCTTTCTGCCTCTCTCCAGGTGTCACACGGTCCTGGGCTGCTCTTTCTGCCTCTCTCCAGGTGTCACACAGTCCTGGGCTGCTCTTTCTGCCTCTCTCCAGGTGTCACACAGTCCTGGGCTCCTCTTTCCGCCTCTCTCCGGGTGTCACACAGTCCTGGGCCGCTCTTTCTGCCTCTCTCCAGGTGTCACACAGTCCTGGGCCGCTCTTTCTGCCTCTCTCCAGCGTACACAGTCCTGGGCTCCTCTTTCTGCCTCTCTCCAGGTGTCACACAGTCCTGGGCCGCTCTTTCTGCCTCTCTCCAGCGTACACAGTCCTGGGCTCCTCTTTCTGCCTCTCTCCAGGTGTCACACAGTCCTGGGCCGCTCTTTCTGCCTCTCTCCAGGTGTCACACAGCCCTGGGCCGCTTTTTCTGCCTCTCTCCAGCGTACACAGTCCTGGGCTGCTCTTTCTGCCTCTCTCCAGGTGTCACACAGTCCTGGGCCGCTCTTTCTGCCTCTCTCCAGCGTACACAGTCCTGGGCCGCTCTTTCTGCCTCTCTCCAGGTGTCACACAGTCCTGGGCTCCTCTTTCCGCCTCTCTCCAGGTGTCACACAGTCCTGGGCTCCTCTTTCCGCCTCTCTCCAGGTGTCACACAGTCCTGGGCTCCTCTTTCCGCCTCTCTCCAGGTGTCACACAGTTCTGGGCTCCTCTTTCTGCCTCTCTCCAGGTGTCACACAGTTCTGGGCTCCTCTTTCTGCCTCTCTCCAGGTGTCACACAGTCCTGGGCTGCTCTTTCTGCCTCTCTCCAGGTGTCACACGGTCCTGGGCTCCTCTTTCCGCCTCTCTCCAGGTGTTACACAGTCCTGGGCCGCTCTTTCTGCCTCTCTCCAGGTGTCACACAGTCCTGGGCTGCTCTTTCTGCCTCTCTCCAGGTGTCACACAGTCCTGGGCTCCTCTTTCCGCCTCTCTCCGGGTGTCACACAGTCCTGGGCCGCTCTTTCTGCCTCTCTCCAGGTGTCACACAGTCCTGGGCCGCTCGTTCTGCCTCTCTCCAGCGTACACAGTCCTGGGCTCCTCTTTCTGCCTCTCTCCAGGTGTCACACAGTCCTGGGCCGCTCTTTCTGCCTCTCTCCAGCGTACACAGTCCTGGGCTCCTCTTTCTGCCTCTCTCCAGGTGTCACACAGTCCTGGGCCGCTCTTTCTGCCTCTCTCCAGGTGTCACACAGTCCTGGGCCGCTCTTTCTGCCTCTCTCCAGGTGTCACACAGTCCTGGGCCGCTCTTTCTGCCTCTCTCCAGCGTACACAGTCCTGGGCTGCTCTTTCTGCCTCTCTCCAGGTGTCACACAGTCCTGGGCCGCTCTTTCTGCCTCTCTCCAGCGTACACAGTCCTGGGCCGCTCTTTCTGCCTCTCTCCAGCGTACACAGTCCTGGGCCGCTCTTTCTGCCTCTCTCCAGCGTACACAGTCCTGGGCTGCTCTTTCTGCCTCTTTCCAGGTGTAACACGGTCCTGGGCTGCTCTTTCTGCCTCTCTCCAGGTGTAATTATTTAATTTTAGCTCCTTATCACATTCTCTTCTCCACGTATTTTTGGGTTTACCTCACTCTCTTTTCCCCTGAGGATTCCATGTAAGAGCCTGTCTGGCTATGTTATACTTTACCTTCCGCAGCGGTAATCCCATCAGCCCCATTTTCTTCTCTTAATTTGTTATTCCATAGGCTGTTGTTGGCTCCTTTCCCACAAGTCTTTAACCTCACCATGTCCTGCCACTTTATGCCCATTATCCTTCGTAAGCATCTGTTAACCAAGGACTGGAGTCTTTGTTGTATGACCTTGGTCGATCTCCACGTCTCCGCTCCATACAGCAACACCAACTTGCGTTGAATATTCTAATTTTGGTGTGAATCTTGATATCTCTGGATCTCCATATATTATTTAGTGTCAGGAATGCCCCTCATGCCTTTCCAATTCTGATCCTTACATCTGCATCTGTTCCTCCTGATGTGTCTATTGTGCTGCTTAATTAGGTAAAAGTATCCACTTCCCCCAACTGCTCTCCCTCCAGCATGATTGGTTCTTTGCTGTTAGTGTTGAGTTTAAGGAGCTTGATTTTCTTCATGTTGATATTCAGTCCCAGTTTGGTCGATTTGCTCTCTCCCCTTATAAAGTTTCTCTTGCATTTGAATATAACTGTGTGACAAAAGTACCAGATCATCTAGAGAATTCACCCCTCTCTAAAAAAATATTTTCTATTATCTTATCTGGATCTGTTTTAATATCTGTTTTAATTTGTAGCTGTGCCCTATTTTTCTTGTGGCTGGTTATACTTTGGAAAAACTTGGTTTAGTCTAATTTATCCTTTCCATTTACTAATTTATACACTTGTCATCTCGAATTCTTCTTTGTTCCAGACACTGAACCAGTTTTTTTTTAGTCTTTCCTCATACCTATAATTCTGAAACCCCGCGATTATTTTTGTAGCTCTTCTTTGTATCCTTTCCAGCATGTTTATATCCACTCTATTATTTTTACTCCACACTTGTACACAGTACTCTAATTTAGGTCTCACCAATGACTTATATAGTTTGACTATTACTTCCTTGCTCTTATGTGAAATGTTTGTTTTTATCATGCCCAATATGGCATCAGCCATTTCCACTGCCACCTGGACTTGCTCCCACACCTTTTCTCTATGATGTATTATAACTCCTAGGGATCTTTCCTTTTTTTTTTTATCTTCCAAATATTGTTCTCTCCCAACCTGTAATTATATTCGTTACTGGATCTTCTCATGTGGATGACTGTACATCTTTCTATATTAAACTCCATCTGGAAACCTCTCACTATTTTCTGATAGACGTTACCAGACAATTGTGCCGACGTGTGATCGCCTACGCCAGTGGAAAAATAGCCTGATGACTTTATCAAAGATACAAATTTATGTTCAAAGTGATTCACCGCAACCTTTCTGGGAAGTCGTCCCCAACACCGGGTTCAGAACTAAACATTTCTGGCGATGAGTCATAATTACCAGGATGTATGAGATACTAATGCAGTACGGTGATTGGCAGATTTGGTCAAAGTTGGTGGTCCGTTATCACTAGCAAAGTGACCGACAACCAAGGTCATTTGGGCCTAGTTTAGTGGTGTCCAGCCTTTTATAAATGGGGGCCACATTGTCAATAGTGGCTGACTCCAGGGGTCAGACCTTTTAGTGAAAGTGTCTATTTATACACATAATTATATAATTATGATCATCATAGAAGGAAATTTATATATATATGCTCATGCGCTGCTCAGCATCTTGATCCCTAGTCCGAAAGTGACCAGTGGATGATTGGATTTGATAGATTTTCTTCGACATTTGCATTAAAACGGGCCGTGTTTTACAAATGGTGGTAATATTTACGGCAAGACGATAGTTGACCTAGTCAACAGCAGAGAACGGAGTAACGGGAGAGCAGAGGACGAGGTAAATCAGCTGATAATTGAGAACACGTAGGAGAGTGACGCTGTCATATATACCGACGGAGCAGTCATGCGTAGGACATCAGGCTGGGGTTTCTCGGCTAGAGTGAGAGGAGAGGTCGTTGTTGAGCACAGTAGGGCATACATGTCAACAACCTCCAGTATGAGAATGGAGACGGAAGCGGTGACCTCAGCATTGGAATGGATATCTGAGGCTTCTATAACAAAGACAGTCATCGTGACAGACGCGCAAGCCGTATTTCAGAAGGTACAGAAGAGATGACTTAGGTACGAGTGGATAGCAGGTGTTGAGGCCTCAAACCTCCAGGGATTGACATGGATCTACTGTCCTGCTATTGTGGGGTTTCAGGGCAATGAAAGAGCTGACATCATGGCTTCACAAGCTCCCATCATGGGCACATTAGTGATGGATAGAAGTGACATTTTGAAATCAATCAATGACCGCCTGCTGGATGAGGACATCACAATAGATAAAGCAGCAATCCAGAGAATGCAAAGTTTCGACATTAAACTAGGTTCGAGCGGAATGGAACGCATGAGAGGACGGCGCATGAGAATGTATAACCAGCGAGCTACAGGGACCATCAGCATCCATACCGTACGCCATTTGATGAGAGAGACTGAACACCTATGGGTATGCCCGGAGTGCAGTGACGTCGATTCTTAGAAACAGAAAAAGAAACAGCAGTCAATGGCGTAGAAACAAAAACGGACTTGAAAGTAATACTATATTATCCGATACAGCAGTGCCTTGGGACTACGTTAACTGATTCACTCTGTAGAGCCGACATATTGGCTTGCAAACTTTCTTATAAAGCTACAGAGCCGATATATCGGCATCAACTACTGCCAAATTCCGAGTGGTCCTCCGAGGTCTTTGAATATGGCAATGACAAGAATAGCACCACTGCCCCACAGAGAGCATGTCGTAAGAGGCGACTAACTGTGTGACATGGCATAACACCGGCCATGGCTAGGTGGTTTATTAAGAGGTCCACTTTTCTCTAGTGTTTCAGTTTATTAAGATGGACTCGCACATCGGTTAACCACCCTCCGCGGCACTTGTTCCAGCGCAATGTGTGTTGCAGTAATATGCTGTTGGATCTTAGCTCGCTAAGCAGGAAATTCTCCTCCCAGCTACATCCAGCTCACGCCAGAACTGAGACCTGCACAAGGGCATCTGCCCCTGTAGAAGTACAGGTCGACTAAGACTAAGACTACTGCCTTATTTATATTTAAACGTTTATCATACATTTTTCCAATTTTATAAATGTGCGTTAACTTCCTACTGAGTGATATAAACTTTGGTACTTGCGTCTTAATTCACCCCAAACAAAAGAAATATATATTTTAGCATATAATTTCAGGAACGTCACAGAATTGTCCACTTTTTAGCTGATGTGGATGTCAAACATTCTGTCAAACAGAATAGACGAGAGAATGTCTGCTTTTGCTTTCTTCTGCCGTCTTAGCAAATTATTTTAATCTGTCAACGTTGGTCCATTGAAAGGAGAGTAGCGTCACGTTCCTACAGCAACATGGCATTATCCATGCCATCAGACGATGTAATAATAACCCTGTTATATAACCCTAACCATAACCATAGCCCTAACCATAAGCGTAACTCTAACCCTAAACCTTTTTTTCCGTGCCCTAGGCACTTCGTCACAGTTCATTCTTCCAGTATTCATACAACAAACCTCAAACATACAAACCTAGACATAGCTTTCTACAAACAACAAACCTCACACATACAAACCCTGACATAGCTTTCTACAAACAACAAACATACAAACCTAGACATAGCTTTCTACAAACAACAAACATACAAACCTAGACATAGCTTTCTACAAACAACAAACATACAAACCTAGACATAGCTTTCTACAAACAACAAACCTCAAACATACAAACCCAGACATAGCTTTCTACAAACAACAAACCTCAAACATACAAACCCTGACATAGCTTTCTAAAAACAACAAACCTCACACATACAAACCCAGGCATAGCTTTCTAAAAACAACAAACCTCACACATACAATCCCAGACATAGCTTTCTAAAAAACAACAAACATCACACATACAAACCCAGACATAGCTTTCTAAAAACAACAAACCTCAAACATACAAACCCAGACATAGCTTTCTAAAAACAACAAACCTCACACATACAAACCCAGACATAGCTTTCTAAAAACAACAAACCTCACACATACAAACCTAGACATAGCTTTCTAGAAACAACAAACCTCACACATACAAACCTAGACATAGCTTTCTAAAAACAACAAACCTCACACATACAAACCCAGACATAGCTTTCTAAAAACAACAAACCTCACACATACAAACCTAGACATAGCTTTCTAGAAACAACAAACCTCACACATACAAACCTAGACATAGCTTTCTAAAAACAACAAACCTCACACATACAAACCCAGACATAGATTTCTAAAAACAACAAACCTCACACATACAAACCTAGACATAGCTTTCTAAAAACAACAAACATCACACATACAAACCTAGACATAGCTGTCTAAAAACAACAAACCTCACACATACAAACCTAGACATAGCTTTCTAAAAACAACAAACCTCACACATACAAACCTAGACATAGCTTTCTAAAAACAACAAACCTCACACATACAAACCCAGACATAGCTTTCTAAAAACAACAAACCTCACACATACAAACCCTGAAAGTCGCCGTATCGAGAATTGGTGCAGGCCCCAGAGATCGAACTTCGGGAGGAACCTGCTCCTGGACATCATCTACCATACACATCATGGAAGTCGCTGAACAGACTCCGAACTGGTGTGTCACGGTGAAAGAGGAATATGAAGCGATGGGGATACACAGATGATGACACATGTGATTGCGGCGCAATACAGGACCCAGACTACCTGATTACCTGCCCCAACCTGCAGGAAACATGCAATAGGCGCGACATGCTAAAGGCAAATGACAAGGCAATCCATGTCGCTGAATACTAGATGCAAGACATATAACGTGGTGCTTGGACACGGAAAGCAAGCTTGATAGATCGCATCTCTCAGGCGTGCAAAGATTGTGGCCTCACAATAAGCCTGAATGAAACAAATGTGTTGGAACAAGAAGTAGATTACATCCCAAACAAAACCATCGACACGAATTGACAACCATGGACCAGTTCACTTACCTGGAGTCCCTCATCAACGAGAATCACTCTCGGAATCCCAAAAAGGCTCACATTGGCAAAGCTGCTGCCATATTTCTAGTCTTACATCGAGTGTCTGAGAAAACCTCAAACTTCCAGCAAAGACCAACTCCATTGTATACAATGTCCGTGCCATCAGTACACTCGTAAATGTCAGCGAAACGTTGGCAACCTATGCCAAACAAGAGTAACGAATCAACACCTATCACCTACGGCACCTAAGATCCATCCTTGGCGTCTCATTGAGAAACAGTGTGACAAACGTAAAAGGGCATTCTCCCACTGGTCTCCCAAGTATGTACACCCTCCTTAGGCAGCGAAGACTTCCATAGCTATGTCATGTTCTTCGTATGGAAGACGGTCGCATCCCCAAAGATATTCTCTACGGACAGCTGGCATGGGGTAAAAGAACAGTTGGCCGACCACATGTGAGGTTCAAATATGCATATAAGCGGGACATGAAGGCACTGGCCATATATCTAACATCTTTGGAAGACATAGCTGCAGACCCATCTATATGGAGATCCAGCCTGAAGAGCCGATCTAGGCTGTACAAAAGCTAGCTCATACAGCACAGAAGTGGAAAGACAGGAAAAAGAAAACCAAAACTCAGTGGAGAATGCTACTCCAAGGTTGCATCATCCTATAGTCAGTTATGACTGAATGGTGCTGCTTGATACATAAACGGGGGAAACTTGAACAAATACCCCACCACAACAACAAAAAGAACACTCTATAAACAAATAATCAAGAAGCACTCAAATATAAAGATGTCTCTTCTCGTGACCTTGATGACGCGTTTCTCAACGTAGCTGCGGGTCCCAACTTTGTTTTGCAACCTTTCTTGGACCACGGAAGTCCAGCACACCACCAGAAGCGTCTCGTATGTTGACGTGGACAGCAAGGGGATCTGACTAACCTTTAGGAGGTCTTCCCCGCGGTATCGTTTTTGCCTCCGGGGTACCAGATTTCTGTCGCTGTGCCATCGATCATCGTTTCGTCGGAACGTGTGACCTGCCCATCTATGTTTTACCTTATCTGCATAAATTACAGCATCATTCACCAAGAACAATCGTCGTGTGTCTGAATTGTGGAGATTTTTCATGCGTTGGCTGTGGGAAGTGATTCCGAAAGAAAGGCCTGAGTCATTCTCAATTTGTCCTCCGGTGATTTTGTTAAGTGTCCATATTTCAGTCCAGTAGCACATAGCAGGAAGCACACTGGAGTTGAAGAAAGAGGCTCGTAGGTTCTGGTCTTGGCAACCATCCAGGATGCCCAGCCCGCGCGGCGACGTCTGGTCAATTTAGGTTCAAGGTTATTCTTCATATTGAGGTGAAGCCCAAGAGAGATGTATTCGTTGACATCCTCTAGTTGCACCCCGTCAAGAAAGACTGGATTGTAATTGACGAAACGATTGCTCAATACTTTGGTCTTCTAGACATTAATCCCCAGCTGGCTTTTCTACCCTCTCCATCGAGTAGCTGCCTCATTTGGTTGGCTTCTGTGGCTGTCTCTGTAATGAGCACTATGTCGTCGGCAAATCAAAGGTCATTGGGCCGTCTGCTGTCAGTATGGATAACAAAGGTGTCCCAGTGTATCGACAAATGGCTGATTCCAAACATGCGGAGAAGAGATTCGGTGAGATATCTCACCGAATGTAAAATTCGCACCCGTATTAATCATTTGCAAAAAATCCTCCACCACGGTGGAAGGGGTGTCTATTTCCTTGTACTAAGTACAGTAGACAATTCATGGCTCGGATTGGCTTATTTAGCCATCTTCGAACTTCTGCAAAAAGTGAATGCTGACAAAGTGGTCATCGTCGATTACGTTGAACAAACAACAAATTATGTGTGCTTTTATCGACTTTTAAGCGTCAGTATCGCTTCAGCTTCCGTCTATTTATTGTTATATAGTCAATAAGTGACATACGTTTAAGGACGTAATTGTATCCTATGTTTGAGGCCGATTTGAGGGCATACTTCTTGAAAGAGTCAACTTCAGCGGTAGTTGGCCCTATGTTTAGTATGATGCGAACGGAGAACAGAACAGAAAAACGGAAATTTCAAATTCTTGACGGAAGTTCTTGCGATCACAACATTAGTAAATGCGAATGTTGATAGAATTTCTTAACATGTCCTCTTGAACAATTCGGGCGACTTAAAAAAACAAAATGATGATAACAATTATCTGAGACAAATAGCGCAGTGAATACCCAGATTCCGATATGGCAGAAGCGTGCACGATTCCTTGCCAAAAAAATGACAATATTCAGAATACTAACAGGAAATTGCGGATTGAAATTTAATCTGTTCAATAAATTTTGAACGGGGGCACACGTCTGTTAGCTCAGTGAGAGTAGCAGAAAGTCAGCATGACCCTCTGCAACCAAGAATTTAGATAAACTATGTGGCGAGGAGACAAGTCGAGACAAGCCGCCCCGTTTATGAGAGAGGTAGATGACGTTATTTGAGAGCAATCGATACTCTCTATGTCTCTCTCTCTCTCTCTCTCTCTCTCTCTCTTTATCTTGTAGCTCCTTTTTTGACACTGAGGATGTAGCGGTCTTTTTGTATCTACTTCCAATCGAGTATGCAGACACAAACAGGCGATTGGTATCGTGTGCCTATGCATGGAGGAAGGCCCGCTTCCTTTCGACCTTAACGTAGGTCACTTTTAGTTAGGACTGTTGCTTCCTGTAGAATTTTTGCCCGGACAGCGGCTAGTAATCTGCTCTTTTCGATTATAACCTGCCAAGTATTAATTTATTTGCACTGTATACATGAAGCCTCAGAGTTTATCGTTCGTCACCGTTAGGACTAGGAGTAGATCTTACCGTGAAACTTGAGGTTAAAAACCACCGTTTCTCAGTTTCGTTTCTTGAGAAGCGAGTGTTAACTCAACTATAGTAACAAATTTGCAATTCAAATGACCAAAAAAGTATGTCAGTGATTGAAAGAGAGACTGTAACTTCGCCTAAAGAGATGTTGTTGTTATTAGATGCCCACAATGAGTACGTTTACTCTTCTTTGCGCACTGAAAAGAGAGTAAAGTGACGAGTTACAGTACTTTTCATTACATCGCGAGCGTACTGGTGAAGGTGGACCGGGGTCCTCCAGGCGGCTGTGCTATGATTGGCTTCATCTGCGGGACACTCACTATAACGAGAATCACGTCGATCCATATCTCGTCAGCCATACTGTCTCGAAAACCTGTTTCCAGGGAACGCTACATGGAAGAGAGAAGTTGACTTGGTCAGTATATTGTGCCTGACCCTGACTCGACATCCTGGTCAATATGTTGTGCCTGACCCTGACATCATGATCAATATGTTTGCCTGGCCCTAACTCGACATCCTGGTCAATATGTTGTGCTTGACCATGACATAATTGTAATCATACTAAAGAAAACGACTAGAAATTTAACAATAATTAAAGTGTATGCACCAACATCAGCAGCAGACGATTGCGAAATGGATGATTTTTATAACACCTTGCAAGAAGCGATGGAAAAAGTTGAAAAAAGAGACATCTTGGTCATCATTGGAGATTTCAATGCGAAAGTCGGAGAGGAAAGAGCCGAAGAGGAGAGAAGTGTTCGAGGACCTTTTGGTCTGGGACACAGAAATGAGCGAGGAGAAAGACTGGTTGAATTCTGCACGGAAAACAACCTCTCCATTGCCAACACCTTCTTCAAACAACATCCACGAAGACTGTACACGTGGACCTCCCCTGATGGCAACGGCAGAAACCAAATAGACTACATCCTAGTGCAACAAAGATGGAGATCAAATGTGCTGGCGACAAAAACACTGCCAGGAGCAGACTGCGATACGGACCACGAATTACTGTTTGCAGTTTTCCAAACAAGACTACGTAGGATCAACAAAGGTTGCCAGCCAATACGCTTCGATGTATCAGCAATATCTACTGAATACAACATCAAAGTAGAAAACAAATTTGAGGCGTTGCTTGCTATACAGGAAGAGATGACATCTGAGGAGTTGACATCGTACGCAAGGGAGATTTTGATCTCGACAGCAAAAGAAATGATTCCAAAGATATTGCACAAGACACAGAGCTATATAACAGAGGAAACACAGAAACGCATTGCAGAAAGGCAACAATTAAAACAAATGGGAAGTAAGGGGACCAACACAGCATATAAAAACTGCGCAAGAAAAGTTAGAAGAGAAATAAGAAAAGATAAAAGAAGATAAATAGAAGAAACATGTAAGGATATAGAAAACCTACAACAACAAGGCAAAGAAAGAGATGCATTCAAAGCAATAGGAACACTGACAAGGGAATTCCGTCCGGTTCCATATGTCATAAATGACGAAGAGGATAACACATTAACAGAAACCAAAGACATACTGAATAGATGGAGAGAGTACTGCAGAACCATGTATGTAGACAGCACAAAGCGCTCAGTTACAATCCTACCAAAGGATGAGAAAGAACCTGAACCAACATTGGAAGAAGTACGCTCTGCAATTAAAAGCCTGAAAAAGGGAAAGTCCCTAGGATGCGATGATATCCCAGCAGAGCTAATACAAGCAGGAGGAGAGGCATGTGCTCGAGTCTATCACAAGCTGTATAAACAGATATGGCACAGTGTAGAGTGGCCAGAAGCATGGAAGAAATCAATTTATATCCCCCTCCCCAAAAAAGGCAACCTGAAGCTGTGCACGAACTACCGAACTATCGCACTGATCAGCCATGCTAGCAAGATACTCTTGCGAATCCTATTAAGAAGGAAAGAGAAAAGGTTTGAATCTGAAATTCACGTAGTCCAGGCAGGTTTTAGGAAAGACAGAGGGACCCGGGACCACATATTCAATTTAAGGAATATCTATGAAAAATGTAGAGAGTTTAATGTAGACCTGTACACATGTTTCATTGATTACACTAAGGCCTTCGACACGGTAAAACATCAAAATCTGTGGAGAATCATGAAGGAAATGGGATTTCCTTTGCATATAGTCCATATCATTGAAACATTATACCAAGATCAACAAGCGGCTGTCCGAGTATCTGGGCAAACATCAGATTGGTTTGCAGTACAAAAGGGAGTCCGACAGGGATGTATCCTCTCACCTTATCTGTACAACATGTATGCGGAATGTATAATGAGAAATGTACGAGAAGATGAGAACATTGAAAGTTTCGACCCATTTACGATTGGGGGGTACGAGATTCCAGAGTTACGATACGCAGATGACACAGTGATACTATCAAGAAGTTCGGAAGGGCTAGAGCTGCTACTTTCAGCCGTTAATGGACATAGTAAAGATCAAAATCTGTTCATAAACATAAACAAACCAAAGATAATGACCACCGATAAAACACAATGTCAGCATAAATTTACAGTGGGTGGTGAGGAAATAGATCAGATTACACATTTTAAATATCTGGGCTCCAGAATAGACAAAAATGGTGACTGCTCGAAAGAAATCAGAAGAAGACTAGCTATGGCAATGCAGAGACTGAACAGCCTGAAGAAATTATGGCAGGGCACCAACAAAACGATAAAAGTAAAAGTCTTGAGAGCCTGTGTTTTTCCTGTGGCAGCTTATGGCTGTGAAGCATGGACGATTACCAAAACTTCTAGACAAAGAATCGAATCCTTCGAGTCAAAATGTTACAGAAAGATCCTCAGAATACCCTGGACAGAGAAAAGAACAAATGTAGACATTCGGCAAGAGTTGAGCATAGAGGAGAACTGGTTTATCAATTCCATTTTGGCTAGAAAATGCAAATACTTTGGTCATATCAAGAGACACAACGGTCTTGAGAGGACGGTGATGGAAGGTATGGTGCCAGGCAAAAGAGGAAGGGGTAGACCAAGAAGACGATGGCACCAAGATATCCAGGAGTGCCTGAGTATGACTGTGGCGGAAGCTGGTGTTTTGGCAAGGGAACGAGTTTCTTTCAGACAGACTGTGATGGGAGCGACGTTCTACAAAGGACATGCTACATGAAGAGAGAGAGAGAGAGAGAGAGAGAGAGAGAGAGAGAGACCCTGACATCCTGATCAATATGTTTGCCTGGCCCTGACTCGACATCCTGGTCAATATGTTGTGCCTGGTCGGACTAGTGCCTCAGTTACCCAAAATAATTGTAAACCTGACTGGCTAAATAGAAAGGATAGAAGAAGGAATGCTAATCCGGTACTCAAAAATGTCTGCTGAAGTCGAATGCGTCGAACTGAAAGGTGCAAATATCACAGTCAAGCTGTAAACTACGATACAACTCTGGACAACATCCTGCTGCTCGCAAAGCCTTTTTCAGTGCTTGATAGCGGGAGATTGAGAACGAACGTAGATGGCGACGACGAATGACTCAGTAGTGTCTAGTCACTGTTTTGAAATACATCATTTAAACTTTTCTTGCCAGTGCCTGGACCTTCTTCAGAGCTTGACCCCATTGTGCCGTTCATGGTCTCTCTCTGGACTGACTATAACAAAAGTGGACCCCGATGGGATCTTGCTGGTGAGATTCCTTGAATGACTCAATAGTGCGTCATCAATGTTTTGAAATAAATCATATTAAACTTTTTTTTTCGCCAACGTAATCTTGTGACTGAACCTCCTTGAGCGCTAGACCCAATTGTGCCGGTCCTGGTCTCTCTCTGGGCTGACTATAACAAAAGTAGGCCCCGATGGGATCTTGCTGGTGAGATTCCTTGAATGACTCAATAGTACCTCGCCAATGTTTTGAAATAATTAATATAATTTTTCTCCCCCATGCGCTGGGACTCCTGCGGCGCTAGACCCCATTGTTCGGATCCCTAGTCGTTCTCTGTCTCACACTTTCTTTCTCTCAATGAACTGAGCAAGAGCAGTGTTGATGAGGTCAGGGAAAGTTGAAATACGAGATTGTCAACCCCAGGAGGAAGGGCTTTCCCCCTTGGCCCACTAGAAAATAGTAGGCGGTTGTTGACAGCAAGTGATTCACCAAACTGTGGCTCGTTGCTGGCCAGGCACAGGAACAAGATGGCGGACAGACAACGGTCTGCTCTAATTGAGTTGCTACAGCAAGATGGAAATGGAGAGTGTGTGGACTGTGGAGCGAAGAGTAAGTTCTAAAATACATTTATGAAATCGTTATCGAAGCGTTGGAACTGAAATATTGTTTGAGATATAGGTTACAAGCAGTAACAGATGAGCAGTTTTACAGCAGGAGTGTCAAGTGTGATTCTATCATCATTCTAATTCTTCAATCATCAAAATACATTTAAAATTACTTTTATTAGTATTGCTACTAATCTATTAGTATTAGGCCTATTAGTATTTAATTAGTATTACTATTAGTAGTATTAGTCTATTCTCTGTATTTTGTATAGGAATAATATTAGTATTGGTACTAGTACCATTAATAATAATACTTTATAATAGTAATACTAATACTAATAGTATTATTATTACTATTAGTCAGAGTGGGTGTATTGTATAGTTTAAATAGTTATACTCTATAGTATAAATTATAAATATAACTTCACAATCACATGTCATTAATTACTCATGACTGTTTAGTAATTACTAATAATCAGAAACCCTTTACTGTTTCTTAAGAAATATTAATTATACATTTTAGGTCTACTTGTTCTGTGTGTAAGGTTAAGCCTTTTTCTTATGAAGCACGTTTCTTTCAACCATGGCACAGACTAGTCGTAGATATTTGTTCTTGACTTTAATATTAATAGACCCTATGCTATACTATAGTCTATGTAACAAGAACAGAACATCTTTATGATTCAACAAACAAACAGCCCACCAGTCCTGATCAATCTCTTACTCAACACTCAATCTAGACTAAGACTAGCACTATTGTATGATGTGTTTGACAGTCAATTTAATCCAAAACATGTACTTATTGTACTACTACATGTTAAATATTAAATTGACTGTCAAACACATCATGATACAGACGTCTAATTATCATTCATCGAAATAATATAGATCTCTACTCTATAGTATATAGACTCAGACTGGAGAAAATAGACCTTTAACTGCATTTTAACTGCATAATTTTAAAAACATGATGCAGTGTAATAATTTTTGGAGATATTTAACCCTGAGGTGAGTGTACCAGAGTACTACTGTACACTAGGCACAATTTTTAATTTAACAGATTTAAGGTACATGTGTACACTTCTCAGAATACTTTCTCATCGTTAAAACTTAAATTACCACATCAAGATATCTATTGACAGTCATAATCAAATACATGTTAGAGATCTAATTGTGATAAATGTAAATGACATTTTTAGTGGCTTAATTTGTCCATCAAATTTGACAAAAAGGATATAGTAAGTAGTCGTAAAGAAGTAAAAAGCCAAAGTTTCAGGAGTGTCATTTGATTTAGTGTCCTGGGAGCACAGTGAGGATGGTTTTTTTAATACCTTCCTTGTTTATATATAAACACTAAGATAAATAAACATTTTTTCTATTTATACAGGATAAAAATGTATCTTATCATTGCATAACTAAACTGTTAGGACACACCTGCAGTGGCCACAGCTAATTAATATTCAAAATCTTACCTTCGTTGAACATATAAAAAACATCACTTATGAATAGTCATCGGGCAGATATGGCTCGAAAGCCTAGGAAGGCAGCTCATCTAGGAGAAGGGAAACTGATTTAAAACCATCTGAAGCCTTGCAGATAAGATACTGGCATATCTGGTCGGGTTTTTTCCGATATGGCTGTGCAACCTGTTTTCTGATAACTCTGAAAGTTGGTCAGCGTCTATCAAACCTGACAACCGACGATGTGCGAAGGAGCACACGCAAGAGGATACAATGCCTTATCTTAGAGTGAGGAAAGGCAACCTCAGCTGAGTGTTGTGGCAGGACAGACCAGGTCTTTATCCTTGGTAGGCGATTGGTCTAAGAGTGAAGCCCAGACAGGCGAACAGATAGAGCATTGCTCTACTGATCCGGCAGCTTCTGCAGCTTGCTTTGTTCCAAATGTATTGGTATCACCTTTTCCTTGATGCAAACAAGACAGACCAAGAGATGGCCCATCCTGCATGGGCAACACATGGTCTCTATACTTCTGCCTGGGCTTTGAGCTAAAAGCACAATTACTATCGTCTGAAGAGACGAAAAGTGTCAATGAATGAATAGTCATTAAGGTGACATTATTATTGTCTATTTTTCAGAGAGGTTGTGTACTGAGTTGCAAAGGATATCTAATGATCGGAAAATTTGGGGAGAGTTTTTGTTGAAGACCTATGTGCTACAGGGTTATTGATTTTGAATGATAGAATTAATTAATAAAACTATATAATGCAGGCAGAGAAACTACAAGTTACCCTGCGAGCGATGGAAAGATGCGTCCTCAGGATCTCAATCACAGATCGAATTCACAATGCTGAAATCAGAGAGCACACTCTATTTCGAGATGTCGTGGAGGCTGCATTGTCACGCAAATACCACTGGGCTGGCCAAGTGGTGCACATGCCAGATAACAGATGGACACTCAGAACGATGTTTTGGTGGTCATATGATTATACATGACCATGCAGCCGCCCACCCATACAGTGGCGAGATTGTCTGCTGAGAGACCTAGGTCCGGAATGGTACGACACTGTGAAAGATCGGACTGCATATATGACATTGTTGGCTGCCTCGCATACGACAAACCCACCGGACTGAAGTCGAGGATATTGTATTGTATTGTATAACCATATAACATGTATCAATTTGTTTAAATCGTATATTTCCTGTATTTTATTTGTTTGTTATTTAAGAACCTGACTGGGCATCATACACACTTGGAGTATTTGTGTGCCAGACATGTGCTGGACTTCATAGAGGGCTGTGTTCACCCCAGAGTCGAATCAAGTCCATATTCTTAGACAACTGGGATCATGACCAGGTCCAGGTTAGTGGACCATGATTATTTCCTGCTTGTGCTCTGTTGTTTTCCAATTTTCATCTTGTTTTATGAACATTGATTAATTAATAATTTGTTGTATTACGTTAAGCATAGCTGAGAAAGTGTGGGATGAAACATACTAGGTTCAGGTGGAACATACTAATCAAGCCCATCTCACGTAGGGGACGGCGTGGCCTAGTGGTTAAGTGACACGGCTCACAATCTGAAGGTGCTGGGTTCGATCCCCATCACAGCCCCGGCTGTTACCCCGGGGAAGCAAACCCTTAGACAATGCAGGAGGAAGCAGACCCTTACATAAAATGCATGCTGAAGGCCGACAGGCGCAAAATAAAAACCACAGTGCAACGCACACCGCCTTGGGGAATAGAGAAATAAGGCGAACGGGGGAGAAAAAAAAAGCCCATCTCACGTCCTCGTTTGTGCTCTTGGAAACAGGCTGTGTAACAGTAGTCTGACCAGTGAGGTTGGAACTGACACTGTAATTCTCATATTGGTGAGCTTACTGAGGAGCCTCACATTGCACTACAGCCTTTTCAAGCAGGCCTCGGGATGTAAGAAGAGCCACTCTAATATAGAATCATCAAGAATTAACTCAGCATGATTAGCTTCGAACAAGATAAGCACAATAGACGTTACTGCACTCTGGGCAGACCCGATAGGTGCTAACTTGACATGACTAGTTGCTTCTCTCTATCATGGGGTTTTTAATTTACCTTTTTTGTTCCAGTTGAAGCACAGGGCCACCACTACAGTTGACCTCTTTGCATTAAACCCATTTATGAGTATTTGCATTCATCATCATGTAGCATGTCCTTTGTAGAAAGTTGCTCTCATCACAGCCAGCCAATATGAATCTCGGTCTGCAGTCAATCTTCCCACCTGCTGCATGTTCATGTTTAGAGTAGCCTTGATATCTTGTATCCACCTTCGCCTTGGTCAACCTCTGGGTCGCCTTTCAGATACCATGCCCTGCATGACCGTTATTTCCAGTCCACTATAACGTTTGACATGACCGACAAAATTCAATTTCCGAAACATAACATTGTTTATGAGTCAATTTTCTTCAACATTCCGGTCTTCTATGATAGTTTTATTTGTCACTTTCTTTATCCAAGGAATTTTTTGGATTTTTCTGTAACATTTTGTTTCGACAGCTCCAATTTTCTCCTTTGCTACTTGTGTCATTGTCCATGTCTCGCACCCGTACATGTGCCACAGGAAATATGTATGTTCTCAGCATCTTCAGTTTTAGTTGCTTGTTAGTATTATGCCATAAATTTTGCATGTTGTTTAACTTCTGCATCGCCATGGCAAATGTCTTCTAATTTCTTTGAAACAGTCTCTGTCTTTGGATAATGTAGAGCCAAGGAATTCAAAATGTGTGACATTTTGAATTTCTTCATTATTAATAGCAATCTTGGGTTGCAGTCTTGTTTTGTCAGTGGGCATTATCTTAGTTTTCTTAATGTTAGGAAAAGGTTCTGAGCTTCACTGTGCTTCTGAACGGACATGAGCAGTCGTTCCAGGCCCTTGGCGCTGTTTGACAGCATGACTGTGTCATCTGCATATCTTAGTTCTGGAATTTCCTTTCCTCCTATTATGAATGGATCAAAATTCTCGTAGCTGTCATCAGTTTTTATCTTTCGCATGACGTTTTCTGCGTAGATGTTAAATAAATAAGGTGAAAGCATGCACCCTTGTCTGATTCCCTTGTGGATCTCAAACCAATCTGTTGTACCTTCATTGGTTCTAACAGCGGTTTGTTGTCTATTGTAAAGTGTTTCTATTAGATGTATCAGGTGTGTTGCAAAACCCACGTCCTTCATTATCTGCCACAGTTGCTGATGTTGTACAGTCGAATGCTTTGAAGCACATATAGAGGTTTACATTGTACTGTCTGCATTTCTTAAAGATGTGTCTCATATTAAAGATGTGATCTCGTGTGCCTCTGCCTCGTCTGAAACCGACCTTTTATTTCGTGTATTTCATACGCTCACTTTTTCCAGTCTCATCATGATTATACGTAATAAGAACTTACTGGCATGGCTTATCAGGGCAATAGTGCAGTAGTTGGTGCATAATTTTAGATTTCCTTTTTATTAGTATGGGGATATATACTGATCTTCTCCATGCTGTGGGCTATTCTGAACTGCACCAGATCTTCCTGTTTGCCTTAGTCTCCTTCGTTCTTCTATGAGTTGCAGTTTCTCATCTGTGAAATAAATTCTGTTTCCTGTACACTTTGAGTATCATATCTTGTGCTGTTGTGAATAAGATGTCTCTCATGTGTGTTGCCAGCTCACCTGCTGACATGCCCTCGTGCATTGCCAATGATACTTCAAATTTGCTTCATACTTCAATGCCGTATTCGTTTGGTATTGCGTCTACATTAAAGCGTATCAGTCTTTCCTCTTTGATGATTTTCTTCAGTCATGTTTTGTATTCTGCTACAAGTAATTGGTGATCAGGGAGTGTCTTTGTTGAAACTATATCTGACTTCCATCTTCATTGTATTAGGCTGTAGTCTATTTGGTTTCTAGTTTTCCCATCTGGAGAAGTCCATTTATATAACCTTCTGGGATGTTGTCTGAACAAGGTGTTTGTGATTGTGAGGTTATTCTCCAAGCAGAAATCAATTAGTCTTACACCTCTTTCGCGGTATTTGCATTAGCATTTAAATTACATTGGCTCTAAATGATGAGGTTGCTAGTCCTTAACGCAACCCTCTTAAGTTGTCTTTTACAACGTTCTTGGAATGTTACATTGGTAATATTCTTTTGAATATGGGGTGTAGCGGTTTTTATTTTTTGTTTGGTCTATAGTTTGTACAAGATGAGTTAGCCTGCCACATGTTCAGCCCATATTAGTCACCGTAGTGTAACATGCCTCACAGTTTACAGTGTAACTATTCTTTGTTTCTGTTTCAGACTCCAGTAAAATACATGTGTCAGTAAATAGCAAAGAAGTGTATGGGATAATTGATGCCTGTAAATAATCAAATGCCATAATTTTCGCTGTATGTAGATTGGTATGGTATAGGATGGTCTACTACTGGGATGTCAAGTATAAAAAATATATGTGCAAACAAAGGTCGACCTCTATTTCACAAATCTAGATCAAACATATTCTTGACGTCATGGGTTCCTGATGCCACATGAGCGTATAACCAATGAATCTGTGAATTTTAAAAATATGTTCTTTGAAAAAAATCGTATATACTCCTACTGCATTGTCCCCATCTTCCTGTACGGCTCCGAGACCTGGACACTACTACAGCGGGCCAGCAGCATCTTGAGGCCTTCCACCTGCACAACCAGAGGCGCATACTCTGGATCTACTGGCCGAACCTTATTTCCAACAGTGAAGTAGTTCTACGTACTCAACTTGCAGGCATTGCTTCAACAATTGACCGCTGTCGCCTCTCCCTATTCGGTCACGTCTGCCTCCCCCAGGAAGTCTCAGTCCACAAGATACTCTGTCAGGCTGTGGGGGGCGAGGGACGGGAAGAGGCTGTGCTCATCCTTGAGACATCCACGGGGCCACCCTCGCAACTCCTGGCTAAAACGAACAGAATTGCAGGCCGCCTGGAATGCGCATATCAGACATGGACATGGTCATTCGACGTGACGGTCTCTAGTCGCCTAAGCGTTCTATTGATTGATAACTCATGACCTGTGATAGCTCAGTTGGTAAGGAATGTAGTGGAAAGTTTAGAAATTCTTATGTCGATGGTTTGAATTCATTTGCAACAATTTTTCTTTTTTCAATGTTGAATGATAGAAACTTTTTCAATTTTATTTTGAAAACTATTATCGAAGACGTGAATTTGATTTCTCAATTTTAGAATTGATTTTGTATATGCTAAATATTTTACACAGCAATATTTTGTGTGTGTTTTGCAGGGAACAATCTTTGAAGAAAATCCATGCACTTTCACAAAAAAATGTTTGCGTCAAAGGACTTTAAATTTCCTTCACTATTGATGGGTTATTGTTGCTAGTGACAAAAATAAGTAGGTCAGTTTTTACTTGGGCATAATACATGAGCAGCAATCTGCATTATTAAAAGATTCTTTGATTTTACAGTCCTATAATTCCTTGATTTTACTGCCTTCTCATTTCTTGATATTACTGTGTTCTCATTTCTTGATCTTACTATCTTGCTCGAGGTCTGCGTGGTAAAAAATAATTAAAGATCCCGCCACACCATGCGGCGCAAAGGAAATATTTTGTTAGGCTCATATTATTTTGTAACCCATGACACTTAGTGGATGATGTGGTCAGTATCATGCCAGCCGCCTTTTCTTCCCAGACTGAACGGGTACTCATTTAAGGCTGGGTTGACCCGGGAGCCGTTGCAGTTTGAAAAAAACATTTCCGCCTCAACTGGGGAATGAACACAGGACCACTCAGTTGCAAAGCCAGCACGCTAACCACTGCGCTACGCGGTTTTCGAGGTCTGCGCGGCCTAGGGGCGAAACTTCCGCTGCACATTCCCAATGCACCCGGTTAGAATCCCACAGTGTCCAATTTAGCGGACACTAGATTTTTATCAGTGCTATCGCTCATCCAAATATAGAAAGTAATGGCAACCCACCATACTTGACAATTGCCAAGAAACTTATAACAGCCAAATAGTTTGGCGGTTGCAAGAAGCCACGTTCTACAAACGACATGTTACTTACTATCTTGCTCATTTCTTGCTTTCTTGCCCATTTCTTGATTTTACTGTTTTTATTTCTTGATCTTACTTTCTTGCCCATTTCTTGATTTTACTGTTTTTATTTCTTGATCTTACTATCTTGCTCATTTCTTGATTTAACTGTCCTCTCATTTCTAAATTTTACTGTCTTTTCATTTTTTGCTCTCAGGCAATGAACATTTTTGGTAACAATAAAGCCAAGGAGAAGTATGAACAATGCGTGCCAGTGTACTATAAAAGACCCACCAGCCAGTCAGTGGAGTAAGTACCTTGTGTTGTGCATCTTTCTTGTCCGACCTGCCTATCAAATGAATTGTCTCTCATATGGGAAAGTGACCCTTGTGGAGTCTGTCACCAAACACAGAGTAAAGTAAAGGATGGTTTACAAAAACTTTGCGTTGAATGGCTAGATGAAATGCAATAACAAATACAGCTGGAGATTTGGGAGAGAAAGTGGAGTTGGATAGGTCACACCTTCAGAATGAAACAGTAAAACAAAAATATGCACTGAGTTGGAGCCCACAGGGGATAAGAATAGAGGGGGTGAACAAAGGAGGATTGTGCGTGAGTCTGACTGCCCTATCCTGTAGAGACTTATGGCCACAAGTACTTCAACATATATAGGCAAGTTAATGTTTACGATACGCTGTAATGTGCCATGACCAGGTCACTAACACAGTCTCTGATATAGGAAATTCCGACAGTAATTTTGCTGAATTGCTGCTGATTACAGTAACATTTTTGATGCAAAATTGTTCATACAACATACTGACCAAGGCCCAGCCTCATTTACACACCATGCACCTCAAAACAGCTATTATAGCAGCCTGTCCAACAAAGGGGGGATCATCACTATGTTTCACAGAACGAGGGGGAATTTCAGTGGTCCGCCTCGGGTGTCGTAGGTCACGTGTTCGATTAACAGTGGAGACCGGGATTTTTGATCTTCTGCTAAAAATTCCCATGATCTCTAGGTAGTGAAATTGGACTCCCGTGTTCAATGTCAAGCATCAAGCACGTTGAAAATTCCTTGCCAGTTGGAAATCAAAAAGAATAGGCTTAACGGCCGCTGTCTGGACAAAATTCAAATTAAATATCTACCCAAGTTATTTGTACCTTTAGGGGACGACGCGGGCTAGTGGTTAAGTGACACGGCTCTCATCCCGAAGGTGCTGGGTTCGATCTCCATCACAGCATCAGCCGTTACCCCAGGAAGCAAACCCTTAGAAAATGCAGGAGGAAGCAGACCCTTACATAAAATGCATCCTGAAGATGGATGCACTGGGCCAACAGGCACAAAATAAAAACCACAGTGCAATGCACACCGCCTTGGAAAATAGAGAAATAAGGCGAACGTAAAAAAAAAAATTGTACCTTTCTCCAGGTGGTTTGTTGAGAGCAGCTATAGATGGCACCTACTGGCTGCGGGTCTACTTAGCTCTAATGTTTGAGTCTATTAAGATGAACTCGCACATTGGTTAAACCACCTTACAAGAAACTGGTTGTATTCAGACTCTGTAGAGTGTTCTAAACCAGTATAAAAATGTTAGGTTCAGTTAAGAAGCTCATTATTTCACTACAGCTGGAGGGATCAGGGCCCACCTCCTTCAGTATGCCCTGGAATATAATAAGAACCACCGCAGCCAGTGAAAATTCAACAAGAGCAACTTCGATCAACAACAACACGTGTAACCATATAAATAGAAAACTAACAGGGAGGAAAATGTTAACAAATTACTCTGTCGTAAGGGGAGAGGAGACTAACGATGTTGGTCAGGTCGGGAGAGGAGACTAACGTCTGGTCAGACAAAACATACTAGTCGGACATGTTAGTCAGGATCAGGCAAAACATACTGGCCGGACATGTTAGTCAGGGTCAAGAAAAATATACTGGCCAAGACCTTCCACTTTGACCTCCTCTGGAAACTGACTGTTTTCATGGATGTCTGGCTAACGAGTTTGGGGGATCAACATGATCCCTGTAGTAGTGAGTGACTCGCAGATGTAGCCAAGCATAACACAACTGACTGGAGGACCCCAGTCTACCTTCATCAGCACGCTTGGGATGTGAGAAAAGCTACTGCAACCCACCACTTAACCCCCTTTCCAGGACACATAAAAGAGTTATCTTACTCATTGTGGGTATTCAACAAAAACTTTGTCTTAATACAAAGGTTAATGCAACTGTGATTATTATACAGGCTGATTCACAAGTATCCCTACATCTGGAATAATGTTATTTTGTTTCTGTATTTCGTAACCATTTAAAGATTCTTCAAATTCTTAATACAACAATGAGATATATATATTTGTTATTAGACAAAGGGGGCGCATGAGCTACAGCGGTCAGCGACCCATAGCTCTCTGCTAAGGTCAGGGCCAGCGAACCAGAGCTGCCAAGGCCCTTCTACACCTTCACGCGGTGATCCTGGATAACAGGCTGCAGCAGAGCAGACTGGCTAAGGAGAAGGGATCGATGAGGGAATGCTAACCCGGTACTAAAAAAGTGCTTGCATAACTCGGATGTTATGGATCGAAAGATGCAAATATCGCAGTCAAGCTGTAAACTATGACACAACGCATTCCGTTCTCTGGACTACATTCTGGTACTTAAGCCCTTTCAGGGTTTGGTAGCAGGAGATTGAGAACGAACGAAGCCAAGCCATTAGACAAAGGCATTTTTAGAAAGGTACTAGGGCTAAAGATGCACCATAGTGAATGAGTTGACAACAGCCAGTGACTCATAGCTGGCTATACCTGCATCAGGATCAGCAAAGCTGACCAAGATCCTATTCCGCCTCCGATCCGACTGCCTTGGAAACCAGCTGCACTAGTATAGTCTGGCTAAAAGAATGGGGATCGCAACAGGGAGGCAAACCT
The DNA here is from genome assembly GCA_036924085.1 of Ariolimax columbianus. Classification (NCBI taxonomy): domain Eukaryota; kingdom Metazoa; phylum Mollusca; class Gastropoda; order Stylommatophora; family Arionidae; genus Ariolimax; species Ariolimax columbianus. The sequence continues at coordinate 74,820,350 of JAVGWX010000006.1, forward strand.
GGCACTAAAAAAAGCCAGCTGAAACCAGATGTGTCAGGCCGAACGGCATATATATCGCAGCTTCACGGTAATCGGCGACACTTCTTAACTTAATGTCATTATACTGGTTTAGAAGACTGCAGAGTCTGTATACAACCAGTTTTTGTCTTGTTTTTCTCATAACCGCAAGAGGTTGTAGGGGCATTACTCAGTGTGTCTTGGGCATCTTGCTTACCGGGCAGGGCCAAATCTCTCCTAGCCGATGTGTTTGTCTATTATTGTCCTGTGACTACATTTTACAGCCACATCAAAACCGACACTGTTTGCAAATAGGACGAAGGATATCAAAGCGGCATGCACTAGACCATGGAAATACGGCTCAGGGTGACTGAAATACTGTTACATATAGTCGATGACCAAGCCAGGATAATCAGAGGGAAATTAACATTAAAAAATGAACAAACTTACTAATCCAAATGGAAAACAGCAACATGTTTCTGTGGACACATGTAAGTTGTCGACTAGGGTGAATCCCAGTCAAATCTGTGACATCTATAATGAACTAAAACACCAGAGTGAAGTTAGACCTGTGACCTGTTAGGCGCCATCTCTGCTGCTCTTTTTCACCACGTTCTTTTCAGAACGAACGCTGAAGAAAAAAAAGGAAAGGCACCTAACTGGAAAAAAATTAACATTGTTCCCTTTGCATGAAAATCTTTTCAGTCGCCCTGAAAGTATATTGACTTTCAAAATTTGGTATTTCTTAGTTGAAAGAAAGTAAAATAATTTTGATGCTTCCCCAGTGCATTAAAGAAAGAATGGATTGTGGCAAAGTACCAACGTCTGGAGTTTACCGATCCTGACAGACAGGGGGCCTACAACTGCCAAACTAAGACTGGCATGTTGTGGAAACTTGGACGGGACAGGAAGCAGTTTGCTCAGCGCAAGTTTGTCCTGTCCCTCTCAGACAACACTCTGTGCTACTACATAAGTGAAGACAATGGCAAGGTCTGGTCTGTGTTCCATGTTGTTTTGTGTTTGTTCTTGTCAGCTGATGATGTTCTATTTAAGTACAAGGTCTGTTCAAAAAGTTTCAGAACTTCTTTTTGTGGTTTACCTGGAGCCTTGTCTGCTTCAAAATACTCTCCCTTCTCTATTAATAAATCACTTTCAGCGTCGTGGTTTCCACTTCTGGTAATCATTTTTAAGGATTGTGCAAATTGTCTTTAATTTCTTTATTGATCTGAAATCGTTGCCCTTTTTAAGCTAGTTTCCAGTTTAGGAAATAGAAAAACATCTGATGAGGCCAGGTCAAGTGAGTAGAGGGAATGGAAATGTACAGTTGTCTTTTTTTTGGCCAAAAATGTAAGTGATCGGGATGGCTGGTACATTGTGTATTGTGGATGAACCAGTTTCTCTATAACTCTGGCCTTTTTCTCTGAATGTTTCTCTGTTAGTGTGTCATGAAATGATCCATTCTCCTGCTATTTCCTGAACCATCGGACAACGATTGGAACACATCATTTCACAAAATTGGGTAACATGAGCATCGTCAGATAATTCTGTGAACCACACCGACTATGAGTCATATGTTGATTTAAATCATTCGTGACAATGCATATGGCTCATACACTGACACCCATAAGTTTGTTTTAACATTTCACGAGACTCTTGTGAATGTCTTCTTGAGCTTCAAGCAAGACTTGCTGTTGATTTACTACTCATGGAATTCAGACATCTCGTAACGCAATACGTATGCACGAAAACAAACAACAGAAAAACTCGGGGCAACAGCAGGTTACTTAAGAAACTCATCACTAGAAAGCATCACTGATTGAAGGTTGCTATGACACAGTATTTGCATTCTTCTTCGTCTTCTTCGTTCTCAATCTCCCACTACCAAACCCTGAAAGGGCTTAAGTAACAGAATGTAGTCCAGAGAACGGAATGCGCTGTGTCGTAGTTTACAGCTTGGCTGCGATATTTGCACCTTTCGGTCCAACACATCCGACTTCAGCAAGCATTTTTTGAGTACCGGGTTAGCATTCCCTCTTCGATCCCTTCTCCTTAGCCAGTCTGCTATGCTGCAGTCTGTTATCCAGGATCATCACGTAGAAGTGTAAAAGGGTCTTGGCAGCTATGGTTCGCTGGCCCTGACGCTAGCAGTCAGCTATGGGTCGCTGATCACTGCAGCATCTTGATCCCGTATTTGCATTCAAAAGTTGGGGAATTTTTTGAACAGACCATGTATATTTAATACATTTTTGATATGAATCGCAGGGAGGAAATATACAAATTGTTATCTCCACATCAAAGTTCAGTTGCAATGGAAGTTTTGGAATGTGTTCACAATGGGTATCAATACTTCAGTTTCTTGCTAACCACTTTTTTTTTTTTTTTTTTTTTTGCGTTTGCCTTATTTCTCTATTCCCCAAGGCGGTGTGCCTTGCATTGTGGTTTTTATTTTGCGCCTGTGAGCCCAGTGCATCCGACTTCAGCATGCATTTTATGTAAGGGTTTGCTTCCGCCTGCATTTTCTAAGGGTTGCTTCCCCGGGGTAACTGCCGGAGCTGTGATGGGGATCGAACCCAGCACCTTTGGGTTGTGAGCCGTGCCACTTAACCACTAGGCCATGCCATCCCCTTAACCACCATTTGAACTGTTGCTAGCGACCATAAGCTCTGGAGACGGTGCACTCGAATTGCTGCATCAATATGCGCCTGACCTGGTCTTGGAAGATCTTTTGTTAACTCGCGTCCTTCTTTAAACATCAGTGTCCAGTTCTTCACTGTTGTCTTCAACACACTTTTGACACCATACACTGCCTGCATTCTGCGATGAATGTCAATTGGTCGACATCCTTCGGCTGTTAGAAACCGAATCGCCGCTCGCAGATCAACATTGGACGGATTCCATATCACACCAGCCATGTTTTCAACGGTTTGCCGAAGAAACTATAAGTCAGAGGATAATGAAATTTGGAAACTTGAGGTTGGTATGTGCTGTTTACACTAAAAGTGGCGTCATCATGCGCACTGTACGTATGTTCACTTGGTGCAGTTAGGTCCAGTTTCATTTGAACATGACTCATATTTTGAGGGTGTCCCCCTAAAGTATATTCTAAAATATATTGTTATTTTTCTCCCATACATTTCACTTCTACTTTTCTTTCCTCTGTGGTTTTCGGCAGTGGTTATGTTTGTTTATATTACCAAAATATTGTAACTGTCTCACTCTTGTTGTGTGCATTAATTCTCTTTCTATCTCAAACTTTTCCTTGCTATGCATTTTATCATGTTTTTTGCTGTTTGTCAATATGTGCCAAAACATTAACCAAATGTTCATCTTATTAGCAATACTGAAACCAATACATTTATCAATTTGCAAAAGCAGAAACCAAATGGTCCTGCAAGCGGCCTTTAAACGTGTCTATTGACAGATGACATGGAAGTGATTAACCAAAATCCAGACACTTTTACAATACACCCTGAATATATAAGTATAGCTAATCCAGAACTATTTTTAAGATGCACAATAGCTCAGTTGGTATTGGAAAGTTTTGAAACCCTAAATTCATTGGTCATCCGGCTTGCTGAAATTGTTTAATATGTTTTTTCAAAGTTGTTTATTGAAAACCTTTTCAATTTTTGTATTTTATTTTGTGAGACATCTAAAACATCCATCATTATTGATGATTTAAATACTCTTGCATGTCATAAAAGACAACTAAATACAGTTGTGCACTGATCTAGCAAACTCTACATGTAAAACACAGGGAATGGAAGCTACCTATACCAGAGCACATCAATGATTTTAACGTGGGCTACCTGCAAGAAGGCCAACTGTAATAGTGGCCACATTGGAGTGATAAAGGATATGTTATTATGAGATGATATATTAACCTTTTACAGTCCGGCATAAATTTATTTGTTTTGTGTCTTAACCCTTTACAGTTCAGCATAAATTTGTTAGTTTCGTGTCTTAACCCTTTACAGTCTGGCATAAATTGATTAGTTTTGTATCTTAACCTTTTACAGTCTGGCATAAATTGATTAATTTCGTGTCTTAACCCTTTACAGTTTGGCATAAATTGATTAGTTTTGTATCTTAACCCTTTACAGTCTGTCATAAATTGATTAGTTTTGTATCTTAACCTTTTACAGTCCGGCATACATTGATTAGTTTTGTATCTTAACCTTTTACAGTTTGGCATAAATTGATTAGTTTTGTATCTTAACCTTTTACAGTCCGACATAAATTTATTATATTTGTGTTGTAAACCTTTACAATCCTGCCAAACTGATTATATTCATGTTTAATCAACTAGACTGGACTGTAAAGGATTAAAGGAGCATGCCAGTCTGTGGTAGATGACTTTTATTGGACTCGTATCTAGTAAGGAGGTCCTGGTCAAGTCTGTGACAAGAAGAAAGAAAGAAGACAGAAGCCAAGGAAGACAAAAATCTGAGATTGCATGAAAAGTTGGCTCGATCAACAAAGAACATCTAAAGGGCAGACATTATCAAAGGACAAATGGGTTGTGGGGGGAATTGATCATCATTGCCTGTATTACTAGGTGGCTGTACAGCATTTGTCCATTTGAATATCTTATTCTATTCATTTTCCTTCTTCTCTTCATTTGCTATTGGCATCATGTAGTGTTTAAATAACATTCTTGTAGAGTCTCATTGAAAAGTTGCACGTTTCAGATCTTAAATCATGTGTAGTTGCTATTAGCCAAGATAGCAAAACATATCCTCATTGAGGTAGGGACTTGAGGCTGAAGATGCAGTGTCATTTTCAGGAAGAGTACTAAAAAAAGGAAGAGATTGAGGAACTTTCAAGATACATTTCTGACAGAAATGTGCAATCTCTTCTCATTATGACCTATCAGACGACATAGAACAGTGGTTCTCAACTTTTTCCGGGTTGCGAACCCCTGAAGCCAATGATAATTCAGGTGTAGTGGGCCTAGCGATATACATAGGGGTGAAGATTACAAGAATGAATACAAAATATTTCTGGGGTATCAGACTGAAAGTTAAAGAACTGCTGATTTATTACCTTTTTTTACATACAAATATTACTCTCTCTCGAAGTAAGATTAAGTGAAAACTGATAAATGATTGTGATTAGCAATTAGGATACCGGCCTCCTGGTTAGGAGGACACAAATTAAATCCCGGTAAAGCCCTAGATTTTATTCTTTTTTGTTTGAAATGGAAACCTATCCTTCACAACTGATGCTGGGGCAAGCGACCTTTGTCACTCAGTTGTATATACCCCTCCCAGAGAACCACAGAGTGGGGGAAATGTTGCGATAATGGTTTTTAAAAAAAGATTGTCCGAAACTACTCGTATTGAGTTCTTCACTCTAGGTGGATTTTCTTGCGTAACAAAAAGGTTGTAGTGGCTCTTCATTGTATCTCTGGGTATACTGAAGTAGGTGGACCAAGGCCCTCCTGGCTGTAGTGCAATGATAGGTTTCTCAGCAGGCTCACCACCACAAGGATCATCTCATTGACCAGATTGATGCAACACATCATGTCCCCAAGTGGACGGCAGAGTATTGGTCATATGCTTCATCTGGACCTGACATAAGCATCTTAGTAGAAAACAATTATGTCACTGCAGTGTTTATTCTCATAGGGCTAAGGAATAAAGGCCACTTGACCCTGCAATTGCCACGTACGGTACAGGTTTTTATTTTGCTTCCAATAGAAAAAAAAATCAATGGTTGTACCGAGAATTTTAACGCATGTCCTCGTGGTCAAAGACTCGCATCCAAACCGCTTGGCCAGGAGCTCATTAGCTACTTAGTATCCTTTAGATAAATCAAAAATTATAAGATGCCGATAATAATCCTTTTCAGCAACGACAACCCAAGTCAGAGGCAAATCTAGACTTCCTTAATGCTGTATTTGTACCAGAGAAGATTGGAAACCCATATGGTCTTCAGATAACATATTTCAAAGATGGGTCAACCAGAAATTTGTTTGTCTACTCCGAGAGCTCTAAGGTATGTATTTGTATGAGTAGTTCTGTTTCTTTGTTTGATAAATATCAAGTATAATTTGTATTTAGGATGTGCTTTATTCTTTGATACTGAAGTTTGTTCTATAACTTAGTTTGCTGTTACCACAAGTAATGGGGAGGAAGACTAACGTCTGGTCAGGCACAACATGTGTTAGTCAGGGTCAGGCAGAATATACTGACCAAGACCCTCACCTCGGCTTCCTCGCAGCCCTCCCTGGAAATGGGCTATTTTCATGGCAACCTGGCTAACGAGGCGAGGATCGATGTGATCCCTATAGTAGTGAGTGGCACGCAGATGTAGCCAGGCATAACACAACCGCCTGGGGGACCCTGGTCCATTTTCATCAGCACTCTCGGGGTGTGAGGAAAGCTACTGCAACCCGCCACTTAATATCCTTTTCATGACACACAAAAGAGTAACCTACTCATTGTGGGCATTCGCAAACAACAACATGTGATGTTAAGAAATGCCATTATACATCTCATTGAAACATTATACCAAGATCAACGACCCGTTTGCTGAGTATCTGGTCAAACATCAGATTGGTTCGCAGTACAAAAGGGAGTAAGACAGGGATGTATCCTCTCACTTTATCTATATAACATCTATGTGGAATGTATAATGAGAAATGTTAGAGAAGACGCAAACATTGAAGGTTTTGATATATTTACCATTGGCCGATACAAGATTCCAGAGTTACGATACGCAGACGACACAGTGATACTATCAAGAAGTGCAGAAGGGTTAGGGCAGCTAATTTCAGCTGTAAATCAACACAGTAAAGATCAAAACCTGTTTATAAAATTAAACAAAACAAAGATAATGACCACTGACAAAACACAATGTCAACATAAATTTACAGTAGATGGGGAGGAAATATGTCAGGTCACGCATTTTGAATATCTGGGCTCCAGAATTGACAAGAATGGCGACTGCTCGAAAGAATTCAGAAGAAGAATAGCCATGGCAATGTAGAGACTGAACAGCCTGAAGAAATTATTGCATAACAAAATGACAAAAGTAAAAGTCTTGCGAGCCTGTGTTTTTCCTGTGGCAGCGTATTGCTGCGAATCATGGACAATTACCAAAACTTCTAGGCAAAGAATCGAATCCTTCGAGTCAAAATGTTACAGAAAGATCCCCAGAATACCCTGGACAGAGAAAAAGACAAATGTAGACATTCGGCAAGAGTTGAGCATAGAGGAGAACTGGTTTATCAAATCCATTATGGCCAGAAAATGTAAATACATTGGTCACATCAAGAGACACAACGGTCTCAAGAGAACGGTAATGGAAGGTATGGTGCCGGGCAAAAGAGGCAGGGTTAGACCAAGAATATGATGGCACCAAGATATCCAGGAATGCCTGAGTATGACTGTGGCGGAGGCCAGAGTTTACCAAGGGAGAGAGTTTTTATCATACAGACTGTGATGGGAGCAAAGTTCTATAAAGGACATGCTACATGATGAGACAGGCTCTCACGTGGTATCCTTAAGGGAAGAGAAATAGAGGTAGGCTAAAAAATACATGGTGAAGAGAATGTGAGAGGGAAATACGATTAAATGGTTAAACCTAGCATGGGGCAGAAAGAGTGGGGCAGGATGGTACATACTGGTGAGATGTGGTCAATGACTTATGCACCGAGAGGACTGAATGGCTTTGATTGTTTGACTTGTGATGTTTTAATTTGGCCAGTCCTGGATACAGGTATAATTAGGTTGAAACATAGGTTGTTAAATTTTCTTCATATTGGGTCGTGACAAATTTTCTTCATAATGTGTTATTGGGTTCCATAGTCCTGTCATTTTTTTCTTGATGGTGTCTGTAGTCCTGTTTTAGCCCTGAAATCAACTTTTAACCTTGGTAAGGACTGTCTAGTCCTGTTTTAGCCCTGAGAACAACTTTTAACCTTGGTAAGGACTGTCTAGTCCTGTTTTAGCCCTGAAATCAACTTTTAACCTTGATAAGGACTGTCTAGTCCTGTTTTAGCCCTGAGAACAACTTTTAACCTTGGTAAAAACTGTCTGTAGTCCTTAAAATGTCTTGATTTATTTGGTGTGGCTACAAGTCCTGTTAATTTTTGTTGTGCCTTGATGGCTTGTTTTTGTTCTGTTTTTTATTCTGTTCAAAAGAATCAACTTCGCTGCACTGCTGGCATACCCATAGGTGCTCATTCTCTCTCAGTAAACAACAAAGAGTTTGGATAGAATCAAAGTAGCGGATAAATTAGACCATAACAAGTTTTTTACAATATAACCACCTACAAGAACAAGATGGCATAGCTACAAATTAACTAAAGAAAGACTAGATTAGATATTAGGAAATATTTTGTTAGTCAGAGAGTGGTGAATGCTTGGAATGCATTGCCACAGGAAGTAGTGGAGGCAGGGAGAATTAATGCATTTAAGAATAGATTGGATGCACATAGCTTTTAGAGCAAGGTAATGTAAATGAAACTGGTTTTATACAGACTCTTCTAAACCGGTATAAAGACATTAAGTTAAGAAGGTTCCTGTCGCTCATTTGGTTGTATTCACTAATGCTCTGACCTCTTGTGCGTCCCATTCCACTTAGATCTCATGTGATTTCGGATTTATGCGATCTGTGAATTGCTGATTCATCCATTGCGGTGCCATCCTCCAACAGTCATTTATTGATAAACTTCAAAATATCACTTTTATTCCTATTTAGTGTGCCTGTATTGGGTGCTTGCGAGGATATGACCTCATTCATTGCTATGATCTCCATTGTGACTAGGACAGTATATCCACACTAGTCTCTGAAGTCTCTATAGCTGCCATCCAGCCATTTCGTGGCCAATTCTTCTGTACTTTCCGAAGTAAAGATGAGTAGAGGTATGCTCAAGTCTACTCAGCTACAAATGGTCACCAGATTTGCTGTTAGGGAACGCAAGACAGGGAACTGATAATAAAAAAACTGAGATCTAGTACAGATTGCCAGCTCTTCATCTCATACGACAATAGTATAAGCCGTTGTGCTACCTTCACCTTGGTTGAAAGTCTGGCAGAGGTTAACCCCTCCCTTTGCTAAGATTTCATAACCTAGTGAAGTTTTTCATCTGTGGCTGGTTTTGCTTTACAGGAAATTGTGGATTGGTTTATGTGCATCAGAGCTGCCAAGTGGGAAAGGAGAAGGATAGCTTTCCCAGACAGGGATTTGACACAGGTACAGACTCATTTCTCGTTTTATCTATCTTATCTATCTCCAGTCCACTTATGTCATTAGATGTTGTGGGGAGGTGTGACCTCCTTTGTTTTAAATTTTTTGGCAGGTGAAAATCCACTGGTGACTTGCCAGGTAAATCCCAGCATCTGTTAGCCCCTGGAATATACGATCACCTATTTTTGGGACTGGTGGAGGTGGAAGCGTATATTTAGAGGAAGGTAGACCCGCAGCCTGTCAGACGCCATATAAGCCACTCTGCTAACCAAGACCTGAAGTTATAGCCACACAGTCCCCCTTTTTTTCCACATATTCTCTGTGGGGGCAAATATTCCTAGAATAATTTGAGTGGATTTTTAGCTTTAATTTTGCCAGAGCTGCGGCTGTTTTTCCTACTCTTTTCGATTTCCAACCGCTAAGATATTTTTAACGTGCGCACCACTGCACACGGATGTCTGATCTCACTACTCAAAGATCAGGGGAAATATTTACCAGATGATCCGTGCGAGAAAATCCCGGTCTCCACCGCGATTTGAACCCGAGACGAACCCCTTACCTCGAGACCACTGGGTCCCCCCTGGTTTTATTTTAATCTTTCTGACAAGAGCTGGAGACCATGTCGGTGAGTGGACAAAGCTGGAGACTATATCGGATAAGTGTTCAAAGCTGGAGACCATTGCCAGTGAGTGGATGGTGTGCCATCTATGACATACAGTATTCATAATAAAAATATATATTAATTTTAAGCGTTAAATGTCATTAGTGTTGAAATGGGGATACCACATAATTTTTATTTGTGAAGTATGTTGAAATTGTAACTTTATCCCATTTAAAGTATTACTACTTTCACTGTAGTCTGTATCAAAGTTGAAGTCTTAACCGAACTTGAATGTAATATTAATGTGCAATCCAAATGCACGATCATTTGGCCTGATCAAATATTACATCATTTCTCTGCTCTTGAACTGCTAATTTTATTGCACAGAATGCCACAACTTTAACAATTCACCTACAATGTAAATACCTAATGGAAGAAATTTAATTAAACTGAAGCTGCGCATGTATTAGATTGTCGGCAATGTCTTAAGAGATGGAGAGTAACACACATGCTAGATGTTGAAGTCTCATCAAATCATATAAAAACATAATTTGCACACAGTGAAATTTCTCTCTCCTCTCGTACAACTCGGCATTCGTCCAACTTTGTCTAATAAAGAGCATATACAGATGAAATATACCCCAATATTGCATTGAAACATTTGAAGCTCGTTGAGAGAGTTTGCAGGGCAGGTCTTTGGCTATTTTTTATAGTTCTCAGTAATAGCTGAATATATCCTGCATATTTTTTTTTTTTTTTGTATCGGTCAGTCTCGCATTGGCTTTTGCATGCTAAGTATCATTTGCACAAGCTCCATAAAATGTTATTTTATTGCTATTCTTGGTTATTCTAAAATATTTTCATTTAGAATAAGTAATTAAGTGTCCAAAAAAAGATTACTGATTCAAACAAGCCTAAAAGCTAAAAGAAAAGTAGAAGGAACAACAATTGAACCAAAAAAAAGAAGTCATTACAAAGTTTGAAAGTGGAACTCCCATCTTGAACCTGGTCACTCAATATGACATGACAAAATTGACAATATAGTTAGTCCATATTAAAAAATCATAAGGGCTAATTTAGCGAAAGGACTGACTGTTCTTGCTGTGAATAGGTCACCTATAATTGAAGAAATTTATAAATGTTTGTTAGTCTGGATTAATAAAAAACAGTTGGTTAGTGACTGTTTTTGAAACATTATTTGTGAAATTGCAAAGCAGTTGTATCGTGACCTTAGCGAGACACCCCTGGAACCAATGATCAAATGGATGAATTTAAGACAAGTAGGAAGTGGTTTGATAGGTTTAAGAAGCAAAGTGGCATTCATAGTATTGTATGGTATGGAGAGGCTGCCAGTGCTAACAAAGACGATCTTCAAAAGTTTGTTGGGGATCAAGATGCCGTACAGCGCATGAGTTGCAGTGGTCAGCGACCCATAGCTGACTGCTAGTATCAGGGTTGGTGAACCAGAGCTGTCAAGACCCTTCTACACCTCCATGTGGTGATCCTGGATAACAGGCTGCAGCAGTGCAGACTGGCTAAGGAGAAGGGATCGAAGAGGGAATGCTAAACCGGTACTCAAAGAATGGTTGCTGAAGTCGGATGTGTTGGACCGAAAGGTGCAAATATAGACAGGCTTACACTCTTGTTGTGTGCTAATGCTAATGATAACCTCAAAATTAAACCTTTGCTTGTCGACCACTCTGAAACCCCAAGAGTGTTCAAGAAAAATATTGTTATAAAAAGTGTAATGTTCAGGGCTAATAGTGAAGCTTGGGTAGCAAGGCAATTCTTTGCTGAGTGGATTCATGAAGTGTTTGCTCCAGGTGTGAAAACCACTCTAGGCCCTTTTGATAATGGACAATGCTCCTGCTCACTCTCCAGCCTTGGAGGAAGATTTGGTGGGGGTCATCCAAGTGAAGTTCTTGCCCTATAATAGCACTCCTCTAATCCAATCCATGGATCAGCAAGTCATTTCAAACTTCAAAAAGCTCTACACAAAAGTACTTTTTCAAAGGTGCTTTGAAGTGACCTCTGACACAGAGTTAACCATTAGATACTTTTGGAAGAACCATTTCAATATCCTTCATTGCTTAAAGATAGTAGACAAATCATGGATGGTGTTTCTTTCAGGACACTGAACTTCTCTGCCTGGAAAAAGTTATGGTGTGAAATAAAGTGGAAAAAATTCAGCGTTAACAATAAGGTTATCCAATAGTAGAGTTGGGTAATGTTTTTTTTCGGGTTACCATGTAATTATAAATATTTCTTCATATGTTGCCCTTTTTTCGGTTTTTTTATTTTGAAAACTGATAATGAATGTTGGGAGACCTTGGATGTGATGTAGTCTTCCAGGTCATTCATGTCTCATTCTATCTCTTCTCGCAGCTTGCTGAAGACTTAACAAAAGATTTTCTAATGGAAAGCTGGTTAAGTAAGATGGGACCAAAAAACGAACCCTTTCGGCGGAGGTGGTTTACACTTGACCGCAGGAAGTTGATGTACTTTGAGGAGCCTCTGGTAGGTACTTGTTTAGTTTAGAAGTAGACTGACCAACTTATTCAACACCACAGAATCAGCAATATATGAGGCGTGTTAAAATGAAACTGACACAAAAGTGTGTTGAAGACAACAATGAAGAACTGGACAACGATGTTTAAAGAAAGACGCGAGTTAACAAAAGATCTTTCGTGACCAGGTCAGGCGCATATTGTTGCGTCAGAAGATGCCATCGCATGGACCATTGCCGGAGCTTACGTTTGCCACACTTATGTCACCCTATACTGCCTGCATTCTGCGATGAATGTCAACTGGTCGACATCCTTTAGGTGTTAAAAACCAAATCACTGCTCGCTGATCAACTCTGGACTGATTCCGTGACACACCCGCCATGTTTTTAACGATCTGCTGAGGAAATTATGAGTCAGAGGATAATGAAATTTTGCAAACTTGACGGTTGGTATGTGCTGTTTACATCAGAAGCGGCGTCATCATGTGCATTGTATGTATGTTCACTTGGTGCAGTTAGATCCGGTTTCATTTGAACATGCTTTGTACATTGCTCACAGGGCATTCATGTTAACAAATTATATATTTAAAATCTTTTTAGTGAAAGCTAAGAACAAATTAGGATAAATTAGACTACAATGTTTTTCAAAATACAACCACCTACAAGAACAAGAGGGCATAGCTACAAATGAACTAAAGAAAGGTCCATATTAGATATTAGGAAATATTATTTTAGTCAGAGAGTGGTGAATGCTTGAAATGCATTGTTAACATAAATTGCATGACTGGAGCTCGACCATGCTGACTGGTGAATTTTTTGACAAACTGGTGAACCACTCTAAAATTTGTCAAGCCCTGTAGATTAGACACACTAAGTTGATTCAAGTTAAAACTAAGGACTTTTACGCAGACAAAACAGTTTCAGATAATGACCGCAGGCGTTAGAATATCAAATTTTTTTCTGGGAATTTTAAAGTCTAAATTCAAACAAATTAATTATACATATAATTATAGAGCCAGCTCATAAAACATTTGTAAATAGGCCACATTTGGCTTGTGGGATTGCAGTTGGACCAATCTGGTTTAAGATGACATATTAGCTGTTGCTTATCTGAGCTTGTTTCTCCTACCTGATGTTTGCTCAGTTACTTAAGTCTGTCTCATCACAGGAAAGTTGTCACAGGAAAGTTAAGGGGACGACACGGACTAGTGGTTGAGTGACACGGCTCACAACCGGAAGGTGCTGGGTACGTTTTCCATCACAGCACCGGCCATTACCCCAGGGAAGCAAACCCTTAGAAAATACAAGAGGGAGTCAACATAAAATGCACGCTGAAGTTGGATGCACTGGACTGACAGGTGCAAAATAAAAACATATTACAATGCACTCCGCCTTAGGGAATAGAGAAATAAGGTGAACGCAAAAAAAAACTCAGTAAAGTTATCATCACAGGACAGTTATTATCACAGGAAGGATATAATTACAGGAAAGTTATTATTACAGGAAAGTTATTATTACAGGAAGGATATTATTACAGGAAAGTTATTATCACAGGAAGGATATTATTACAGGAAAGTTATTATCACAGGAAGGATATTATTACAGGAAAGTTATTATCACAGGAAGGATATTATTACAGGAAGGATATTATTACAGGAAAGTTATTATCACAGGAAGGATATTATTACCGGAAAGTTATTATCACAGGAAGGATATTATTACAGGAAAGTTATTATCACAGGAAGGATATTATTACATGAAAGTTATTATCACAGGAAGGATACTATTACAGGAAGGATATTATTACAGGAAAATTATTATCACAGGAAGGATATTATTACAGGAAGGATATTATTACAGGAAAGTTATTATTACAGGAAAGTTATTATCACAGGAAGGATATTATTACAGGAAAGTTATTATCACAGGATGGATATTATTACAGGAAAGTTATTATTACAGGTAAGTTATTATTACAGGAAAGTTATTATTACAGGAAAGTTATTATCACAGGAAGGATATTATTACAGGAAAATTATTATCACAGGATGGATATTATTACAGGAAAGTTATTATTACAGGAAAGTTATTATTACAGGAAGGATATTATTACAGGAAAGTTATTATCACAGGAAGGATATTATTACAGGAAAGTTATTATCACAGGAAGGATATTATTACAGGAAAGTTATTATCACAGGAAGGATATTATTACAGGAAAGTTATTATCACAGGAAGGATATTATTACAGGAAAGTTATTATCACAGGAAGGATATTATTACAGGAAAGTTATTATCACAGGAAGGATATTATTACAGGAAAGTTATTATCACAGGAAGGATATTATTACAGGAAGGATATTATTACAGGAAAGTTATTATCACAGGAAGGATATTATTACAGGAAAGTTATTATCACAGGAAGGATATTATTACAGGAAAGTTATTATCACAGGAAGGATATTATTACAGGAAAGTTATTATCACAGGAAGGATACTATTACAGGAAGGATATTATTACAGGAAAGTTATTATCACAGGAAGGATATTATTACAGGAAAGTTATTATTACAGGAAAGTTATTATCACAGGAAGGATATTATTACAGGAAAGTTATTATCACAGGAAGGATATTATTACAGGAAAGTTATTATCACAGGAAGGATATTATTACAGGAAAGTTATTATTACAGGTAAGTTATTATTACAGGAAAGTTATTATCACAGGAAGGATATTATTACAGGAAAGTTATTGTCACAGGATGGATATTATTACAGGAAAGTTATTATTACAGGAAGGATATTATTACAGGAAAGTTATTATCACAGGAAGGATATTATTACAGGAAAGTTATTATCACAAGAAGGATATTATTACAGGAAAGTTATTATCACAGGAAGGATATTATTACAGGAAAGTTATTATCACAGGAAGGATATTATTACATGAAAGTTATTATCACACGAAGGATACTATTACAGGAAAGTCATTATCACAGGAAGGATATTATTACAGGAAAGTTATTATCACAGGAAGGATATTATCACAGGAAGGATATTATTACAGGAAAGTTATTATCACATGAAGGATATTATTACAGGAAAGTTATTATTACAGGAAAGTTATTATTACAGGAAGGATATTATTACAGGAAAGTTATTATTACAGGAAAGTTATTATTACAGGAAGGATATTATTACAGGAAAGTTATTATTACAGGAAAGTACATGATACATAACTTATTACAGCAGATTGACATTTTAACTCATCTTGGTCCCCCATGGAACAAAGAATAGACTGAAAGTAACCACTTATGCATGTTATGAAGGAAGATTAAAGAGGATTGTGAATGGGACTGGCAACCTCATTATGTAAAACAAATGGTTAACAGAAACCACCACTGCAAGTGATATGTCACATGTACTATGTTTACCTTCCCAGCAACATACCCAAGATAAACATTGTGGAAGATATTGAAAGTCTGGGTTAAGTAAAAGTACATAATACAATGTGACTTCAACAACTTTCCGGAATAATTGACTCATGTTTAAACGAATAATTCATAGAGATTATAATTTTGTAAGTTGGTAGCAAAATTGGGATTAAAAATGCTGAGCAGTGCATGAGCTGTAGCGGTCAGCGACTCAAAGCTGACTGCTAGAGTCAGGGCCAGTGACCAAAAGATGCCAAGACCCTTCTCCACCTCAATGTGGTGTTTCTGGACAACAGGCTGCAACAGGGCAGACTGGCTAAAGGGAAGGCTAACCCGGTAGACTGCAGCAGGGCAGACCGGATAAAGAGAAGGCTAACCCGGTAGGCTGCAGCAGGGCAGACTGGATAATGGGAAGGCTAACCTGGTAGGCTGCAGCAGGGCAGACTGGCTAAAGGGAAGGCTAACCCGGTAGACTGCAGCAGGGCAGACCGGATAAAGAGAAGGCAAACCCGGTAGGCTGCAGCAGGGCAGACTGGATAAAGGGAAGGCTAACCCGGTAGACTGCAGCAGGGCAGACCGGATAAAGAGAAGGCTAACCCGGTAGGCTGCAGCAGGGCAGACTGGATAATGGAAAGGCTAACCTGGTAGGCTGCAACAGGGCAAGCTTGATAATGGGAAGGCTAACCTGGTAGGCTGTAACAGAAAAGGCTAACTCGGTAGGCTGCAACAGAAAAGGCTAACCTGGTAGGCTGCAACAGAAAAGGCTAACTCGGTAGGCTGCAACAGGGCAGACCGGATAAAGGGAAGGCTAACTTGGTAGGCTGCAACAGGGCAGACCGGATAAAGGGAAGGCTAACTCGGTAGGCTGCAACAGGGCAGACCGGATAAAGAGAAGGCTAACTCGGTAGGCTGCAACAGGGCAGACCGGATAAAAGGAAGGCTAACTCGGTAGGCTGCAGCTGGGCAGACTGGATAAAGGGAAGGCTAACTCGGTAGGCTGCAGCAGGGCAGACTGGATAAAGGGAAGGCTAACCTGGTAGGCTGCAATAGGGCAGACTGGATAAAGGGAAGGCTAACCTGGTAGGCTGCAGCAGGGCAGACTGGATAAAGGGAAGGCTAACCTGGTATGCTGCAGCAGGGCAGACTGGATAATGGGAAGGCTAACCCGGTAGGCTGCAACAGAAAAGGCTAACCCGGTAGGCCGCAACAGAAAAGGCTAACCCGGTAGGCTGCAACAGGGCAGACTTGCCAATGGGAAGGCTAACCTGGTAGGCTGCAACAGGGCAGACCGGATAAAGGGAAGGCTAACCTGGTAGGCTGCAACAGAAAAGGCTAACTCGGTAGGCTGCAACAGAAAAGGCTAACCTGGTAGGCTGCAACAGAAAAGGCTAACTCGGTAGGCTGCAACAGGGCAGACCGGATAAAGGGAAGTCTAACCTGGTATCCATAAATGCCATGCTGAAGTCAGATGTGTCGGAACAAAAGGTGCAAATATTGCAGTCAAGCTGTAAACTATGACATAACGCATTCTGTTCTCTGGACTATATCCTGATACTTGCAAAGCCATTTCAGAGTTTGGTAGCGGGAGATTGAGAACGAATGCAGAAGAAGAAGTAGATACCCAGATAAAATTCTTGAATGCAAATGTGAGTTGACATAATTCTTGTAGTTTCTCTTTTAACATAGGAACCGCAATGAATGCTCTTCTTCGATTTTTATTTTGAGCCATCTTCCTGAGCTCCATCCTAGTTGTCCTTGTCTCCACTTTCCCTGCTGTCATTAGGTGTTCTTCTCTTGATATGTTGGTTCTAATCCAGCACATGTCTGGCTGTATTGTTAAGATTATTTCTGATATGAGCGCTTCAGATGATCATCAGCTTCTAACGGGGTCTTTGTAGCGAAGTGGTCATACCGTTTGTCTCATGCTCAGATGGTCGGGGTTCGAATTCGAGCTGTGACGGTTGGTTCATGATGAAAATTTTTCCAGAGATCTCTGGGTTCATCGCTGGAGCTATGGAGTTTGTGCTTAGTGTGATGCTCTCTGCAGGTGGAATACCATTCTGCTGAGAGAGACTGAGATATATGGGGAAACCCCACGTCATTGACCAGACTGCTGTAACACATCCTTTATTCCATGAACTTCATGAGATCGCAGTATCAATTTTCCACTTCATTGACTAAGCTGCTGCTGTAACACATCCTGTTGAATTTGAATTTTGCAAAACTATGTTAAAAATCTGCTAAATCTATTACGAAATCCAAGCCGGTGCTATGGAGTTCGTGCATTGTGCTGAGATTCTACAAAAATATGTAGAAGAACAGAGCACTTATGGGTTAAACTGTGTGCAATGACGTTGGTTCTTTGACTAAACTAAACACATCCTGTTTCCAGATGAACAGTCAGGTGAGGTCTTACTCAGTATGTTGCACTGATGCTAGCCTTTGCACCCATCTATATTCTATGAATCACATATACTTGTAATCAATTGTTTTACACAGAACGCATTTGCAAAAGGGGAGGTCTTTATTGGACACAAGGATGCTGGCTACAGTGTCAGCACACGGACAGAGATAGGAGATAGGAAATCAGTGAGTTTCAACAGCAACTACTGCTTCACTCTTCATACCCCGGACAGGAACTTTGTGTTACGAGCAGAAACCCAGGATGACATGGAGAAGTGGGTACTCGCACTGGAGAAGGTTGTGGAGATGCCCCTCACCCCACAAGATAGCAAACGTGAGTAACAGTGTTCTTTTTCTGATACCTGAGTAAACAAGTTATCCGTTCTTTTATATACTCAGTGATGGTAGACAAATTCATCATCATCCGTGGTCGTCCTGAAAAGGACACTGTGGCGTTGCGTTGAAGTTTTTACGGTGAGGTTTTGATATTTGTGCCTTTCCACCCAACACGTTAGATTTCAGATGACTGTTTTAGGTACGGGTTTGACTTTCCACTTCAATCCCTCTTCATTGGCCAGACTACACTAGTGCAGCCTGTTTCCAGGGCTGAAAATTGGAGGCAGAATATAGTCTTAGTCAGCTCTGGTTTGCTGACCCTGATGCAAGCAGTCAGTTGTGAGTCGCTGGCTGCTGTCAATTCATTCACCGTGTTGCATCTTCTAGCCACTGGACAGTTAATCCTGTAAGTCCGGCATAATTCATTGCAATTCATGTCTTAGTGTCCACAGCAAGAGCAACAAATCAGTATGTCTTACTAGTTAGTTTTTTCAAAATAGAATGAGTTAATATTAAACAAATAAAGTGGGATCAAGATGCTGAGCAGTGCATGAGCTGCAGCGGTCAGCAATCCATAGGTGACTGCTAGTGTTAGTACCAGTGAACCAGAGCTGCCAAGACCCTTCTACACCTCCACGCGGTGATCCTGGATAACAGGCTGCAGCAGGGCAGACTGAAGGAGAAGGGATCGAAGAGGGAACGCTAACCCAGTACTAAAAAAATGGTTGCCGAAGTCGGATGTGTTGGACCGAAAGGTGCAAATATCGCAGTCAAGCTGTAAACTACGACACAACGCATTCCGTTCTCTGGACTACATTCTGCTACTTAAGCCCTTTCAGCGTTTGGTAGCGGGAGATTGAGAACAAGCCAAGCCAAACAAATTAAGCTGATATCATAATTAATACATTTTAAAGACACATAATTAAATTGTGTATTACATGAAGTATTCATAATAAACTATATATTAGTATAATATATAGTATGTGCTACGGTGCTGAGACGTGGACATAACAAAATCACTAGAGGACAAATTGAGAGGGACTTAGGCCTCCCTTGAAAGATGCTTGGTCCGAATCACTCTCCAGAACAAACGTATGACAATTCTCCACAATTCTGATATTAGACGATTGTCCCTGGTGAAGGATGCAGTAATCCATGCAAACAAGACAAAACATAGAAAGGCAGGTCACATGTTAAGACGAAATGATAGTCGATGGAGCACAACGACAGCAGTCTGGTACCCCTTAGGTAAGAAGAGACAGCAAGGAAGATCTTCACTGTGTTGCTCTGACACCCGTGCTGTACACTGGAACATCCGAGAAGTCTCTAGAGGAGCACTTATGACACACTGGACTTCCGTGGCCCAAGACAGGGTCCGCTGGAGACGAAGTTGAGGCCCGCAGCTACGCTGGGGAATGGGTCATCAAGATCAAGATTAGTATAATGAATTAAATACCATTAATATAGAGGGAATTATTTACCTATTCATTTTTATTTGCCTCACTAGTGTTTACGACTCTCTGTCACAATCTCAATCGGACTTGCATTGAATATCCAAATCTAATTCAAATACATAGTACAAATTCCACCACTCGGAAAGCCGCAAATAGAAAATGTACCAAAACTGCAAATATTAGAGGATTGTTCAGAACTCTTCATTTAATATGTGCAGCGAGTCTACATAATTAAGTTTGGAGCAAGGACTTTACTCAGGCCGTCTCTCCATCACAATGGTGGACTTCCACGTTGATCACATAAAGTTATAGGACCACCAGGACATCATCACATTTTGTGTGTATCTGTTGTCAGACAAACAGACCACACACCTGGCCCATCTGCATTTTCATAACAATGCAACATTATTTACGACCATGAAGCTGATTCATAGCCTGATTTTTTTGTGTAATTTTTTTTTTTTATAGATGAGTTTTTCCACCCAGGCATGCATGATCTGATAGTTGATTTTTTATTGTTATGGTAATGCTGACACACCTTTCTAGTACATGTTTTGTATGGTTTTTTTCAGTGGCTGCACTATTGGTACCTAAGAAGTCCTCCAATTCTTTCAGACTCATTAAAAGATAGACTTTCCAGCTCAGCGTAGAACATTTCCAATGCTTTCTGAACATTTCAGACCAGTGCTGTAAATGACAAAATCAAGACAGCAAGACTCATAATTGAAGACAGGGAGCCAACACTGCATGCACCGAATATCAGAAAAGTACTGAATGCGTGCGTAGCAGATCTTCTTTGTTATTGTTTTGTCTCCTTTAGATGAGACACTCCCCTTCCGCCACACACAGTCCTTTTGGTTTTATCAGTGCATTGTGCCACAGATTCTTGCCAGCCTATGATTGCTGTGTATTTTGTAAAAATGAGAGACTGCAGTACAGCCCAAATGTCATACGAAATGAATGAACTATGACTTGCTTATAATGTTATGTATACTATTTGGTATATTTTTGCAGGGTTACTGCAATACTAGTAAAGTAACCCTTTCCAGTCCTTGATAATTTAGTCGATTTGTGTTTTTCAATTTGGGTCAAATGCCAGATTTCGTACGTCAAATTTGTATTAAAACTAAATAAAATAATATTGAACACATTGAGCTAAAATTACGATCTAAACATCCTAAGACACATGATTCAACTATCTGTGACATGAAGTTTTCATAATAAAAATTATACATTAATATGAAGTATTAAATGGCATTAATGCGAAGGTGGAGATTAGAGAAGATATTTTTTTCTCTCACCATGTTACTTGTTTCGCAGATATATCCATCAATTTCTTTACACATACCTTTCATATTATGTATAAAGGTCTGAAACGAGTGTATATTGAGTATCCACGAGTAATCCAGATGGCATGATTGAACTGATCAAATAATAAATAATTTCTTGGGCCTTAAAGCCCTTTCGTAAATGTCTACCTATTGGAAATAACCCTACAAGTTAAATGCCAGTTGCGCATGCGTGGACGCCACCATCGCGAAGAGCCGTTTAAAAAGTAATTCTATAAACTAAATCACAAAACACAAACAAATGTTTCAGAAGTCGGATTTGGCTATAGTGAACGGTAATTTTCGGTTTTGCGACTAGTTCTCGATGCCTACAATCCAGAAATGGTTAATAAGCAAATTACTAGGGGCACTCAGAAAGTAATGCTTCCTATTTTATTATGATGTCCCACACGTCAAAAATAGATTATGGCAGTAAATTTGTACCTTCTCGCCAATATCCGTAAATTTTGTTTACATCCGACAGGTGGCAGTGGTGGAGCAGTTTGACAAAATGGATTCTGTCATGGAAGTGCGTTATACTCAGAGGTGCGTTATTGAATTCCTCCATGTTGGAAAAAGTTGCACCAATTGACATTCATCGACACTTGCTAAATGTTTGCGGAGACCAAACAGTTGATGTTGGCACAACAATGGTAACTTTCGCAGGGATGAAAGCGACGCAAAGGACAAGCCACGTTCTGGACGACCATACACAGCTGTCACACTGAAGAAGGTCGTCTTGATCAGCTCATCAGCACAAATCGGAGGATTATGACCAAGGAACTGTCTACAGATCTGGAAATATGTTTCAATGCGTTGGAAGTGAAGGTGGCGGCATTTGAATATCACAAACTTTGCGCCAGGTGGGTCCCACGAAGGCTCACACAGGAACAGAACGAACATTGCATGCAAGTTTGTCATAACCGCTTGAACCATTATGAGGAGAAAGATAACAGTTTCCTGGATCTGTTTGGGCCAATGAAAGGTGCACTGCGTGAGCAACATTTCTCTAGCAACAACACCTTCATAGCAGCTGTGAAACAGTGGGTCACCTTGGCAGGTGCAGATTTTTACAAGCGCTGCATGTGTGCTCTTGTTCACCATTGAAGAAAATGTATTGCAAGAGTGGTGACTTTGTTGAAAAATAGTTTTTTTAAGGCAGGACATTGCTCTATCAAATGGTGTTATTGTGCTATTTTTATCTGTTATAGTTTTTATAAAATAAAATAGGAGGCATTACTTTTGGAGAGCCTCTTGTAATAACAACTATCTCAAAGACATGCAAGAGGAGGAGTAACAAATTGACCTTGATATTTTTGTTTGGTAGCAGTGTACAGTTAATTTTGTACTCCTTGTATACTTTAAGAACATGTAAAATATACACACCAGACAACAGAGAAAAAAGTTCAGTAATAGTAGGAAATCTGGACTCGAACCATGTGTCTCTCAGAGTGACAGAATCTCTGAACTTTTCCTTTCACGCTCTCGCTACGCCTTTAGACATTATTGTTGGCGTCCTTTTTGCTGGCTGATCGAGCAGTCTCGTTCATTGAATTGTTTAAATATCGTCGTTCAGCTGTCATTATCGTCTACAGCCATTCCACGTTGAAAATACTGGTTCTCGTACTATCACCGAAGTCAAGCAATGTCGGGCGTGGTTAGTACTTAGATGGGTGGCCGCTTGGGAACACCACGTGTTGTAGATATCTTTTTTTTGTTCTTCTGTTAACTTTGGGGGGGGGGGGGGGGGGGGGGGCATTGATCTTCTGAAACTACATGGTTTGATTCTGGATTTTCTGTTACTTCAATATATTTTCTGGTTTGAGTGTTTTATGAATAGTACAAACATACCAGGCGTGTTCAAATGAAACTGGACCTAACTACACCAAGTGAACATACGTACGATGCGCATGATGATGTCACTTCTGGTGTATACAACACATACCAACCGTCAAGTTTGCAAAATTTCATTATCCTCCGACTCATAGTTTCTTCAGCAGACCGTTGAAAACATGGCGGGTGTGATACAGAATCCGATCAGAGTTGATCAGTGAGCGGTGATTCGGTTTCTAACAGCTGAAGGATGTTGACCAGGCAGTGTATGGTGACAAAAGTGTGTCGGAGACAACAGTGAAGAACTGGGCAATAATGTTTAAAGAAGGATGTGAGTTAACGAAAGATCTTCGTGACCAGGTCAGGCACATATTATTGCATCAGAAGATGCGATCACCAAAATTGATGCAGCAATTCGGGTGGACCGGAGCTTACGTTCGCTAACAGAGGAATTAGCTGTGTCGCTAGGGACCGTTAAAATGGTGGTTAGCAAGAAACTGAATTATCGGTACCCATTTTGAACACCTTTCAATACTTCAGTTTAAATTTTGCAAATTTGACGGTTGGTATGTGCTGTTTACATCAAAAGTGCAGAAGTGACGCCATCATACGCATCGTACGTTTGTTCACTTGTTGCAGTTCGGTCCGGTTTCATTTGAACACTCCTCGTACTTGCCTTTGCTAAGATCATCGCTAATTTGTATATTTCTTACAGGCATCGATGAATTTTTTAAAAATCCATCCCCCTTTACCATGATTTTTCTTAGTCTGCTTTATGCATTTAACTTCTGCTTTGCAGCAATTCAATTAATTTGAACAAAATTGGACTCGCATGCCAAAAATAAATTTTGATCCATCGAACCATTTCTGCCCATTCCTTTATATTCCTGAGAAAATATGCACAATTTAGACATTTGAGTAAGCTATTTACTATGACAAAACTATGTCCTCTAATTTAGTTATTCTATCTAAAATTGACTGACCTGCTAATCTCCAATGTTCCTACTTCAGTAGAGTGTGGAATATATTCATCAAATTTACTTTATATATTTTTGTTTGATAACCCTCCAGGACTGTAGTCTCATCCGCCGAGGAAGAGATCTAGCTTGATCCTAATCAATGAACGAATGATAATACAAATCACAGACATGTTGTTGCTCAAATAATAAGTTATCTTTTCCAGAATAATCATCATCTAAATCCAGTTTGTCAACCTTAAAATACTTGAAATTACTTTCAATAATTTGTTCTGTTGTTAGGCTTTTAGAATGGCCATTTTCTGAACTTTCAAAGTCCTTTTTCATCCTGAAGGCACACTTCGATATTTGCGTCACCAGATTTGTTATTTCCTTAAATGTATGTACTGTGTAGATGTCACTATAATATGGCCATAATCCAAGCGGTAGAGTCAAATTTACACCTTAAAATATTGGTCCACCTGATAAATGGGTGGCTCTGGGAATGGGTATAACACACACCCTGATATATCAATGTCGCGGGTTCGAAGGGTTAAAATGGTATTGGTGTGTTACTTGACTTACTATCACTCATGGTCAGTTAACTTGACTTCATCTGACCTTTTGTTTATTAACTTGACTTCATGCAGCCCTTGGACCATTAACTTAACATATGGTCATTTACTCATTAACTTGACACCATGTAGATCTTATTCTATTCACCAACTTCCTGTCACCATTGTTCCATTCAAGTTAAGGTTAAAGGCGAGAACTCGACTTCATCACCTCGGGTCTTCCCATATGGCTCGGTCTCACTCCGCAGAATGGAATGCCTCCTGCTGAGAGCATCACACAAAGCAATACACCCATGGATATCCTTAAAAATTTGCCATCATGAACCTGCCGTCGCAGTTCGAATTTGAACACCGACCCTCTGAACACTAGGTAAACGGCTTGACCACTTCGCCACGGAGACCCCCTACTTCCGTGCATAATTAACTTGATTTCCAGACTGAGTGGTCTGCCGGGGTCTTTTAATTTGACATGAACAAGAATAGCCCCACAAAGAGTATATCATTAGAGCGACTAACTGTGGTTTCTGGTCTACTTTGCTCTAGTGTTTGAGTCTATTAAGATGGACTCACACTTCGGTTGACCATTCTCCGCTGCGTTGGAACAAGCTTGTTCCAACGCAGCAGAATATTAATCTGCTCGAGCCTAGCCCGCTAAGCAGGAAATCCTCCTCCAGGCTACATCCTGCTCATACCAGAGCTGGGACTTGCACAGGTGCATCTGACCCTGTAAAAGTGCATGTCGACTAAGAACTAAGAAGAACTTGATTTCCTACCAGCATTAACCATTAATTTGACTTCATTCTGCCCTTGGACTGGTAACTTGACTTTCTTGTAACCTTTGGCCCATTATCTTCCTTTCAAATGGTCTTTTGTCTATTCACTTGACTTTATCCTTCTCTTCATCCATCAACTACATTATGTTGGCCTTTGTCCACAATCTTGACTTCATGCTGTTTTTGGTTCATTTCATTTAGTCCTTTGTACATTAGCATGACATTATATCTGTACAAAATAATATGTTTTTCTTGCATAAGCTAATGACTGGTTTTTCTAATCAAACTAATTGTCAGAGCAATGTGATATATAGATATTTGTATAGGATTAGTCAAAATATCTGGCTATGTTTATTAACCCACACTAACTCAGTATTACATCTGTTCATGTTGAAGTTTGCTGTTAATGCAAGAGATTTATGTCCCTTATTCAAAGTCTGAGCAATTCTACTTCATAGTTCTGCAAAGCATTGCTCATTTCTTTTTTTGGTGATTTTTTTCAAGTTTCAAGTACAATGTGTATTACCTTCACTTTTATGTTTAAAAAAGATCAACTACTGTATGTATGACCATCACTGTTATGATTATAACATCAATAACAATGAGTATATCACCTCACTTTTATGCAAAATAAAGAACAGGGAGTTATATACCAACAGTGTTCTACCAAATCAGGAGCACCAAGTTATACCCCGTCATCATTCTACTAAATCAGTAGCACCAAGTTTTACCACGTCACCATTCTACTAAATCAGGAGCACCAAGTTATACCCCATCACCATTCTACTAAATCAGGAGCACCAAGTTATACTCCATCACCATTCTACTATATCATAGTGTTATACCCTGCCAAAGATGGATGTGTCGGACTGAAAGGTGCAAATATCGCAGCCAAGATGTAAACTAGTAACAGAACACATTCCATTTTCTGGACAACATCTTGCTACTTGCAAAGCCCTATTCAGGGTTTGGTAGTGGGAGATTGTGAATGAATGCAGAAGAAGAATAGTGTAATACACACCCGCGCACACACCCCACCACCTACCATTTTAGTTGATCAGCTTGTATTTTCATTTGATGGCCAACCAATCATATTTTCTGTCTTGATATGTAGTGTACTCATTTTTCACTTCATCACCTCCTGGTGACACCAATTACTTTTCTTAGATGTTTCATTTCACACATTGAAATTTTTCTATCAGACAGTCTTGGATAAGTACCCAAGTTTAACATTGGTAGCACACAGCCAGTGTACAAATATTTCAGTATTGATAATCAGCTGTTATGTGAGGAGCTCAAAACAGGCACACACTTACCAGAGGGCAGAAGAAACACTACAGAGACTCCTTGAAAGTGTCTCTAAAATATTTCAAAAATAATTTCATCTCCTGGTAGATGCTTGCACAAGATTATACCACCTGGCAAGCTAGTATCACCACAGGTGCTCGTATCACAGAGAGTGCAGCCATCGTAGAGGCTCAGCGTAAGCGCTCTGCCCGAAAATAACAATACTCACAACAATTCCACTGCCGGCTCCCTGAATGTGGCAGGGTGTGCCGTTCCAGGATTGGTCTTTGCAGCCATCAAAGAACATACATTTTGCAGCAATAGTCTGATGCTGTCGCCATCTTTGCTTGCGATGGGCTACTATTATTATTTTTAATATAATTTTAATCAGTTGTTGTTTTGTTGCAATGTTGATGATAAGAAACAGTAAATTCTTTAGGGCATCAATTTTTTATTTCCATATCTTCCGTGTAAAAAATACCTGCAAGGTATTTGAACTCTTGAGCATGTTTAAGTTTGATATTGTTTACATGTATGGTGGGTGGACCTGTTGTTCTGCTATTCTTCATAGTTTCCATGTTTGCTGTGCTCATCTTCATATTGTATCTTTCACAGGCTGTACTAAGTTCATTCATATTACTTTGCAGTTTTTATCTTCATCCTAATGTATTGGGCTTTGGTCATCTGCAGAGAGTAGTTTGTGTAGTGAGGGTTTGCTTCCCTGGGGTAACGGCCGGTGCTATGATTGGGTAGCGAACCCAGCACCTTTGGGTTGTAAGCCGTGTCACTTAACCACTGGCCCATACTGTCCTCATAACCACCGTAAAGTGATTTTCCCTTCAATATGAACTACAAAGGCTGTGTTACTAAGAGATTTGAAGTCATGTTTAGCTGCATTGAGACGAAGCATGGATTTATGATTGTGTCCTGGTGGAAAACTCAGTGGTAATATTTTCTTGTTCATTGTTAGTCCTAAAAAAGACTGTTATGTTGTGTCAAATTTTACAAGACTGTGTCTTTCGGCCTGATACATCTGGTTTTAGCACAACACATTTTTGGGACCTTGTTTGTCTTCCCCCTTCGATCTCTATTCTTTCGTCCAGGCTGCATGGATACAGTCTGCTTCCAGGGCCACCACTTGGAGGTGAAATATGGTCTTGGACAGCTCTGGTTTCCTGACTCAAGCAGTCAGTCATTTGTCACTGACTGCTGTCATCTTGTGTACTCTGCATGTGACTGCCACAACAAGCAGCTTTTATTCCTCAACCTTGCAAATCCCAGCAGTGCAATAAATATCACCACGATAACTTGTTATTTTTTGTGACGAAGCATAGCGTCATTTTTGCTGCTGAACCCGAACACATCCACGCACTCTTGCAGTGGTGGTTTATATAATGCGGTTGCAGGTCCCATGTAAACCTTGTTTAATCACCTTTTACAACATGAATTTAAAGTAACAATAGCCTTATTCTTTCCTCCTGGGTACTGCTTGGATGAGGAATTTATGCAGGCAACGGCTAAATATTTTAGATGTTCCATCACATTTTCTTTGTGAAATTGCATATATGTCTGACATATATTTTGTATTTATGTAAATTGATTAAAAATCTATTTCCACTGCTACTGTAGAAGATGTGTTATTGATTGATTCACATTTTTGGGTCTAGTGAACCATATTAAGAAAAAGAAAGGGACTTAGGGGTTATAATAGATCATACAGGTAAGGTGAGTGAGCAAGTCCAGGTAGCATGTCAGTGAAAAAGGCAAATTTAACGTTAGATATGATAAAAAGGAATATTCAACATAGGAGCAAGGAAGTGATAGTCAAATTGTATAAAGCATTAGTTAGACCTATATTGGAGTACTGTGTACAGGTGTGGAGTCCTTATCGTAGAGGGGATATAAACATGCTGGAAAGGCTATAAAGAAGAACGATAAAACTGATAGTGAGTTTCCAGAATTAGTTATGAGGAAAGACCGGCCTACAGTGTCTAGAAAAGAGAATAATTTGAGGTGAATACAGGTTTATAACATAATCAACGGAAAAGATAAATTAGACTATAACAAGTTTTTCAAAATACAACCACTTACAAGAACAAGAGGGTATAGCTACATATTAACTTAAGAAAAGGTCCAGATTAAATATTGGGAAATATTTTTTTTAGTCCGAGAGTGGAGAATGATTGGAATGCATTGCCACAGGAAATAGTGGAAGCAGGGTGAATTAATGCATCCAAGAATAGATTGGATGCATATAGGTTTTTTTTTATAGATCAAGTGAATTTAAAGGAAACTGGTTGTATATAGACTCTGTAGAGTGTTCTAAACCAGTATAAAGACATTAAGTTAAGACTCCTTGATCCCCTTCGTGAGAATGCAAGAGTAGAATCACTGCACCTCCATGCACGTTGTAAAAGGGGACTAAAGAGAGTTGTGCATGGGGCTAGTATCATTATGTCAAACGAATTTCTGCCTAAGCCATCATTGCAAAAGCACAGAAGGTGCAGGCATCTAAACTCTTTCAGGACCTAGCGAAATTCCCATGTTTTGTCCAGCACGTTTGCCATCCCTCTAAAATTGTCATCTAGTGCGACAAGTTAAAATGTCACTGTGTTTTACATTATCATATTATGTGGTTGTCTCGTAAAAGGAATGGAAGGGGATTGCATGAGCAATAAGAAAATATAAGTTTTATAAATATATCTCCTTTTTTAAAATAGTGAAGAAGTGAGAAACATGCAGCAGAAACAAAGAAATTTGCACTGAAAAAACAATTAAAATGTAAGATTTACCCAATATAAACTGCTAATCCAAATGTTCTATCATTTGTGGTACACTTGTTTCGAAACGTCATCCATTTATGAAATTTCTTCTTCTTCTTCTTCTTCGTACGCTGTCAGACGTCAACCTGTCATACATTTATGAAATTAACTAACATAGATCTAGCACTTGATAATTTTGAAAATCATTGTTACATGATGCAAAAACAGCAACAGTATACAGGTAACATTTAATATTTTACTACAATGTTCTGTATCACCGGCTCTACATTAGTTTATTTAAAGTCAAATGTCGGAAGAATAGATCTACTTTCATTTACGATTCATAAAAACGGTCTATCATGCTGAAAATGAAACAAAATTTATGTTTATTGTATCTAGCCAAAAAAATCCAATGTTTACTTTATTCGACAACACCCACTTTTTGTGAAAAATTGACTTCTCTGTCATAATAATTCAGATTGACTAGAAAAATCATCCCAAGAGCTAAAATGAAGTGTACATTTTCATTTTCAGAAGCAGTTTAGAAATAATGAAGTGCTTCTTGTGCAGAAGAAAGAGCAGATTGATGCCTGCAGATTAGTTATCTATAATTGAAATGAATGACTTAAACGGGTAGCAAATAATTTTTCTTCAAACTCTGGTCACTTTTACCATTTCTATATAAAACAAAACTGAAGCATCTAGAAAAAGGGAGAAAATTATATATATCATAAAAGTATCTTAACCCATTACATCCTAACATGCCCAACACATTTTATTCATAAAACCGTAACTATTATCCTGTTCAATGCAATCTTTCACTTGTATTTTAAACTAGGACATAATTTAGATCGCATTTGTAAGTAAATGATATATGAATTATGAAAAGAAGTATCTTCCTGCTCTTATGAATAAATAATTCCTGTTTAAAAGCTTAGGGTGTAAAGGGTTAAAGTCACCTGCCGCTGTGAATATGGCCTCCAGTCCTGAATGACAGGAAAATAAAACGTCCGCTGATTGTGGCTGCAACACCTGAAAGAATTTAAGTACGTAACTTTAGTAGTGGCCTTACACTTCGATGGGAGTAGACAAAGGGCAAGAAGAAGAAGATGCATAGGGCCATTACAACAACTGCCCCACCAATTACAGGTTGGATCTATCTAAGCATCTCTTCTTCTTCAGCATTCGTTATAAAAAGGATCTTCTGTTGTAGTTTACAGTGCGGCTATGAAATTTTCGTGGTTCGGCCTATCACATCTGGCTTTTTCTTTGTTGTTTGTTCTTAAACTCCTGTTACCTATCCCTGAAAAGGGTTTTGCGAGTAGCAGGATGTAGTCTGGAGAACGGGATGTGTTGTGTAGTGTTTTACAGGTGGACTGCGATATTAGCACCTTTCAGTCCGACACATGCAACTTCAGCAGGCATTCTTAGGTACAAGGTTAGCCTTTCCTCTTTGTTCCCTTTTCCTTAGTCAGTCTGCACTGTTAGCCAGGATCACTATATGAAGGTGGAGAAGTGTCTTGGCGGCTCTGGGTCGCTGGACCTCACGCTAGCAGTCAGCTTTGGGTCACTGGCTTCTACAGCCCATTCACTGCACAGTATCTTGATCCCACATCCTGTTTGAGCTGACTTTCTTTGGTACTTTCCCACTGCTATCCCTATTCTCTTAGCCAGACTACACTAGTGCAACCCATTTTCAGGTCCGCTACTTGAAGGCGGAAAAGGGTCTTGGTCAGCTCCGGTTCGCTGACTCTGATGCAAGCAGCCATCTAAGTTGATGGCTGCTGCCAGCTCATTCACTGTTGCATCTTCAGTCCCTATCCAAGCATTTGAAGCATTGGTTTCAATATCAAGTGTTCTACAAGATGAGATTGCTGGCCTCATGCACAATGCCCTTTAGTCCACTTATACCACATGCTTGGATGGTTACAATGATCTTATCCTTTTCGGGGATGGCGTGAGCTAGTGGTTAAGTGGCACGGCTCACAACCCAAGGTGCTGGGTTCGATCCCTATCACAGCATCGGCTGTTACCCCGGGGAAGCAAACCCTTAGAAAATGCAGGAGGAAGCAGACTCTTACATAAAATGCATGCTGAAGTCAGATGCACTGGACCGACAGGCGCAAAATAAAAACCACAGTGCAACGCACACCCGCCTTGAGGAATAGAGAAATAAGGCGAACGCAAACAAACAACAATAACATCTTATCCTTTTCAACACTTTTCAATATTAGAAAGATAGATAAGGAAAGGGACCTAGAAGTTATAATAGATCATACAGGTAAGGTGAGTGAGCAAGTTCAGGTAGCAAAGAAAAAGGCAAATGCAATGTTAGGTATGATAAAAAGAAATATTAAACATAGGAGCAAGGAAGTGATAGTCAAACTGTATAAAGCATTAGTTAGACCTAGATTGGAGTACTGTGTACAGGTGTGAAGTCCTTATCATGGAGGGGATATAAACATGCTGGAAAAAATACAAAAAAGAGCTGATAGTGGGATTCCAGAATTACAGTTGTGAGGAAAGACTCAGAAACAGCCTACAATGTTTAGAAGATAGAAGAATTCGTGGTGACTTAATACAGGTTGATGAGCAAGGTGATGTAAATGAAACTGGTTGTATACAGACTCTGCATAGTCTTCTAAACCAGTATAGTATAAAGACGTTAAGTTAAGTTAACACGAGCACCACTTCAGCGACACATATTTGTTATCTGTGTAAATGGCTGCAGTCTCAATGCTGCTAAGCTGTAGAAGATGCATTAGATTATTCTCTTCAGTTGTTTATAAGGTGGTCTAATAGAGTCCCCTGACCCTGCCCTGCCTTTTTAAATAGCAGCGGAGTGATCGTTCCTGTTCTGATTGATAAACTGCCTTTGCTTTAAAATCAAATGAGGTTCAGTGTTAAAGATGCAGCACGATAAATGAGTTAACAGCAACTAGTGACTCATAGCTAGCTGCTCTCATGAAGGTCAGCGAATCAGAGATGACCAAAACCCTGTTCTGCCTTCAAGTGACGACTCTGGAAACAGGCTACGCTAGTGCAGTCTGGCTATGAGAATAGAGATCACAGTGGGAAGGCAAACCTGGTCCCGAAAATGCTGAGCTGAAATTGGATGTGTCGGTCAATAGGCACACACATTGCAGTCTCGCTGTAAACTACGATACAGCGTCTTTTTCAGGACAAACACTGAAGTAGACCTGGTTTGGGAGAAGTGGGGCCTCATGGCAGAAATGTGAACAATCAGTGAGTTACTGGAAACCATTAGTATTTTCACCATTCACTAAGAGAGGCTGAACACCTATAGGTATGCCCGGAGTGCAGTGAAGTCAATTCATAGGAACAGAAGAGTGAACATTCATCAATCATTCCTATTTAGTTCCATTAGGAGCATAGTGCCACCACTACAGTTGGCCTTCCTGCTAGAATCTTGTGCCATGCATTGATGTGTTTCGCTAGAAATTGTCTCTGTGGCACTTAGTTTTTGCATGATGAGGTTGCTAGCCTCATCCACAACCCTACTTAGTCACTTTTTAAGACTTTTCCTCGCCAATAACAGGCAACATTATTCACACAGGGTGAAGAAGAGTCTGATACAAATTGTCCAGGTTAGATATTAGGAAATATTTTTTAGTCAGAGAGTGGTGTCTGCTTAGAATGCATTGCCAGGGGAGGTAGTGGAGGCAGGGGCAGTTAATGCATTTAAGAATAAACTGGATGCGCATAGCTTTTAGAGCAAGGTGATGTAAATGTAACTGGTTGTATACAGACTCTGCGGGGTCTTCTAAACCAGTATAAAGACGTTAAGTTAAGTTAAGTTGTAGTTGTAAAGTCCCCTAGCTGTGAGAGCCATGTACTTCACCTGTTCTTCCATTCATGTACCAAATTTTTGCTGTGAAATTAGATAAACAACAGTTTTATGGATATGTATCGGTTATCTATATACAACAACAAAAAAACGCTGTAGAAGAGAATGAAATGCTAGAGACTTTATTTCAGATTGTTGCAGTTCTTTGAGGTGAGGAGTGATCACTATCCTGAGGTGACGGACCAGTTTCCTGAGGTGACGGACCAGTTTCCTGAGCTGAGGGGTGCTTGTTCCCTTCCTGACTGTCTGGGGAGGGGGGGGGGGTGAAGTATTGAATCAAGATACTCAGCAGCACATGCGCTGAGGCAGACAGCAACCCATAGATGACTGCTAGTGTCAGGACCAGCGACCTATAGCTGACTGCTAGCGTCAGGAGAAGCGAACCAGAGCCGTCTGCTAGCGTCAGGACTATCGAACAAGAGCTGACTGCTAGTGTCAGGACCAGCGAACCAAAGCTGCCAAGACCCTTCAACACTTCTACGCCATTAATCTAGGATAATACACGGCAACAGAGCAGACTAGCTAAGTAGCAGGGATCGGAGAGGGAAGGCAAACCGGTACTCAAAAATGTCTGCTGTAGTCGGATGGGTCAGACCGAAATGTGAAAATATCGCAGTCAAGCTGTAAACTAGCAACACACTGCATTCAATTCTCTGGACTACATCCTGCTATTTGAAAAGCCCTGTTCAGGGATTGGTAGCGGGAGATTGAGAACGAACGTAGAAGACGAAGAGGAAGAAATGTAAGAGACTTGATTGTACTAGTTCTCAGCTTTCACTAAAGTGAGGAGTAACCAATTTCCTTCTTTACCTACTTGACCTTTCTAACTATGTCACGTAGAGTGTGTAGAGACCGGATATCGAACTCAGGACCTTTGCTGAGGTAGACCAGCACACTAGTCACTGTTCTGCTCAGACGATCAGTTGTCTTAATTAATGCCTGTATAAAAATGTGATTTTATGAATCTGTAAATGAAACAAAATGTATATAAAATAAAAAATGTAAAAAGGAACGTAAACTAAATCACACGTTTCTAAATTATCGTGTGTGTTTGTCATTTTTGTCTGATCAGTATGTTTTTCCTGATCCTGACTAACATCTCTGATCAGTATGTTTTTCCTGATCCTGACTAACATCTCTGATCAGTATGTTTTTCCTGATCCTGACTAACATCTCTGATCAGTATGTTTTGCCTGATCCTGACTAACATCTCTGATCAGTATGTTTTGCCTGATCCTGACTAACATCTCTGATCAGTATGTTTTGCCTGATCCTGACTAACATCTCTGATCAGTATGTTTTGCCTGACCCTGACTAACATAGTCTGATCAGTATATTTTGCCTGACCAGACACTAGCCTCCTCTCCTCCTGAGTGATCGTCTTCCCACAAGAACAGGTCACATATTTAGTGTGAAGTGTATTTGTTAGCCAACAAGCCGACAAAGGCAGATTGAGATAAACAACTTGCGTGCGTTGACAGATTAAAGATTGCCTAATATTGGTGTGGGGGGGGGGGGCGGACTTACTGATCAAGGTGTAAACGAATAGTAATTGAGGGGGGGGGGGCGGGAGTGGGATAGGGGAAGAGAGAGAGAGGGGAAACACACTGATCAAGGTGGAAGAAGAGAAATTGAGGGGGGGAAGGAGCGGGAGTGGGATAGGGGAAGAGAGAGAGAGGGGAAACACACTGATCAAGGTGGAAGAAGAGAAATTGAGGGGGGGAAGGAGCGGGAGTGGGATAGGGGAAGAGATAGAGAGGGGAAACACGCTGATCAAGGTGGAAGAAGAGAAATTGAGGGGGGGAAGGAGCGGGAGTGGGATAGGGGAAGAGAGAGAGAGGGGAAACACACTGATCAAGGTGGAAGAAGAGAAATTGAGGGGGGGGGGAAGGAGCGGGAGTGGGATAGGGGAAGAGAGAAAGAGGGGAAACACACTGATCAAGGTGGAAGAAGAGAAATTGAGGGGGGGGGGGAAGGAGCGGGAGTAGGATAGGGGAAGAGAGAGAGAGGGGAAACACACTGATCAAGGTGGAAGAAGAGAAATTGAGGGGGGGAAGGAGCGGGAGTGGGATAGGGGAAGAGAGAGAGAGGGGAAACACACTGATCAAGGTGGAAGAAGAGAAATTGAGGGGGGGGGGGGGAAGGAGCGGGAGTGGGATAGGGGAAGAGAGAGAGAGGGGAAACACACTGATCAAGGTGGAAGAAGAGAAATTGAGGGGGTGGGGGGGGAAGGAGCGGGAGTGGGATAGGGGAAGAGAGAGAGAGGGGAAACACACTGATCAAGGTGGAAGAAGAGAAATTGAGGGGGGAAGGAGCGGGAGTGGGATAGGGGAAGAGAGAGAGAGGGGAAACACACTGATCAAGGTGGAAGAAGAGAAATTGAGGGGGGGAAGGAGCGGGAGTGGGATAGGGGAAGAGAGAGAGAGGGGAAACACACTGATCAAGGTGGAAGAAGAGAAATTGAAGTTGGGAGAAGCAGGGATGGGGGGGGGATGGGGGGGAGGGGGGGGAAGGAGGTTAATGGGTGGGAAGAGGTGAAATACATTGCTAAAGGTTGGAGTGAAGATTAATTGA